>CM077155.1:90946272-91421307 GCA_039583875.1 Platanthera guangdongensis | reverse complement strand
AAGAAATGTTGTAATCAAACATTTGTGTAATCATTGAATGTGTAATTAACAACATTGTTGAACATCTTCTTGATTATTATAGATTCATGTTTGTTCAGTAGATTGTGTCTAATTCTTGTTTGTTTGTATGTGCATGAGTATTCATGTCTGTTGCTTTATTCATGTTTAAGTTTTAACTCTTAGTGGACATCTGTTTACTTCATTTTTATTTTTAATTATGAGTGATGTATATCATTGACTAAGGGTTATGATCTTCTCATTAGGGGAGATTTGTTGGGTACATTGGTCAAATGTACCTGATTTGAAGAAGCCTCACCTAACTCAATGATATACATCATAATGTATTTGATGTTTGTTTGAGTTACTTGTGCAGGTTAGGTATACACTGGACTGAAGCTAAAAATTCTAAGTCCATGTGTCGACACCAGAGGGAAAGTGTCGACACTTGAGAAAGCTTGTGTCGACACCCAGACAAGCAGTGTCGACACTTGGAGTCATTGTGTCGACACCTGGGAAGAAGAGTCGACACCAGTCAGAAAGTGTCGACACTTGGAGCTGTGTCGACACTCAGTGTAGAAGAATGCAGAAAAGCTGTGTCGACACTTAGCAGAAGTGTCGACACCTAGAAGAGCTGAGTCAACACCAGAAAGTGTCGACACTTGAAGTAAGTGTCGACACTCAGCAAAAGTCTGCAGAAATCTAAGTACAAGTGTCGACACTCAACACAATGTGTCGACACTATGCAGAAGAGTCAGCACTTGAAGTAAGTGTCGACACCAGCACAATGTGTCGACACTTAGCTAAAGACTCAGTATTTGAAGTAAGTGTCGACACTCAGCACAATGTGTCGACACACACCAGAGGAGTCAACACTTGAAGAAAGTGTCGACACTCAGCACAATGTGTCGACACTTAGTTGAAGACTCTACACTTGAAGAAAGTGTCGACACAAGGAGCTGTGTCGACACTTAGCAAAGAACAGAAAAGTTACAAAATATTCTAAGTACAAGTGTCGACACTAAGGGAATGTGTCGACACTCAGCTGAAGAAACAAAAGTGAAGACTTGTGTCGACACCAAGAAGCAGTGTCGACACTTGACAGTTTCAACACATGAAGATGTGTCGACACAAAGGAGATGTGTCGACACTTAGAAGAATACAGTTAAAGAATGAAGTACAAGTACTTGTGTCGACACTCAATTTCAGTGTCGACACATGCAGAAGAAACTGTGTCGAGACATACAAGGAATTGTGTCGACACCTTGTAGACTTGTGTCGACACTTACACAACATGTGTCGACACTTGGCCTATAAGTGTCGACACTTAAGAACAGAAAGTCTCGACACTATCTGACAGTTAGAGAATTTCAAGAAGTGACTGGTTGACATGACAGCTGCCGATCCAGCCGGTCTACATCAACTGTCAGAGATATCAGAAGTCTGTTATGAACCGGACCAGCCGGTTACCATGAAGGAAGCCTATAAATAGGCACCCATAGTTTACAGAAGATTGATTGATTAAGAGATTGATTGTTGAGTAATATAAATGTTGAAAAGTTTTTACAGAGAGAGTTCAGATCTTTGTAAAAAGTGATACATTGAGGATCAACACAAGAAGATCTTGCAGTGCAACTGCAGATCTAAGAAGTTGGAGAGAGAGAGCTCCAACCAAGTATTCAGTCTTTGGAACTAAGGCTGAGAAGAAGAATTCAGAGTCATCTGGATTTCAAGAAGCAGAGGTCAAGGAACAACTGCAGAAGATTCAGACTAATTCAGTTCTAATCAAGAAGCTTTGAAGGAAGCTAAGTCAGTTTGGATCTAACTGAGTTCTTCCAAGAACTCTTCAAGAAACTCTCAACTCCTCTCCTATTTTCTGAGTTGTAGAGTTAACTATTGTACTTTCTATTTTAACTTGTAGGATCCATTGGATCTGAGAGAATTGTAAGCCTATTTTATAAAGGCTGAGGGTAGGGCTTGGTTGCCTGAGTGTAGGAGTTGAAGAACTCTGAGTGTAGGCCTTAATTGGCTGAGTGTAGGCCTGGGTGGCTGAGTGTAGGCCTTTTGGCTGAGTGTAAGGCTTTGGGCCTGAGGTAGGAACCTAGTTTGGTTCTGAGTAGTGGAGAAGTTTGGCCGAATCTAGTACACTGCTAGATAGGCGAAGGGGGAAAGTGGATGTACCCAAAGATTGGGGAACCACTATAAATTAGTGTGTCTTCTGTGCTGTGCTGTGAAATTACTGTGTTTATGCTGTAATTGCTGTTAGCTGTAGAATCTGTGAAATAACTGTTGTGCTGCCAAACAGTTTCAAAAAGGTTTAGGTCACCTATTCACCCCCCCCTCTCTAGGTGTTTAGGTACCATATCTTTCAAGTGGTATCAGAGCCAGGTTCCTCAAAAAGGACTAACTGTCTGAGGAGATCCAGTTTGGCAGATTCAGTATAAGTCAGGAAACAGTTTCAAGAAAATCAAGAAACATGGGTTCTTCAGAGAATCACAAGGAATTGGGTTCAATGAAACTGCCCATATGCAGAAAAGAGATTTTTGGAATCTGGAAAGAAAGGGTAAGGCTGTTCATGGAGGCCTCTGACCCTAGGATCTACATCACAGTCAAGGAAGGGCCTTATGTGCCCATGAAGATTTCAGTCTTGGATGCACACAGAGAACTCCAAAGGATTTTTCTGAGATGACCAAGGATGAGATTGTCCTAGCTACAATGGACAAAAGGGCACAGAACATCATAGTTAGTGCAATTGATGATGCCACCTTCCAGAACCTTATTCACTGTAAAACAGCAAAAGAAATGTGGGATACCCTCATTGTCTACATGGAAGGTTCTGAAGAAGTAAGACAAGATAGAAAGTCCTTGCTTAATCAAGAATATGAGAGCTTTAGGCAAGGAAGAGGAGATAGCATCACTGAATGCTACAAAAAGTTCTACAGAATTGTTAATGAACTCATGTCCTATGGAAGAGAGTTCACAAACTATGAATTGAATGATAAGTTCTTGAGGTCCCTAACCAAAGATTGGGACACTAAGATCTGTGCCATCAGAGAAATGGCAAAGTTGGGAGAAATTCCTCCTCCCACACTGTTTGGCAAGTTGTTATCTTATGAGATGCAATTGTCAGTAAGAAAAGAGGAGGAAAAGTCAACAAGGACTGAACACAGGGAAAGGACTGTTGCCTTTAAGTCAGAAGTACCTAGAAAGAACAGGACTAAGTCATCAACTCCTCCTCCAGAGGTAGTTGAATCAGAATCTGATGAGTCTGTTAGCACTAAATCTACAAGCAGTGAAAGTGATGAAGACTTTGCTGCATTTACCAGACATTTTCAGAAATTCCTGAAGAAGAAAAAGTGGGGGTCCAGACCTTCATTTTCCAAAGGGAAAGAAGTTCAGTATCAGGAGAAGAAGCCTTCAAAGAAGGACAAGAAAAGGACAAAGACTAGCAAGGCAACTGGGTCTAAGATTGTGTGTTACTGCTGCAATAGACAGGGTCATGTAATTGCAGATTGTCCTGAAAGAAGGAAAGAATCCAGTGACAAAAAGAAGACTCACTTCAAAGGAAAGAAGGAGAAGTCCTTTGTTGCAAAGAATGAGAAGACTCTTTCAGACATTTCTTCTTCAGACACTGAGACAGATGCTGAAGCCTATATAGGGCTATTTGCTGAAGAAGAAGAAGAGTTTATGCAGATCATGGAATCAATCTATGAACAAGAAGAGGTTCAGTGCCAAGGACTGATGGCATTGACTGAAAGTACCAAAATCCTGGAGCAGCCAGGACCTAGTCAGGTACAAAGTCCAACTCAAAGTTCAGATTCCAGTTCTAGTTCAGAGTCAGAATCATCTTCATCAAGTGATGGAAGTGATTCTGAATCTGAGGGAGATATTCATCAGCTCTTAGATGAATAACAAGTACTGTTGCAAGCCTATAAGAAAAGCAAGATCCTAGCCAAAAGTCAGGCAAAGGAGATTGCTGATCTCAAGGCAGCTGCAACAGATTTTGAGAAGGAGTATGATCAAAAACTGAATGAAGTAGCCAGGCTGAAACACATTACTGTGATTCAGATGGGTACTATTACATTTAAAATGATCAAATTAAGTTGCTGGAGATCAATCTCCAGAAGGGAAAGAGCTAGTTGCTAGGTTTTCAAAACCTAAATCAGTGCTACCCTTGATTGATGAATTTGTTCATCATAAAGGAAAGGCTGGATTGGGTTTTGTTAAGCCTGTGAGGACTGTTCAGGATCAGTCCAAGTCCAAGGGCAAAGCCCCAACATTCAACAAGGCTGCTGTAGTCAAGACAGCAAGTTGTACCTAAGCAAAGGTACAACAAGTTTGAATGCTGGTGTTGTGGCAAGGTTGGCCACTTTGCCTTGGATTGTTGGCACAATGCCAGTGCCAAGTTGAGTAGCAAGTTACCTGTTGGAAAGCCAGCAGGTAGCTATGTCAAATTGCAAACTAACAATCACCAAGGACCCAAGTTTACTTTGGGTTCTAAGGTTCATTAATTTGTTTTGCAGGTGAATCCAAGTGGCCATACCCCTACATGGTACTTGGATAGTGGTGTTCCAGACACATGACTGGAACTAGGGGACTACTGAAGGACTACATCCCAATCAAAAATGGTCCAAAGGTGACCTTTGGTGGTTCTGAAAAAGGAATCATCAAAGGGTTTGGTAACATTTCTTCTAACCTTGTTACCATTACTCAAGTGGCTTATGTTAAAGGTTTGAAACACAACCTCATTAGTATAAGTCAATTAAGTGATGTAGGGTATGACATCTCATTTGTTAAAAATGGTTGTCATATCAAGAGGTCAAGTGATCAAGAGATCATTTTGACAGGATATAGAAAGAGAAATGTCTACTGCTTAGACATTATGGTTGAGAACAATTGTTCTCCAGTTTGTCTTGTAGCTGATGAGACAGTCTCTCAATGTGTCAAATGGCACAAGAGGCTTGCTCATCTTAATTACAAGACTATTGGCAAACTCTTTAGTAAAGAGTTAGTGAGGAATGGTCCTCAAGTTAAGTGTGTCAAAGATGGCATTTGCTCAGCTTGTCAAAAGGGCAAGCAGACTAAATCCACCTTTAGAAGCTTAGACAACAAAGATGCTGTGAGGTGTTTATACCTCTTGCATATGGATCTATTTGGTCCAATGCCAGTTCACAGCTTAGGTAGGAAGGTCTACACCTTTGTAGTTGTTGATGACTACTCAAGGTTTTCCTGGGTGTTCTTCTTAAAGCAGAAATCTGAAACACCTAGTGTCTTCTATAGTTTTGTTAAGCAAATTCAGAATGAATTGAACTGTACAGTGGTCAAAATTAGAAGTGACCATGGTACTGAGTTTCAGTCTGAAAGCATGACAAAGCTGTGTGAAGACTATGGGATATTTCAAGAATTCTCTTCACCTAGAACACCTCAGCAAAATGGCATTGCTGAAAGGAAAAATAGGACCTTGATAGAGGCTGGTAGAACCCTATTAAGTGATTCATCACTGCCAGAATATTTCTGGGCTGAAGCAGTTAACACTGCATGCCATGTGATAAATAGGGCTACCATCACTAAAAGGTTAAACAAGACCCCTATGAAGTAGTGAAAGGCAGGAAACCAAATCTGTCCTATTTTAGGATCTTTGGTTGTAAATGCTTCATACTTAACAATGGGAAGTCTTACTTAACTAAGTTTGCTGCCAGTCCCAAGAGGGAGTGTTTGTTGGGTACAGCAATAATAGTAAGGCTTATAGAGTCTACAACTTGACTACACAAGTTGTAGAGGAGTCTGTGCATGTAGTTTTTGATGAGACACAACTAATTAACAATGAGTTGTCTAGTAGTGTGTGCAGCCCCACAGGTCTTACTAAGAAGATGGACAAGCTAACCATAGAAGATGTACCTGCTGCAAGACAGCAAGTAGAAGAAGATGGCTTATGTCCAGGGGGAGAACTACATGTACAGGAGCTGTAGAAGTACAAGGAACTCAGCTTGATGAAGATGCTGAAGAAGTTCAACCAGAAGTAAGGATGCCTCCAGCCAACAGGCATCTAAGAGATCATCCAGTAGAGCTGATCATTGGAGATCCAAGACAAGGTGTTCAGACAAGGAGCAGAAATCAGAATGCTGTAGTATATTCAAGTTTTCTGTCTCAAATAGAACCAAAGAAATTTGAAGAAGCTATACAAGATCCACAGTGGACTGAAGCAATGCAGGAGGAGCTTAATCAGTCAAAAGGTGCAAGGTTTGGGATCTGGTTCCTAAGCCTAAAGATCACAATGTGATAGGAACAAAGTGGATCTACAGGAACAAGTTAGATGAACAAGGTGTCATCATTAAGAATAAGGCAAGACTGGTTGCAAAAGGATATAGGCAAGAAGAAGGTATTGATTTTGATCAAACCTTTGCTCCAGTAGCCAGACTGGAAGCCATAAGGATGTTCTTGGCCTATGCAACCTACCAAGGATTCAAAGTATACCAAATGGATGTGAAGTCAGCATTCCTTAATGGTAATTTAAAAGAAGAAGTATATGTGGAGCAGCTTCAGGTTTTGTTGATTCTACTCTTCCACATTATGTCTATAGACTTAGGAAAGCATTGTATGGGTTAAAGCAAGCTCCTAGAGCTTGGTATGAAACCCTATCTAGTTTCCTCATTGAGAACAAGTTCACAAGGGGGAAAATAGATAAGACTCTATTCCTTAGGGAATCTAGAGGCAAAGTAATACTTGTCCAAATATATGTAGATGACATTATATTTGGGTCTACTGAAAGTAGCCTTTGCAAAAAGTTTGCAAAGCTTATGCAAAGTCAATTTGAGATGAGTAGTATGGGAGAGCTGAAGTTTTTCTTGGGTCTCCAAGTTAAACAGACTGAAAGTGGCTTGTCCATATGTCAGTCAAAGTTCACCCTAGAACTCATAAGGAAATATGGTATGGATTCATCCAGTACCATGAAGACTCCTATGGGGTCAAGTATGTCTCTAAGCAAGGATGATGCAGGGAAACCTGTAGATGAAACCTTGTATAGAGGGATAGTTGGCTCCTACTATACTTGACTGCAAGTAGGCCTGACATTATGTATGCTACATGTGTTTGTGCCAGGTATCAAGCCTGCCCCAAAGAGTCTCACTTGACTGCAGTCAAGAGAATCTTGAGATATCTAAAGGGCACACCTTATCTAGGCCTCTGGTACCCTAGGAATGGAGATTTTGATCTAACAGGCTATTCAGATGCAGACTTTGCAGGATGCAAAGAAGATAGAAAGAGCACAACTGGATCCTGTCAATTCCTAGGTGGAAGACTCATTTCATGGAGTAGTAAGAAGCAAACCAGTGTGGCCATCTCCACAGCTGAGTCAGAATATGTAGCTGCAGGAAGTTGCTGTGCTCAACTTCTGTGGATTCAACATCAGCTAGAAGACTATGGATGTCAGGTAAGTAGAACTCCACTTTATTGTGATTCTACTAGTGCTATTTCAATAGCTAACAACCCTGTATCACATAGTAGAACTAAACATATTGAGATTAAATATCACTTTCTTAGGGGAGCATGTAGAAAGAAATGATATTGCACTTGAATATGTTAGAACTGATAATCAGATAGCTGATATGTTCACTAAGCCCTTAGATGAAGCTAAGTTTAATAGGTTCAAAATTGAACTAGGTATGATAAACTTAGATTAAGTATACAGAACAAAAATTGGCTAAGTAAAAAGGTGTGTCGACACATAGACAAGTCTATGTCGACACAGAATAGTAAGTGTCGACACTTCAGGAAAATGGTGTCGACACATCTAGGAAGTTAGTGTCGACACTTCAGAATGTTAGTGTCGACACATGTCGAGTAGGTGTCGACACATCCAATGTAGTGTCGACACTTAAGTTTTACTCAGAATTTTTCTAAGTAAAGTCTCGACTACATGTCGAGTAGTGTGGTGTCGACACTTAACCAAGTGTCGACACATAAAATCTGTTGACTAAATTTATGTCGACACATGAGTGTCGAGACATTATAAGTCAGTGTCGACACTTATGTCAGTGTCGACACATGTTTAGCTCACTATCCCGCCTGTTCATCTTCAAAACTCAAACAGGTATAAATAGAGTTCTGTTTGTGTTTGTCGACACGCTTTCAGAGTTTCGAGACTAAACTCCTGTGTCGACATTTCTCTTCTCCAAAGACTAATTCTCAAAACCCTAATGGCTCCCAAGCTGGAAGAGAACGTAAACGAAGGCTATGAGCTCGTGCGAGGTGCATTCGACGACGGAGATCGTGAAATCAAATCAGTATAACCCTAGTCAGCAATTCAGGATTGGAGTTCTTGGTTTCAGAACCAACCAAGATAAGATGGAAGAAAGAGGTGCTTGAATTTCTTACTGGAGCGTCTGTAGATGACTCAGGCTGCAGAATTAAGTCAAGGGTGCATGGCACCAAGGTCAAAGTATCACCCAAAAGTCTGCGAAAGGTACTTCAGCTACCTAAAGTTCAGGAAGAAGAGGAAGTCACAACATCAAGACCAAAGATGCTTTGGACTGGTGCGGTCATGATCCTAAGATGAAAATAGGATCAGTTTTCAACAGGAAGGGGATGAACAATCAAGGCAAATTCCTGTCTGAAGTTGTAGGCAAGGTTATTCTAAGCAAACCAGGAGGGCATGACAGGGTGTCAGCCTATATGTTCAGTATCATGACCAGAATCATCTTCAATCTTAAGACAGACTGGTCTATGATTGTATTTGAGAAAGTAAAAGAAAGTCTGAAGAAGCCCAATCTGGGCAGGATACTAAGTCTCTACCTGGCTGGATCAATTCCAGAGGTAATGAGCTCTGCTGCAGGAACAAAAATCAATCACATGAGGAGAATGGACTCAAGAATATTCTCTAGATGGGAAAGGGTGCTGGTGTCAAAGGAATTGACCACCCTGAAAAGCAAGCTTCTAAGAAAGACTCTCCTCCCAGGAAGAAGAGGAAGACTGCTGCTGTGCCTCAAGAGTCATCCAGCAGCTCAGGCAGTGAAGAACATGTGGTCTTCACTCCTGATAGTCCAATGGATAAGGCTGCAGAGAAGACACCTGCTCCTCAAGAGTCAGCTACATCCAGGGGGAGCTTCCAGGTGTAGCAGAACCATCTACACTGGAGAGTGAGCAAGCCACCCTCCTCATTCAAGAGGTACTTGTTGACCTTAATACTTTGAATTTTTCTATAATAAATTCTGATTTGTCTGATGACCATCAGCAAAATCAGCCAGCAACTCAAGAACCAGATGTTGTTCTCCAAGACACATCTGTTGTAGCTGATGAAACCAGAACATCTCCTGCACAGTCTCCAGCAGAATACACAATGGAAGATCTATTCTGAATTTAGATCAAGATGATTTTGATATGGAAAAGAATGCTGCTGATACAGAGAAGAATGCTGCTGCTGAGGGGGAGAACTTGGATATTCAAGAAGAGCCTATAAGGCTAGATACTGAGAAGGCACAAGATGTGCACACTGAAAAACCATCCAGCCCTAAGGATAGGGTGGATATAGACAGTACATCAGAGTCTGAGGATGATGAAGCTGAGCAAGCTAAGAAGAAGAAATTCTTTGTATTCAAGAGAAGGAGCCAGAGCTATAAGAAGGCTCTACAAACAGTTGCTCAACACTCTTTAGTTCAACAAGCTCCATCCACTGATTACAGTGCTCTACTGCTTGCACTGCAAATCAAGATGGATGAACAAAGGAAAGCTTTAGAAACTTATGTTGATGAAGGGCACAAGGCACTACAATCTGATCTGGGACAGGAAATCAAGTCAATAAGGTTTGAAATGAACCTTAATAAAAAGGAGATGACTGATTGTTTTACAAAGGGTGCTCATGCAGTGGTCTATCTGGCTAAACATCAAGAAACAATCAAAGAGAAAGTAGAAGATATAGCACTAAAGCAAGGCTATGTGCTGGAGAATCAACTCAGGATGAATGATAATTTGACTGCATCTCACAATGCCATAGTCACTGAAATCAAGAATAAGTCTACTGAACCATCAACCTCCTCTGCTACTGCCAAAGCTGATTTTGATAAACTCTTTCAAGCTGAACTAACTGCTGTCAAGACTGCCATCAAGGATTCCCAGAAGGTCATTTCTGAACAGCTTACCAAGCTTAGACCTTTCTTTAAAGAGGGCATAAGGTATTTGGACAGCCAAATCAGGTTCCAGAAAGATGATGTGAGAGATCATGTGGCACAAGAAGTCATAAAGGGGGAGAGGGTGTTAGTCAAAGCCAGTTCTGACCATGCAAAATGGATATCCAATTCCATCAGGGCTACACTTGGATATCCTCCCCTGTGTGATGACAATGAAGTAGCTGAATCTGGTATTCAAGGAACATATCTTGGAGGTGAGCAACAGGCAGTGGCTGATGTAATCTATCCACCTCCAGATTTTGAAATGGTTCATGCTGATGTAAGCACAATGTATAGTCCAACTGCTGGCAAGCCTAATATTATTCTGGAAAAGGTTGTTCAACCTATCACAGCTGCTATGCAAGAGGCTTTGGACAAAGAAGAAGAGACTAGGCTATCAAAGAAGAAGTTCAGGGAACTTGCTGAACAAAAACCTGATTTTGAACAGTGGAGCCCTACTTCTAGGAACATCATTCTCACTGCATGGAAAGCAGCCAAGGACAATGCCCATGAGAGGAACAAGTGGTTCTCAGAGGCTGAATGGAGGAAACATGAGAGTAGGCAGGAAGCAATTGTCCAATATAGAAGAAAGGCTAAGTTAGGAAAGCTACCTCCTACAGCTGTGGAGCCTAGCAAGTACTTTCCTAAGCCCTATCATTATTTTGAAAGGCAAAAGATCAAGGCTGAAGAACAGAAGAAGAAGGACTCCAAAGGGAAGAAGCCTGCTGAAGCTGAGCCTGCTGCTGCTGCTGCTGTGAAAGCCAAAGTGCAAGCTGGAAAAGGCATAGTCATTAAAGAACCAGAGCAGAATTAGACTAAGATTAAAACTGAAGAATGTTGTAATCAAACATTTTGTGTAAATCATTGAAAGTGTATTAACAACAATGTATGAACAATTTTTGATAAATATATATTTCATGATTGTTCAGTAGAATGTGTCTAATTCTTGTTTGTTCTGTAATGCTGAATGAGTATACATGTGTGCTTTATTACATGTTTAAGTTTAACTCTGTTGTCATACATCTGTTTTACTTCATTTTATAATTTTTAATTATGAGTGATGTATATCATTGACTAAGGGTTATGACTTCTCCAAATAGGGGGAGATTGTTGGGTACATTGGTCAAATGTACCTGATTTGAAGAAGCCTCACCTAACTCAATGATATATATCATAGTGTATTTGATGTTTGTTTGAGTTACTTGTGCAGGTCAGGAATACACTGGACTGAAGCTAAAAATTCTAAGTCCATGTGTCGACACCCAGAGGGAAAGTGTCGACACTTGAGAAAGCTTATGTCGACACCCAGACAAGCTGTGTCGACACTTGGAGTCATTGTGTCGACACCTGGGAAGAAGAGTCGACACCAGTCAGAAAGTGTCGACACTTGGAACTGTGTCGACACTCAGTGTAGAAGAATGCAGAAAAGCTGTGTCGACACTTAGCAGAAGTGTCGACACCTAGAAGAGCTGAGTCAACACCAGAAAGTGTCGACACTTGAAGTAAGTGTCGACACTCAGCAAAAGTCTGCAGAATCTAAGTACAAGTGTCGACACTCAACACAATGTGTCGACACTATGCAGAAGAGTCAGCACTTGAAGTAAGTGTCGACACCCAGCACAATGTGTCGACACTTAGCTAAAGACTCAGTATTTAAAGTAAGTGTCGACACTCAGCACAATGTGTCGACACACAACCAGAGGAGTCAACACTTGAAGAAAGTGTCGACACTCAGCACAATGTGTCGACACTTAGTTGAAGACTCTACACTTGAAGTAAGTGTCGACACAAGGAGCTGTGTCGACACTTAGCAAAGATCAGAAAAGTTACAAAATATTCTAAGTACAAGTGTCGACACTAAGGGAATGTGTCGACACTCAGCTGAAGAAACAAAAGTGAAGACTTGTGTCGACACCAAGAAGCAGTGTCGACACTTGACAGTTTCAACACATAAAGTTGTGTCGACACAAAGGAGTTGTGTCGACACTTAGAAGAATACAGTTGCAGAATGAAGTACAAGTACTTGTGTCGACACTCAATTTCAGTGTCGACACATGCAGAAGAAACTGTGTCGAGACATACAAGGAATTGTGTCGACACCTTGTAGACTTGTGTCGACACTTATACAACATGTGTCGACACTTGGCCTATAAGTGTCGACACTTAAGAACAGAAAGTCTCGACACTATCTGACAGTTAGAAGAATTTCAAGAAGTGACTGGTTGACAAGACAGCTGCCGATCCAGCCGGTCTACATCAACTGTCAGTGATATCAGAAGTCTGTTATGAACCGGACCAGCCGGTTACCATGAAGGAAGCCTATAAATAGGCACTCATAGTCTACATAAGATATGATTGAGATTAAGAGATTGATTGTTGAAGTAATATAAAAGTGGTTGACAAAGTTTTTACAGAGAGAGTTCAGATCTTTGTAAAAGTGATATATTGAGGATCAACACAAGAAGATCTTGCTGTGCATCAGCAGATCTAAGAAGTTGGAGAGAGAGAGCTCCAACTAAGTATTCAGTCTTTGGAACTAAGGCTGAGAAGAAGAATTCAGAGTCATCTGGATTTCAAGAAGCAGAGGTCAAGGAACAACTGCAGAAGATTCAGACTAATTCAGTTCTAATCAAGAAGCTTTGAAGGAAGCTAAGTCAGTTTGGATCTAACTGAGTTCTTCCAAGAACTCTTCAAGAATCTCTCAACTCCTCTCCTATTTTCTGAGTTGTAGAGTTAACTATTGTACTTTCTATTTTAACTTGTAGGATCCTTTGGATCTGAGAGAATTGTAAGCCTATTTTATAAAGGCTGAGGGTAGGGCTTGGTTGCCTGAGTGTAGGAGTTGAAGAACTCTGAGTGTAGGCCTTAATTGGCTGAGTGTAGGCCTAGGTGGCTGAGTGTAGGCCTTTTGGCTGAGTGTAAGGCTTTGGGCCTGAGGTAGGAACCTAGTTTGGTTCTGAGTAAGTGGAGAAGTTTGGCCGAATCTAGTACACTGCTAGATAGGCGAAGGGGGAAAGTGGATGTACCCAAAGATTGGGGAACCACTATAAATTAGTGTGTTTTCTGTGCTGTGCTGTGAAATTACTGTGTTTATGCTGTAATTGCTGTTAGCTGTAGAATTCTGTGAAATAGCTGTTGTGCTGCCAAACATTACTCAAAAAGGATTAGGTCACCTATTCACCCCCCCCCCCCCTCTAGGTGTTTAGGTACCATATCTTTCAGTCTGTCTTTAAGTGTCGACACTTATAGACCAAGTGTCGACACAAGTTGTCTAAGTGTCGACACTAGCCTACAAGGTGTCGACACAACTCCTTGTGTTGTAGATTTTATATCTCGACACTGCTTCTTCTTCATGTGTCGACACTGATAATGTGTGTCGACACAAGTACTTGTACTTCAGTATATTGCTGAATTCTTGTAAGTGTCAACACATCTCCTTTGTGTCGACACATCTTCATGTGTTGAATCTGTTAAGTGTCGACACTTCTTCTTGGTGTCGACACATGTCTTCAGTGTTGATACTTGCTGAGTGTCGACACAGCTCCTTGTGTCGACACATTCTTCTTCTGTTGAGACTCTAGCTGAGTGTCGACACATCTCCTTAGTGTCGACACTTGTACTTAGAATATTCTTGAACTTTGCTAAGTGTCGACACAGCTCCTTGTGTTGACACTTTCTTCAAGTGTTGAGTCTTCTGCTGAGTGTCGACACATTCTTTCTTGTGTCGACACTTTCTTCAAGTGTTGAGTCTTCAGCGGAGTGTCGACACATTCTTTCTTGTGTCGACACTTTCTTCAAGTGTTGAGTCTTCTGCTGAGTGTCGACACATTGCTCTGGGTGTCAACACTTATACTTAGACTCTACTGACTTTTGCTGAGTGTCAACACAGCCTCCAAGTGTCGACACTTTCTGATGTAGACACAGTTTCTCTGGGTGTCGACACAACTGCTAAGTGTCGACACTGCTTCACTGCACTTTTCTTCACTGAGTGTCGACACAGCTCCTTGTGTCGAAACTTTCTGTCTGGTGTCGACTCTGCATCCCTGGTGTCGACACAAATACTCTAAGTGTCGACACTGCTTGCCTGGGTGTCGACACAAGTCTTCTTAAGTGTCGACACTTTCCCTCTGGGTGTCGACACATGGACTTAGAAACTTTTCCTTCTTTCCTGTAAATACTTAGCCTGCAAAAGTAAACTCAAAACACATCAAATACATTTTGATGTATATCATTGAGTTGGGTGAGGCTTCTTCAAATCAGGTACATTTAAACCAATGTACCCAACACTCGGTCACTGTCCTGCCAAACTGCTGAAGGGACGGGAACTTCTCAGCTAACTTGTCCCGCTCCACAGAAGAGATGAAGTTCTCCATAAGAGCATTCTTGAACTGTCCCCAAGTTAAGGTGGCAGAATCGGAGAGGCTGCGGCACTGAAGCCACCAAGTGTAAGCATCCTCGGTTAGCTGATAGGCCACAAGGAGAACCTTTTGGGCCTCGGGAACTACAACATACTCAAAGTGTTTCTCCATCTGGGAGACCCATTCAGTGATCACAAAGTAATCATGGTCGCCATTGTAGGTAGGCAGATTTAGTCTCTTGAAAGCCAGAGTGTCTGCCATTGCTACAGGGGTGGTCGGACTTGGTACGAGCGGGGCCTCCATGGTGCCAGTAGACAAGCCGGTCCCAGATCCAGGTGCAGGAGGGGTGGTGGTAACAGCGACTCCAGTCGTCCCTACGCTGCCGAAACTAGAGGCTAGATTAGGAGTTTGGCATTCCCCCTCCAGACGGGTGACACTCTCCAGAAGCTGTCTCAAAATCTCTATGGGCCTCCCTCACAGCAGGGGTAGCTTTCTTTCACTGTGATCTCTTAGGAGCTATCTAAAAGAAACATAAAAGAATTGAGTAAGAGAAATAGTCAGGCTAAGCATAGCGGATCGAGACTACATGTTATAGCATTCTAACACTGTTGGATACATAAATCATGTAATAGTTACAGCATTTTTAGTGGACAACTCTAGGTGATGGCCATGCAAATGCAAATGCAACGATAGAATCGCGTGCGATAGAATTATGATTGTGAAATCCATGTGTGTACAATCATCATCTGTTGTTCTTAGCTTAACACTTATGCAATGAGTTATGATATGCATGCAATGGAATTATGCCTAAAATGCATTCCTAAAAATGTCCATGAATGGAAACACATGTCATGTTAAGTGCCCATATCACTGAACATGTCATGCGCATTATGATTATAATGTCACGCACTTGAAAATATTAAACCGGCCAAACAATTTAATATTTGCAAGCATTGTATATCCTAGTGGAAATTCATATTGTAACGCCCCGAAACTCAAAGGAGCAAAGGGGGACGTTTTGGGCCAGTTTTAGTTTCTGGCTGAAGGCACATGGCCTGGGACACGGGCGTGTCCCAGGGCGTGTCAAGCGTGTGTCGACACTTAGCCGCGAAGTCGTCGAGTTATTCTCGACGATTCGTCGAGAATGGGCACACGGCCTGCGACACGGGCGTGTCGACCCGCGTCGACACTTAGCCGTGAAATCGTCGAGTTATTCTCAACGATTCGTCGAGAATGGGCACACGGCCTGCGACACGGGCGTGTCGCAGGGCGTGTCGACCCGTGTCGACGATCGTCAAGGTGAAATCGTCGAGATTCACTCGACGATCGTCGAGACAAGGCACACGGCCTAGGACACGGGCGTGTCCAAGGCCGTGTCATCCAGTCGTCGTTCTCCCCTCGACGAAATGTCCCGTGTACACGGCCTGGGGGCCCAGGCGTGTCAATGTGACACGGGCAAGGACACGGGCGTGTCCTAGAACCCGTGCAGTGCTCGGGTTGGAAACGGGGGAAAATCATGGGGTACACGGCCGGCTACACGGCCGTGTCATCTGGAACACGGGCGTGTCAGCTCGAACACGGGCGTGTTCGATACCCGTGTGCGTGTTCAGAAGATTCGATTTTGACGGCGAATGCGGCACACGGCCCTGGACACGGGCGTGTGCCAAGCCGTGTTCGGTCCAGATTGGGCATTTCAGCCCCGAATCAAAGCCGCTCGTTTTCTTAGGTTGAGATCCGACGGCTGGGGATGGTTCCTGGGAGGATATACACGGGTTTGACTTAGAAAAATCCACACTTTTCACCCCTTTTCATCTCTCCAAACCCTTGGAGAAAGAGGAAAGCTTTTGGAGGAAGAAGAGCTAAATCCGCCATTGGAGGAGCTTCGGAGCTCCGAATCGCAAGCCGACTCCGGATCCACGGAGGCAACGCAAGCGCGGTGATTTCTATCCGATTACATTTCAATGGCGCCAAAGAGGAACGCAAGGGTAACGATCCTCACTTGTGAGCATGATAGCTCTCTTTCTTAGCATAGGAAGCCCTCTCTCGCGAGTTTGCGAAGAGTTGGAGGCGTTCCTTCGGGTAGATATGTAAAGTCCCCGTTGTTTAGCGTCCGTATGCGAGAACGGACTTAGGCATTTTGGTTGAAGCCTACCCGGACATGTTAGTTCGGATCGGTGATGTTGCATTGCATAAGGCCGGAGAAGACTCCGTGCTATTTGGTGTTTTCGGGTTTTCTACACGGTAGATTGCAGCAGGGAGCCTTGGGGACTAACCCGAAGGTGCACCCGGAAAACTGGGCGGACACGAGGTCTTGCCAACTTGGTGGCTTGGAAGCCAACTTGAACATAACGGGGTTATGTGTCTTGCGGTAGAATGGGAATCGGTGAAAGTTTGACCCGCGCAAATGGCTTAAATTGCCGTTGCGATGTGAGCACGGGTTAGATGGAGCCGTACCCGCTTTATGTCGTTCGGGTTAGAGAGACCTAAAGGTACATGGCACTCGCCGTTGGCATAAATGGGGGTCTTCGGTGGTCAATGGCTTAAATTGACGTGACCAATACCATGAAGACAAATTGCTCATAGGAATGACCGTCTAAGTGGCGGTGGTGAGTCCGGAATGTTAATGGCTTCAATTGACGTAACATCGACCGGTTCACCGAGAATGTGCCCTGAGTGCACGGGACGTGTGGCCGTACGAGCCAACGTCTGTGATGAATTGGCTATGGTTATATGCATTGCTCGCTTGTGCTAACGAAATGCAGGGAAGGAGCATCGCCGCCCCGGGTTGGGGGCGGGATCGTTATAATTTGGTCAGCATTGCTGACCGTTGCTTTGTTTGCCACCGTGCGGTGGTTTGTTTGCTTGCAGGTGCAGCTGGACCAAGCGGTCAATAGCGGGCTAAAGCCCTTTTTGCGAAGCTGGCCCTCGAAGGCCCAAGTGGAAATGTTTTCTATTTTATTCATGTATGGCCGGCCTGCGTGCCGAGGTTGGTAAATCATGTAATAGACAAATGAAACATTTTGTAAGGCCTTAAGGCCAATGTTTGGGTATTTTTGTATACATTCCTAAATGTTGTATTAGTGGACATTCGTGCTCTTATGCTGGGCTCTTGTTTACAACTTATAAACTGCTTCCGCTAGAATGCTCTGTGTAGGACGTTGAGATTGGTTGGATGGTTTCCATAAGTAACCACCCGGTCTGTCTGTGGTATATGGCGTCGGGCCCCGGCCGGACCTACTGCTATATGCTATGCGACGGATAGGGGGTGTTACAATTTGGTATCAGACTACTGGTTTTGGTTGGGCTTGAATTGAATTCGTGGGCGAATTCTTTTTAAGGGGTGGTGAGCACATTGTGTGCGTCATCGTTATAACAGTAAAAAGAACCCATGAATGTCCACTTAGGAATGAAAATACTCGTGTTTGAGGAACCTGCGTGTTCCTATAATTGCTGTTTGCAATTTATTTGGTCGCTTAATGGTGTTTTGTACCACTATAGGTGACCAGAAGTGGTGTTGGGCCGTCAGAACGCCGAGGTTCTGAGGCAAGTAGTGCACCGGATGTTGCTCCTGCAACACCTCTGTCGGCTGAAAATATAAGATTGGTGGCTGAAGCGGTGTTAGCCGTGATAAATGCGCAGCCTGGGAGGCAAGCGCAGCAGCCCTCTCCTGTGATGGAGCAAGTACCTCTTCAAGAGGCTGAGCCGAGGAGGATGGAGCAAGTGGTTGTAGAACCAATAGTGCCAAGGAGGGCGACTGAGAGGCAGTTGAAGCATGTAATGAGCTTTAACCCTCCGTTATTCTCGGGGTTGGGAACCCCATCGCAGGCTGAAGACTGGCTCTCTAGGGTGAAGAGAGTCATGACAGCGACGGAGACGGAGGAGTGGCAAATGACCACCATCGCTACGTTCCTTCTGGACGGTGAAGCAAGGATGTGGTGGGAAGGTTTGGAGCTGCATCATCTGCGAGGTAGACAACTGATAGACGTTCCGATGGAAGAGTTCTCGGGATTGTTCTTGGCAAGATACCTCCCTTCTACTCAGAGAATCTCGATGGAGAATGAGTTCCTGAGGTTGGTGCAGGGTGAGCGAAGCGTGGATGAATATCTCCACGAGTTTACGCGGTTGAGTCGCTATGCGAGCTCTACCATCATGGATGAGGAGCGCAAGACTAATCGTTTTTATGAAGGCTTGAGGGATGAGCTGAGATTGTTACTGTCGGGGCCGATGACGCAGGGTTTCTTGACCTTGGTCAATACTGCCCGGTCCTTGGAGAAGGACATGAAGAGTGTACAAGCGAAGAAAGGCTTGGCTGATAAGAAATCTGAGTTTAAAGTGCCGACTACTTCGAAGTCTGGCTATCGGAGAGCTTTCAAGAAGCATAGGACTTCGGGTCCAGCTCCTTCTGGTGCTTCTGGGGCGACTACGAGTCGGACCCCGGGCGCGTGCTTTACTTGTGGCAAGACGGGGCATTTCGCCCGTGATTGTTGGAGCGGACGTCCTAAGTCCGAGAGAAGGCTGGGAGCTACCTACGAAGAGAAGGGAAAGGCGGTGGAGTCGACCGCATCTCACTATGCTCCGGCCCAACCAAGAGTTTACAATCTTGGCCAACAGGAGGCCATTAAACAAGCTGATGTGGTGACAGGTACGGTTTATTTTATAGCAAGTCAATTCCTTTATATGCTTGTTATGTATATGTTACCTTACCACTGCTTGTTTAGGATTTGTAATGATTTGTGAAAATCCCGCACGAGCACTCTTCGATACGGGAGCTTCACACTCCTTCTTGTCCGAAGGATTTATATCACGCATCGGAGTCCCTTCTTCGATAGCGAAGGATAAGTTGGATGTGTTGTTGCCCAATGGGTGTTCGATGCGAGAGGTTAGGATTTGCGAGGTTAAGACTCGTATTGGAGAGCAGGAGTTCGACCTGCGGGCGTCTCTACTTCCGTTAGTGGAGTTTGACGTCATATTTGGCATGGACTGGCTCTCGGAGCAGCAGGCCCATATAGATTGCGGTAGCAAGGAAGTCAAGCTGGGAGCAAGTCGTGAGACGACTTTTACGGGCTTAAAGGGGTCGAGCAAGACGTTGATGTCTGCTCTTCAGGTGGTGAAGGCGGTTCGTGCCGGAGCAGAACTGTTCTTTACACTTGTGGAGGTTGCAAAGCCGAAGCCCACGATGGATTGTATTTCAGTGGTATCGGAATACCCTGATGTGTTCCCCGCAGATCTTCCTGGATCCCCGCCACAACGGGAGATAGATTTTACTATCGAGCTAGTGCCAGGTGCAAAGCCTGTGTCACGATCTCCGTATCGGCTAGCGCCTAAGGAAATGGCAGAGCTGAAAGTTCAACTGCAAGAGTTGTTGGAGCAAGGGTATGTGCGCCCGAGTTCTTCGCCTTGGAGCGCACCGGTCCTCTTTGTTAAGAAGAAGGACGGAAGCTTGAGATTGTGTATTGATTATCAGGAGCTAAACAAGCTGACTGAGAAGAATAAGTACCCGATCCCCCGGATTGATGATCTCTTCGATCAGTTAGTCGGGTCGACGGTGTACTCGAAGTTAGATCTCAAGTCTGGGTACTATCAGCTGCGGATAAGGGAGAGTGATATCCCGAAGACAGCGTTTAGTACGAGATACGGGCATTATGAGTTTACGGTCATGCCGTTTGGGCTGACAAATGCGCCGTCAGTGTTCATGGATTTGATGAACAGAACGTTCAGGGAGTACCTAGACCATTTCGTGATCGTCTTCATCGACGATATTTTGGTGTACTCGCAAAGTGAGGAAGATCACTTCAAGCATCTTCATTTGGTGCTGGAGACGCTAAGGAGAAACCAGTTGTATGCCAAGTTCTCGAAGTGCGAGTTTTGGCTATCCTCAGTAGCGTTCCTCGGGCATATAGTGAGTGGAGAGGGTATTGCGGTGGATCCGGCGAAGATTGTTGCGATACGGGAGTGGCCTGAGCTTGCTACGGTAGCAGAAGTCCGGAGCTTTTTGGGGCTTGCCGGTTATTATAGGCGCTTCGTAGAGAACTTCTCGCGGATAGCGCTACCTCTCACTACTTTGACGAGGAAGGATCATAAGTTCGTTTGGACGCCGGAGTGCGCGCGAGCTTTTGAGGAGTTAAAGTGTCGGTTGACCACGGCGCCTGTGCTGAGTTCGTCGGTTGGAACCGAAGGCTATGAGATATATAGCGATGCTTCGGGCAGCGGTTTGGGTTGCGTGCTATTGCAGCACGGCAGCGTGATAGCTTATGGCTCGAGACAGCTAAAAGTGCACGAGAGGAATTATCCGGTCCACGACTTGGAGTTGGCGGCCGTGATTTTTGCCTTGAAGCTGTGGAGACACTATTTGTACGGTGTGAAGATTGATATCTACACCGATCACAAGAGCCTAAAGTACCTGATTGATCAGAAAGATCTGAATATGCGGCAGCGTAGGTGGATGGAGTTCCTGGGGGACTATACTTTTAAGATCCACTACGTGCCTGGCAAAGGGAATGCGGTTGCGGACGCGTTGAGTCGCCGAGCCCCAGCTCAAGCGAATTGGCTATCAGTGCATGATGAGCGGTTGGTGCAGGAGCTGGAGGCGTTGGAGATTGTTTGTGTGGATAGACAATCTAGTGCTGAAGTAGTGCTGAATTGGACTGAAGTCCAATATGACCTGGCTGATCGGATTCGGCAGGCTTTGGATATGGATGCTCATATGAAGCAGTTCATGATAGAGGCTCTGGATGGGTCAAATTCCCAATTCGTCGTGGAGGACGGATTGCTTTGGAAAGACGGTCGTTTGTGCGTCCCAAGTGTGGGCAATTTACGGGTGGAGTTGTTGTACGAGGCACACCATACCAAGTACTCGATTCACCCGGGGAGCACGAAGATGTACCGCGATGTAAAGAAGCTATTTTGGTGGCCGGGTTTGAAAAAGGATGTGGCGCTATACGTAGCGAAGTGCCAAACCTGCGCCTTAGTAAAAGCGGAGTGCCAAAAGCCGGGAGGATTTCTTAAGTCCTTGCCTATTCCGGAGTGGAAATTCGACGACATCTCTATGGACTTTGTGCATGGTTTGCCAAGGTCGCAGAAGGGGAACGACGCCATTTGGGTGGTGGTCGATCGATTAACGAAGGTGTCGCACTTTATTCCACATAGGAAGGACGATCCGGTGGAGAAGCTGGCGAAGCATTATGTGGATAACATAGTGCGGCTTCATGGTGTGCCCCGCAGCATCGTGAGTGACCGTGATGGGCGGTTCACGTCCAATGATTGGAGGCTGGTGCAGCAAATGTTGGGAACAAAGCTGAAGTTTAGCACAGCCTTCCATCCACAAACGGATGGGCAGACCGAGAGGGTCAATAGAACGATGGAAGACATGCTTCGCATGTGTGTCTTGGACTTCGGAAAGCAATGAGAGGACCACCTTTATTTGGTGGAGTTCGCATACAACAACAGCTACCAAGCAAGTATTCAGATGGCGCCTTTCGAGGCCCTATATGGTAGAAGATGTCGCACGCCGTTGTCTTGGTTAGAAACGGGTGAGTCAAAGTTGTATAAGCGATCGGAAGTAGAGGGTGCTACTTCTTTGGTGAGAACCATTCGGGAGAGGTTACTCATCGCTCAGGACCGGCAAGCAAAGTACTATAATGCCAAGCACAGGAACGTGGAGTTCGCTGTGGGCGATTATGTATACTTGAAGATCAAGCCGTTCAAGGGTGTCTCGCGGGTGCGGCGATTGAAAAAGCTAAGCCCGAGGTACCTTGGACCGTTCGAGGTTCTGGAGCGAGTAGGAGAAGCGGCCTATCGGCTGAAGCTTTCAGTGGAGCTAAGTGGTTTACATGATGTATTCCATATTTCGGTGCTTCGGAAGGCGGTGCAAGAGCCTACGCAAGTGATCGCGGCCAATCAAGTGCCGGTGGATAGTGGGCTAACGACGAAAGTCAAGCCCGTGCGGATTGAGGACTCGGAAGTCAAGCGGCTACGCAATATAGAGATCAGGATGGTCAAAGTCTGGTGGGACAATTGCGGTCGTGAGGAGCTCTCTTGGGAGCGAGAGCAGACGATGCTTGACGAATATCCGGAGTTGTTCCGCTCAGGTACAAATTTTGTTTTGTACATGTTTTTCCCTTTATGTAATTTCGTGGGCGAAATTCTTTTAAGAGGGGTAGAGTTGTAACGCCCCGAAACTCAAAGGAGCAAAGGGGGACGTTTTGGGCCAGTTTTGGTTTCTGGCTGAAGGCACACGGCCTGGGACACGGGCGTGTCCCAGGGCGTGTCAAGCGTGTGTCGACACTTAGCCGCGAAGTCGTCGAGTTATTCTCGACGATTCGTCGAGAATGGGCACACGGCCTGCGACACGGGCGTGTCGCAGGGCGTGTCGACCCGCGTCGACACTTAGCCGTGAAATCGTCGAGTTATTCTCGACGATTCGTCGAGAATGGGCACACGGCCTGCGACACGGGCGTGTCGCAGGGCGTGTCGACCCGTGTCGACGATCGTCAAGGTGAAATCGTCGAGATTCACTCGACGATCGTCGAGACAAGGCACACGGCCTAGGACACGGGCGTGTCCAAGGCCGTGTCATCCAGTCGTCGTTCTCCCCTCGACGAAATGTCTCGTGTACACGGCCTGGGGGCCCAGGCGTGTCAATGTGACACGGGCAAGGACACGGGCGTGTCCTAGAACCCGTGCAGTGCTCGGGTTGGAAACGGGGGAAAATCATGGGGTACACGGCCGGCTACACGGCCGTGCCATCTGGAACACGGGCGTGTCAGCTCGAACACGGGCGTGTTCGATACCCGTGTGCGTGTTCAGAAGATTCGATTTTGACGGCGAATGCGGCACACGGCCCTGGACACGGGCGTGTGCCAAGCCGTGTTCGGTCCAGATTGGGCATTTCAGCCCCGAATCAAAGCCGCTCGTTTTCTTAGGTTGAGATCCGACGGCTGGGGATGGTTCCTGGGAGGATATACACGGGTTTGACTTAGAAAAATCCACACTTTTCACCCCTTTTCATCTCTCCAAACCCTTGGAGAAAGAGGAAAGCTTTTGGAGGAAGAAGAGCTAAATCCGCCATTGGAGGAGCTTCGGAGCTCCGAATCGCAAGCCGACTCCGGATCCACGGAGGCAACGCAAGCGCGGTGATTTCTATCCGATTACATTTCAATGGCGCCAAAGAGGAACGCAAGGGTAACGATCCTCACTTGTGAGCATGATAGCTCTCTTTCTTAGCATAGGAAGCCCTCTCTCGCGAGTTTGCGAAGAGTTGGAGGCGTTCCTTCGGGTAGATATGTAAAGTCCCCGTTGTTTAGCGTCCGTATGCGAGAACGGACTTAGGCATTTTGGTTGAAGCCTACCCGGACATGTTAGTTCGGATCGGTGATGTTGCATTGCATAAGGCCGGAGAAGACTCCGTGCTATTTGGTGTTTTCGGGTTTTCTACACGGTAGATTGCAGCAGGGAGCCTTGGGGACTAACCCGAAGGTGCACCCGGAAAACTGGGCGGACACGAGGTCTTGCCAACTTGGTGGCTTGGAAGCCAACTTGAACATAACGGGGTTATGTGTCTTGCGGTAGAATGGGAATCGGTGAAAGTTTGACCCGCGCAAATGGCTTAAATTGCCGTTGCGATGTGAGCACGGGTTAGATGGAGCCGTACCCGCTTTATGTCGTTCGGGTTAGAGAGACCTAAAGGTACATGGCACTCGCCGTTGGCATAAATGGGGGTCTTCGGTGGTCAATGGCTTAAATTGACGTGACCAATACCATGAAGACAAATTGCTCATAGGAATGACCGTCTAAGTGGCGGTGGTGAGTCCGGAATGTTAATGGCTTCAATTGACGTAACATCGACCGGTTCACCGAGAATGTGCCCTGAGTGCACGGGACGTGTGGCCGTACGAGCCAACGTCTGTGATGAATTGGCTATGGTTATATGCATTGCTCGCTTGTGCTAACGAAATGCAGGGAAGGAGCATCGCCGCCCCGGGTTGGGGGCGGGATCGTTATAATTTGGTCAGCATTGCTGACCGTTGCTTTGTTTGCCACCGTGCGGTGGTTTGTTTGCTTGCAGGTGCAGCTGGACCAAGCGGTCAATAGCGGGCTAAAGCCCTTTTTGCGAAGCTGGCCCTCGAAGGCCCAAGTGGAAATGTTTTCTATTTTATTCATGTATGGCCGGCCTGCGTGCCGAGGTTGGTAAATCATGTAATAGACAAATGAAACATTTTGTAAGGCCTTAAGGCCAATGTTTGGGTATTTTTGTATACATTCCTAAATGTTGTATTAGTGGACATTCGTGCTCTTATGCTGGGTTCTTGTTTACAACTTATAAACTGCTTCCGCTAGAATGCTCTGTGTAGGACGTTGAGATTGGTTGGATGGTTTCCATAAGTAACCACCCGGTCTGTCTGTGGTATATGGCGTCGGGCCCCGGCCGGACCTACTGCTATATGCTATGCGACGGATAGGGGGTGTTACACATATGCATATAAATGTTAAGTTTGCCCATACTCCCTTAACGTTTGCACGCATACTACTCATGCTTATGAGTGAGTGTGTGCGTGTTCAGCCTCGAACAAAAAATAATGATAGGGTGCGTGAAATATGATGCATGTTCCTATATTTACATAATAGAATTTAAAATACTTGATAATTTCAAAATACTTTATTTTCTTTTTAGAGCTAATCTGGCTCTGATACCAACTATCACGACACATCTCAACATGATCAAAGAGCGCTTCGGGCGGGTCGTGATGCCACATGCATGCAGAGAAGAACCATGCTTGCTAAGGCAGAACCAGAAATTCTACAACTAGTTTTTAAATCAGCTATTTTTGAAAAGGGTTTTAAAAGATTTTAAATTGGTGCGGAAGCCATACATAAATAGTTAAAAAGTTGATGTGCATGCATTTTTTTTATAAAAACTATCTCACAAGCAGTACTGAAACTAATGAATGCAACTAGTCACAAAGGTAGAAAATGCATAAGTGAAATGAACTAGTACAATGTTTCACCCTACAAGTTGTTCTCGATACAAGAGAAAATGTCTGACGATAACTAGTACATGAGTAGAAAAATCCAACAGCAAAAGAAACAAAATACATAGAACCTGCCGATACATTTAACAAAATGAAACCTCCGAGCAAGGCTATAGCTCGAAGAGGAAATAGCTCAGGAATCGGGCGGCGCAGTCACGAAACCTAAGACAAATCCAAACAAAAGGAAAGTACCTCAGAACATGAATATACATAAAGATTCAAATTAATCACTAGCACAGAAAATAAGCAGAGGAAACAAGAGCTCAGTGAACCAGTTTTGCACGTAGCAACCTACTACCAGACAAGTAACCATGTTAAACAGGATGCTTTTAATTTAATGGCCTACTCCGGAGTTTAGCCTAGCTGCAATACCATAAGCGGAAAACATTGAAGGGTGAAGGTGTTGTCATTTGGTGTACAAGATTCTAGTGTATGAGTTGATGCAAGGCTTATCAACAACGGTGCTTGTAATGGTCGACTAATGATTTCTGTTACCAGTTAGTCGGGAGCTCGATTCGAAGTGTCACACCAAACCAACGCTCTCCTCTCAATGTTCGCATAAGATATTAGACAATTTCAGGGATTCATAAATAATTAGACGATTCCAGTTTTGTTGGGTACATTGGTTCTAATGTACATGATTTGAAGAAGCCTCACCCTACTCAATGATATACATCAAAATGTATTTGATGTATTTTTGAGTTGCCTTGTGCAGGTTAAGTATTTGCAGAAAAAAGATGAAAAGTTTCTAAGTCCATGTGTGGACACACAGAGGGAAAGTGTCGACACTTAAGAAGACTTGTGTCGACACCCAGGCAAGCAATGTCGACACTTGGAGTACTTGTGTCGACACCAGGGATGCAGAGTCGACACCAGACAGAAAGTGTCGACACAAGGAGCTGTGTCGACACTCAATGAAGAGAAGTCCAGTGAAAAAGTGTCGACACTTAGAAGCAGTGTCGACACCCAGAAGAACTGTGTCTACATCAGAAAGTGTCGACACTAGGAGGCTGTGTCGACACTCAGCAAAAGTCAGCAGAGTCTAAGTATAAGTGTCGACATAATAAAGAATGTGTCGACACTCAGCAGAAGACTCAACACTTGAAGAAAGTGTCGACACAATGAAGAATGTGTCGACACACAGCAGAAGACTCAGTACATGAAGAAAGTGTCGACACGAGGATGCTGTGTTGACACTCAGCAAAGTTCAACAAAATATTCTAAGTACAAGTGTCGACACTAAGAAGATGTGTCGACACTCAGCCAAAGTCTCAACAGAAGAAGAATGTGTCGACACAAGGAGTAGTGTCGACACTCAGCAAGTATCAACACAGAAGGCATGTGTCGACACCAAGAAGATGTGTCGACACTTGACATGTTCAACACATGAAGATGTGTCGACACAAAGGAGTTGTGTCGACACTTACAAGAATTCAACTAAGTGCTGAAGAACAAGGAGTTGTGTCGACACTCAATATCAGTGTCGACACATGATGAAGAAGCTGTGTCGAGAAGTGAATTCTACAACACAAGGAGTTGTGTCGACACCTTGAAGGCTAGTGTCGACACTTAAAGACAGACAGTCTCGACACTTTCAGACAGTTACAAATTTTTTCAAGAACTGACTGGATGACTTGACAGCTGCCATTCCAGCCGGTCTACTGCACCTGTCAGAGTTGTCAGAAATCAGTTATGAACCAGACCAGCCGGTTATCATGAAGAAGGCCTATATATAGGCTTATACTGTCTATAGAAAGAGATGATCAAGTAATTGAAAAAGAAAAGAAGATCTAGCTATTCATTGAAGAATCAAGTGAAGATCTAAGAAGTTGGAGAGAGAGAGCTCCATCCAAGAAGACAGCCGTTGGAACCAGGCTGAGAAGAAGGGTTCAGACTTTGTTCTGAAACTTAAGTTGCAGAGATCAAAGATCAGCTGCAGAGAAGATCAATCCTATTGTGTTCTACATTCAAGAAGCTTTGAAGAAAAGCCAAGTGAGATTGATCTCAGCAGGGTTCTTCCAAGAACTCATCAAGAACCTTTCAACTCCTCTCTCTATTCTCTGAGTTGTAGGTATAAACTTTGTATTCTAATTTCTTGTAGGATCCTTAGGGATCTGAGTTGTAAGCCGGTAATTATAAAGGCTGAGTGTAGGGCATGTGTGCCTGAGTGTAGGAGATCTGTATCTCTGAGTGTAGGCCTGTTGTGGCTGAGTGTAGGCTTTGTGAAGAAGCTGAGTGTAGGTCTTTGAAGAAGACTGAGTTGTAGGGCCTTGGGCCTGAGCTGTAGGAACCTGTTTTGGGGTTCTGAGAGTAAGATCTGAGGATCTGAGTTAGTGGAGGAGTTTGGCCGAATCTAGTACACTACTAGATAGGCGAAGGGGGAAAGTGGATGTACCCAAACCTTGGGGAACCACTATAAACCTGGGTGTTCACTGTGTGTATGTGTTTTGCTGTGATTGCTGATTGATTGCTGTGCAAAAGTAGTTACAATTCTGTGATATAATCTGAATTCTGTCTAAAAAGTTAAAAAGATTTAAGTCACCTATTCACCCCCCCCCCCTCTAGGTGATTAGGTACAATAACTTTCAAGTGGTATCAGAGGGAGGTTCCTCAAAAAAGGACTTAACTGTCTGAGTAGATCCTATTGGCAGATTCAGTCTAAGTCAAGTGAAATCAAGAAAATCAAGAAACATGGGTTCAACAGAGAATCATAAGTAACTTGGATCTATGAAGCTACCCATTTGCAGAAAAGACATATTTGGCATCTGGAAGGAAAGGGTGAGACTATTTATGGAAGCCTCAGACCCTAGAATATATATCATAGTTAAAGAAGAGCCATATGTGCCTATGAAGGTTTCAGTCTTAGATGCAAATCAGAGAACACCTAAAGACTTTTCTGAGATGACAAAAGATGAGATAATTCTAGCCACAATGGACAAGAGGGCTCAGAATATCATTGTGAGTGCTATAGATGATGCTACCTTTCAGAATTTGATACACTGTAAGACATCTAAGGAGATGTGGGATACTCTTATTGTGTACATGGAGGGTTCTGAAGAAGTGAGGCAGGACAGAAAGTCCTTATTAAACCAAGAATATGAAAGCTTCATGCAAGGTAGATCTGATAGCATAACAGAATGCTATAAGAAGTTCTATAGGATTGTGAATGAGCTAATGTCCTATGGCAGAGATTTCAGTAATTATGAGTTAAATGATAAGTTTCTAAGGTCTCTAACAAAGGATTGGGACACCAAGATCTGTGCCATAAGGGAAATGACAAAGTTAGCAGATATCCCTCCACCCACACTGTTTGGAAAACTGCTATCCTATGAGATGCAGTTGATGGTGAGAAAAGAAGAGGAGAAATCTACAAGAAGTGAAAATAAAGAAAGGACAGTGACATTCAAGACAGAAGCCACCAGAAAATACAGAAGTAAGTCACCAACTCCACCTCCTAAAGTAGCTGAGACTGAGTCAGATGATTCAGAAAGCAGAAAGTCTGAAAGCAGTGAAAGTGATGAGGACTTTGCAGCATTCACAAGACACTTTTAGAAGTTCTTAAAGAAAAAATAGTGGAGGACAAAGCCATCTACTTCACAGGGTAAAGATGACTATTATCAGAACAAAAAGTCATCAAAGAAAGACAGGAAAAAGACCAAGTCAAGCAAAGCAACTCTTTCAAAAATTGTTTGCTATTGCTGTAACAGACAAGGACATGTTATTGCAGACTGTCCAGAGAAAAGGAAGGAGTCTAATGATAAGAAAAAGACTCAATTCAAGGGCAAGAAGGAAATGTCTTTTGTTGCCAAAAAGGATAAGAGCCTATCAGACATATCTTCATCAAAAACTGAGACAGAAGCTGAAACATACATAGGACTGTTTGCTGAGGAAGAGGAAGAAGAGTTCATCCAGATCATGAACTCTATATATGAACAAGAGGACAGTCAGTGCCAAGGACTGATGGCAATGACAGAAAGTGACAAAATCCAGGAGCAGCCTGGACCTAGTAAGGTACAAAATTGTTTTTTAAGTTCAATTTCTTGTGCTAGTTCGGAATCAGATTCATCATCATAAAGTGATGGCAGTGCATCTGAGTCTGAAGTGGATATTCATCAATTGATAGATGAATATAAAATTCTGTTGCAAGCTTTTAAGAAGAGCAAGTCCCTAGCCAAGAGTCAGGCAAAGGAAATTGCTAGTCTCAAAGTTGCTGCAACTGATTTTGAGAAGATGATTGATCAAAAGCTAAATGAAATAGCCAGACTGAAGCACATAACTGTGATTCAGATGGGGACTATATCATTTAAAAATGATCAAATCAAAAGTCTGGAGATTAGTCTTCAGAAGGAGAGAGATTTAGTTGCTAGGTTTTCTAAACCAAAATATTTTCTACCCTTAATTGATGAATTTGTTCATCAAAAAGAAAAAGCTGGACTGGGGTTTTCTAAACCTGCTAGGACTGTCAAGTCCAAGTCCAAGGGCAAAGCCCCAGCTCTTAACAAGCCAGCTGTAGATAAAACAGCTAGGGATGTACCTAAGCAAAGGTACAATAGGTTTGAGTGTTGGTGCTGTGGCAAGGTAGGACACTTTGCCATAGACTGTTGGCACAATGCAAGTGCCAAAGTGAGTAGCAGACTGCCTATTGGAAGACCTGCAGGTAGCTTTGTTAGGAAGCAAACTAACCAGTACCAAGGACCCAAGAATTCTTTGGGTTCTAAGGTTCACTAATCTGTTTTGCAGGTGAGTCCAAGTGACCATGCCCCAATATGGTACTTGGACAGTGAATGTTCCAGGCACATGACTGGAACTAGGGGATTGCTAAAGGACTACACACCCATCAAGGATGGTCCTAAAGTCACCTTTGGTGGTTCTGAAAAAGGAATTATCAAGGGTTTTGGTAACATTTCTAGCACCCATATAACTATTACTCAAGTGGCTTATGTCAAAGGTTTGAAACATAACCTTATTAGTATAAGTCAATTGAGTGATTTAAGATATGACATCTCATTTGTGAAAGATGGTTGTCATATCAGGAGATCAAATGATCAAGAGATCATTTTGACTGGTTACAGAAAGAGGAATGTCTATTGCCTAGACATTATGTGTGAGAACAATGGTTCTCTAGTGTGTCTTGTAGCTGATGAGAAAGTCTCTCATTGTGTCAAATGGCACAAGAGGCTAGCCCATCTCAACTACAAGACAATTGGCCAACTCTTTAGCAAAGAGTTAGTGAGGAATGGTCCTCAAGTTAAGTATATTAAAGATGGAATATGCTCAGCTTGTCAAAAGGGCAAGCAGACTAGATCCACCTTTAGTTGCATTGAAAACAAAGATGCTGTGAGGTGTTTATACCTCTTGCATATGGATCTCTTTGGTCCTATGCCAGTTCACAGCCTAGGTAGGAAGGTCTATACCTTTGTAGTTGTAGATGACTACTCAAGGTTTTCCTGGGTGTTCTTCCTTAGACAGAAATCTGAAACACCTAGTATCTTCTATAGCTTTGTCAAACAAATTCAGAATGAACTAGACAGTACAGTGGTCAAGATAAGAAGTGACCATGGTACTGAATTTCAGTCTGATAGTATGGCAAAACTATGTGAAGAATTTGAGATATTTCAAGAGTTTTCTTCACCAAGAACACCTCAGCAAAATGGCATTGCTGAGAGGAAAAATAGAACCTTGATTGAGGCTGGTAGGACCCTATTAAGTGACACATCTCTACCAGAATATTTCTGGGCTGAGGCAGTTAATATTGCATGCCATGTAATTAATAGGGCTACCATTACTAAAAGCTACAACAAGACCCCCTATGAGATTGTGAAAGGCAGAAAACCAAACTTATCCTATTTCAGGATCTTTGGTTGTAAGTGCTTTATACTTAACAATGGAAAGTCTTACTTGACTAAGTTTGCTGCCAAATCCCAAGAGGGAATTTTTGTTGGGTACAACAACAACAGTAAGGCTTATAGGGTCTACAACTTGTCTACTCAAGTTGTAGAACAGTCTGTACATGTAGTATTTGATGAAACTAGACTTATTAACAATGAGTTGTCTAGTAGTATTTGCAGCTCCACAGGTGTGACTGAGAAGATGGACAAGCTTACTATAGAAGAAGAACCTACTGCAAGACAGCAAGTAGAAGATAGTGGCTGTTGTCTAGGGGGAGTACTACATGTACCTAATGCAGAAGAAGTCCAAGGAGTGCAGCAAGATGAAGAAACTAAAGAAGTTCAACCTGAAGCCAGGATGCCTCCAGCTAATAGGCATCTTAGAGATCATCCAACAGATCAAATCATTGGTGATCTAAGACAAGGGGTACAAACAAGGAGCAGAAATCTGAGTGCAGCACTCTTCTCCAGTTTTCTATCCCAAGTAGAGCCAAAGAAGTTTAAAGAAGCCATCCTAGACCCTCATTGGATTGAGGCAATGCAAGAAGAGTTGAATCAGTTCAAGAGGTGCAAAGTTTGGGAGCTTGTTCCTAAACCAAAAGACCACAACATAATTGGGACCAAGTGGATCTTTAGGAATAAGATGGATGAACATGGAGTAATTGTCAAGAATAAAGCAAGATTGGTTGCTAAAGGATATAGACAGGAAGAAGGTATTGATTTTGATCAAACCTTTGCTCCAGTAGCCAGACTGGAAGCCATAAGGATGTTCCTGGCCTATGCAACCTTTCAAGGATTTAAAGTCTACCAAATGGATGTTAAGTCAGCCTTTCTTAATGGTAATCTAAAGGAAGAGGTCTATGTAGAACAACCATCAGGTTTTGTTGATTCAACTCAACCTAATTATGTCTATAGACTTAGGAAAGTTTTGTATGGGTTGAAGCAAGCCCCTAGGGCTTGGTATGAAACCCTGTCTAGTTTCCTCATTGAGAATAAATTCACAAGGGGGAAATAGACAAGACTCTATTCCTTAGGGAATCTAGAGGCAAGATAATACTAGTCCAAATATATGTAGATGATATCATATTTGGGTCTACTAAAAGTAGTCTTTGCAAAAAGTTTGCAAAACTAATGCAAGGACAATTTGAGATGAGTAGTATGGGGGAACTTAAGTTCTTCTTGGGTCTCCAAGTTAGACAGACTGAGAATGGATTATCCATATGCCAGTCTAAGTTCACCCTAGAACTCATAAGGAAGTATGGTATGGATTCATCCAGTACCATGAAGACTCCTATGGGGTCAAGTATGTCTCTTAGCAAAGATGATGCAGGGAAACCTGTAGATGAGACTTTGTATAGAGGGATAGTTGGCTCCCTACTCTATTTGACTACAAGTAGACCAGATATCATGTATGCTACATGTGTCTGTGCTAGGTACCAAACATGCCCTAAAGAGTCTCATTTGACAGCAGTCAAAAGGATACTGAGATATCTAAAGGGCACTCCTTATCTAGGCCTTTGGTACCCTAGGAATGGAGACTTTGAACTAACAGGTTATTCAGATGCAGATTTTGCAGGCTGCAAAGAAGACAAAAAAAGTACAACTGGAACCTGTCAATTCCTAGGTGGAAGACTGATTTCATGGAGTAGCAAAAAGCAAACAAGTGTGGCTATCTCCACAGCAGAATCAGAGTATGTGGCTGCAGGAAGTTGCTGTGCTCAACTTCTATGGATACAACATCAGCTTGAGGACTATGGAATTCAGGTAAGTAGAACTCCACTCTTTTGTGATTCTACTAGTGCTATATCAATTGCAAATAATCCTGTTTCCCATAGTAGAACTAAACATATTGAAATAAAATATCATTTTCTAAGGGAACATGTAGAAAAAGAAGATATTTCACTAGAATATGTTAAGACAGATAATCAACTAGCTGATATGTATACTAAGTCTTTAGAAGAAACAAAGTTCAATAGGTTTAAAATTGAACTAGGTATGATAAACTTAGAATAAGTTTATAGAAATGGCTAAGTAAAATAGTGTCGACACACAGAGTTGTCTGTATCGAGACAGAAAATTGGTGTCGACACTTCAGAGAAAAGGTGTCGACACATCTAGGAAGTAGGTGTCGACACTTCAGAAAATTTGTGTCGACACATGATAAGTAGGTATCGACACATCCAAGGTGGTGTCGACACTTAGGCTTTACTCAGCATTAGTGTAGTAAAGTCTCGACTATGTGTCGAGCAGAGCGGTGTCGACACATAAACAAGTGTCGACACATATATATGTTGACTAAACTTGTGTCGACACATAGGTGTCGAGACATTATAAGTCTGTGTCGACACTTTTCAACAGTGTCGACACAATTTAAGTTAGTTAACCCGCCCTTTCATCTTCAATCCTAGAAAGGTATAAATAGGATTTCTCCATTGTCTGTCGACACGCTCCCTAAAGTTTCGAGACCAAACTAGTGTGTCGACACCTTTCTTCTCTCAATTCAAATTCTTCAAACCCTAATGGCGCCAAAGCTCGAGGAGAATGTCAATGAAGGCTATGAACTGGTGCGGCATGCGTTTGACAATGCAGAACAAGAGATCAAGAATGTGGTAACCCTAGTCGCAAACTCAGGATTAGATTTTCTTATTTCTGAGCCGACTAAGATCTGGAAGAAAGAAGTATTGGAATTTCTAAATGGAGCAACCCTAGACGACTCTGGATTCAAGATCAAGTCAAGGGTTCATGGAGAAAAGGTGAAGGTCTCCCCAAAGAGTTTAAGAAAGGTCTTAAACCTCCCAAGGACAAAGGAAGAAGATGAAGTTACTGCTTCAAAGACCAGAGAGGCTTTAACTTGGTGTGGATTGGATTCTAAATTGAAAATTGGATCAGTGTTTAATAGAAAGGGGATGAACAGCCAGGAAAAATTTCTCTCAGAAATTGTTGGCAAAGTGATATTGAGTAAGCTTGGAGGGTATGACAGGGTATCAGCCCACATGTTCAATCTTATGACAAGGATTATCTTCACCCTGTAAACTGATTGATCTGTTGTAGTCTTTGATAAGATTAAAGAAAGTCTGAAGAAACCCAATTTGGGTAGGATATTAAGTCTTTACTTGGCTGGCAGTATACCAGAAGTAATGAGTCAAACTGCTGGATCTAAGATCAATCATATGAGAAAGATGGACATGAGACTCTTTTCTAGGTGGGATAGGGTTTTGTCTAAGGAGATGCCAAAACCAGAGAAAATAACTCCTGAGAAGGAAACCCCACTCAAGAAGAAGAAGAAGATAGCTCCAGTAGCTCAAGAATCATCAAGTAGTTCAGAAGAATAAGTTGTCTTCACTCATGATGAAGAAGACACTGGAGATGCTGGGAAGTCTCCAGCTCAACAAGAAGTTGCTGAGAGGCAGGGGGAGCTACCTCAAGCTAGCCCCTTACACCAGGATTCAGTCCAGGGGGAGCCACTAGTAGTGGAAGAGCCAACTCCACTGGAGAGTGAGCAAGCAACCCACACTATCCTTGAGGTAATCTCAGAAATCAATCAATTAGATTTCCTTATTAAGAGTGAAGTTATAATTGACCACTTATCTGATGTTAATCAGCAACCACAGATTGATAGTCTACCCCAGATGTTGTCATGGAGGACATATCTGTTGTAGATCAAGTGGAACCACATCAAGTAACAGATGAGATAAGAGAATCTCCATCTCTTCCTCAACAAGAATTTACTATGGAAGATCTCTTCCTTAATCTGGACCAAGCTGACTTTGAGAAGGAAAGTACTGCTGCTGAGGGAGAGAATGCTCAAGTTGAGGGGGAGCAAGTAGTAATTGTTGAAGAAGCTGCAAGGACAGAGGCTGAGAAGGCAAAGGAAGCTGAGGAACTACCTAAGGAGATGGTAGATATAGCAAGCACATCAGCTTCAGAAGATGAGGAGGCAGCAAGAGCAAAGAAAAGAAAATTCCAAGTATTCAAGAGGAGGAGCCAGACTTATAAGAAAGCTCTGCAAACTATAACACCACAGCCTGTACTACAACCAGCACCAACTATAGATTACAGTGCTTTGATGGTTGCTATGCAAATTAAGCTTGATGAGCACAGGAAAGCCATAGAAACATATGTGGATGAGGGGCATAAATCACTACAGTTTGATCTAGCCCAAGATATTAAGTCTATTAGATTTGAAATGAATCTAAATAAGAAAGAGATGACTGACTGCTTCCATAAGGGAGGGAATGCAGTAGTCTACTTAGCTACTCATCAAGAGAAAATCAAAGCTCAAGTGGATGACATTGTACTGAAGCAAGGATATATACTGGAAAATCAAATAAGAATGAATGATAATTTAACTGCTTCCCACAATGCCATAGTCACAGAGATGAAGAATATAGCTGCACGACAAACTACTTCTACTGCTACTACTAAAGAAGAGTTTGATAAAGCTTTACAAGAGGGCATCACTGCCGTTACATCTGCTATTCAAGATTCTCAGAAGCTGATCTCAGAAAAACTCCAAAGGTTAAAACCTTTCTACAAGGATGGAGTCAATTATCTTAATGCACAAATCAGATTTCAAAAGGATGATCTAAGAGATCACATGGAAAGAGAAGTCATAAAGGGGGAGAGGGTGTTAGTCAAAGCCAGCTCTGATCATGCCAACTGGATTTCTAATTCTATCAGAGCTACTCTTGGTTATCCTCCTTTATGTGATGATGACAATGTAGCAGAATCTGGGATACATCCTGCATATCTAGGAGGGGAGCAACCTGAAGTGGCTCAAGTAATCTACCCTCCTCCAGATTTTGATATGGTACAAGCTGATATGCAGTCTATGTATAGCCCACCTGAGGGACAGCACAATGTTATCATAGAGAAGGTGGTTCAGCCAGTATCTGAGGCTTTACAGGAAGCTATTCTAAAAGAACAAGCTGAACAAGAAGCTCGACTGTCTAAGAAGAGGTTCAGAGAGCAAGCTGAACAAAGGCCTGACTTTGAGCAGTGGAGTCCCACTTCAAGAAACATTATCTTAACTGCATGGAAAGCTGCCAAAGATAATATTCAAGACAGAAACAAATGGTTTTCTGAACTAGAATGGAGAAAGCATGAATCAAGGCAAGAAGCTATAGTGCAATATAGAAGAAAGGCAAAGATGAGAAATCTACCTCCTACTGCTCAGGAGCCTAGCAAGTACTTTCCCAAGCCTTATCATTACTTTGAGAGGCAGAAGATTAAAGCTGAAGTGCTAAAGAAGAAAGAGCTGAAAGGGAAAAAGCCTGCTGATACTGAAGATGCTGAAGCCCCTGTGCAAGCAAAGATAAAGTCTGGGAAGGGCATAGTGATCAAGGAGGCTGAGCAGAAAAAAAATTGCATTATCTTAAGTTTATAATTGTAATCTTTTGATTTTAAACACTTTGTAAACTTTTGAAAAATGAATATGACAAAGTTGATAGAACAATGTGTTGTGTGATATATTTATTTCATAATTGTTCTGAGATGATATCTGTGTATACATGTTTTGTTTGATACATGTTTATGTTTGCCCTGTTATATAATCCTGCTTTATATCATGCTATGATTTTATTCTGTATGGTGTCGACACCTGATTTGAAGAAGCCTCACCCTACTCAATGATATACATCAAAATGTATTTGATGTATTTTTGAGTTGCCTTGTGCAGGTTAAGTATTTGCAGAAAAAAGATGAAAAGTTTCTAAGTCCATGTGTCGACACCCAGAGGGAAAGTGTCGACACTTAAGAAGACTTGTGTCGACACCCAGGCAAGCAATGTCGACACTTGGAGTACTTGTGTCGACACCAGGGATGCAGAGTCGACACCAGACAGAAAGTGTCGACACAAGGAGCTGTGTCGACACTCAATGATGAGAAGTCCAGTGAAAAAGTGTCGACACTTAGAAGCAGTGTCGACACCCAGAAGAACTGTGTCTACATCAGAAAGTGTCGACACTAGGAGGCTGTGTCGACACTCAGCAAAAGTCAGCAGAGTCTAAGTATAAGTGTCGACATAATAAAGAATGTGTCGACACTCAGCAGAAGACTCAACACTTGAAGAAAGTGTCGACACAATGAAGAATGTGTCGACACACAGCAGAAGACTCAGTACATGAAGAAAGTGTCGACACGAGGATGCTGTGTTGACACTCAGCAAAGTTCAACAAAATATTCTAAGTACAAGTGTCGACACTAAGAAGATGTGTCGACACTCAGCCAAAGTCTCAACAGAAGAAGAATGTGTCGACACAAGGAGTAGTGTCGACACTCAGCAAGTATCAACACAGAAGGCATGTGTCGACACCAAGAAGATGTGTCGACACTTGACATGTTCAACACATGAAGATGTGTCGACACAAATGAGTTGTGTCGACACTTACAAGAATTCAACTAAGTGCTGAAGAACAAGGAGTTGTGTCGACACTCAATATCAGTGTCGACACATGATGAAGAAGATGTGTCGAGAAGTGAATTCTACAACACAAGGAGTTGTGTCGACACCTTGAAGGCTAGTGTCGACACTTTGTCAACTTGTGTCGACACTTAGTCTATAAGTGTCGACACTTAAAGACAGACAGTCTCGACACTTTCAGACAGTTACAAATTTTTTCAAGAACTGACTGGATGACTTGACAGCTGCCATTCCAGCCGGTCTACTGCACCTGTCAGAGTTGTCAGAAATTAGTTATGAACCGGACCAGCTGGTTATCATGAAGAAGGCCTATATATAGGCTTATACTGTCTACATAAAGAGATGATCAAGTAATTGAAAAAGAAAAGAAGATCTAGCTATTCATTGAAGAATCAAGTGAAGATCTAAGAAGTTGGAGAGAGAGAGCTCCATCCAAGAAGACAGCCGTTGGAACCAGGCTGAGAAGAAGGGTTCAGACTTTGTTCTAAAACTTAAGTTGCAGAGATCAAAGATCAGCTGCAGAGAAGATCAATTCTATTGTGTTCTACATTCAAGAAGCTTTGAAGAAAAGCCAAGTGAGATTGATCTCAGCAGGGTTCTTCCAAGAACTCATCAAGAACCTATCAACTCCTCTCTCTATTCTCTGAGTTGTAGGTATAAACTTTGTATTCTAATTTCTTGTAGGATCCTTAGGGATCTGAGTTGTAAGCCTGTAATTATAAAGGCTGAGTGTAGGGCCTGTGTGCCTGAGTGTAGGAGATCTGTATCTCTGAGTGTAGGCCTGTTGTGGCTGAGTGTAGGCTTTGTGAAGAAGCTGAGTGTAGGTCTTTGAAGAAGACTGAGTTGTAGGGCCTTGGGCCTGAGCTGTAGGAACCTGTTTTGAGGTTCTGAGTGTAAGATCTGAGGATCTGAGTTAGTGGAGGAGTTTGGCCGAATCTAGTACACTACTAGATAGGCGAAGGGGGAAAGTGGATGTACCCAAACCTTGGGGAACCACTATAAACCTGGGTGTTCACTGTGTGTATGTGTTTTGCTGTGATTGCTGATTGATTGTTGTGCAAAAGTAGTTACAATTCTGTGATATAATCTGAATTCTGCCTAAAAAGTTAAAAAGATTGAAGTCACCTATTCACCCCCCTCTAGGTGATTAGGTACAATAACTTTCAAGTTTATAAGGGGCTACTTCATAAACAAAAGTAAAGTAAATTAGATCTCATGTTTGCAAGCGAGAGAGTGTCTCTACTTGCCTTAAAGTGATTTCGAAAATGCTAGTGACAGCTAAGTGGCGCAGGCGAGGTTAAAAGCTCTAGCTATACCTGTTTGAGATCAAAAATGCATTCCAAATTGAATTAACAAGTTTCTTATGTTAGCATATGAGTTTAATAATCGCTCCACACAAAAGAAGAGGAGTTTACCTCCCTAGAAAGTGAGGGGAGAAGAGACTACTGCGAGGGATCGGGAGTTTTGGCGGTGTTTGGAGGCAAAAATTCCTAATTCGGAGAGGTCTTGGAGTGATTCCACCACCTAAATCCATGGACACGCACGGGAAAACACACAAATCGGGGATTAGCGGGTTATACGATGGACATAAGCTGGATCGTCCAAAAACCCTAGATCAAAGAGCAAAAAATTAGCGTAATAAAAATTAGAGCAAACTGAAAATGGGAGTGAGACGGAGTTCCTTACCCAAGGAGACCAGATTGGGCGAAACCGAAATCCACGAAGAGCGGTTTCGAGAGAAACCCTAGGAGTCCCTCGCGAAATCCACCGACCGGAACGAGAAGGAGCTAGGGTTGTCGGAGAAGAAACATCGTCTTTGCCCTCACTGGCCGGAGAACGAGAAGTGGAGGGGAAAAAGCGGTGGCCGTCCTCCTTGGAAGCAGCCGGACAAGAGAAGGGTTGCTGCGGGAGTTGCCGGCCAAGGGAAGCATCAGAGATGGCAGGGAAGCAAGAAGAAGAGGCGCCGGGCCTGGAGGAGGGATTTGCCGGCCACTGGAGGCGGTGGAGAGGGCTGCCGGGCGCTCGGGAGACGGAGGCGGGGCCGACGAAGCGAAGGAAGAGGATCGGGAGGATTTCTTGCGGGATGCGGGATGCGGGATTTGGACCGGGGGGGGCATCGGGTTATAATGCGATTTTAAGTCTTTGTTTATATTTTTTTATTTTTTTATTATTATTATTATATTTATAATGGGGGGGTTGTTATAGTTTTAGTAGTAATTGTTGATGGTTGTTGATTGTCTGGAATGGTGGAAGTGGAAGGGAGTTCTTCAAGAATAATGGATTGATGTTGAAGAGAAGGAGAGGGAGTAGGAGCAGGAGCTTCTTCAAGAGATGGGGAAGTGGCTGTATCAGCCCTAGTGCTCTCAGAAGTAAACCTGGAAGAGGAGGCCCTAGAGGGCTTTAGGATAGTCCTCTCCCATCTACCAAATAAGGCAGAAGTTATCCTCTTGGAGTCATTGATGAACATGGTCTGGGAGACCAAAAGTTCAGGAGTCTTGGCCTGGAGGAAAATTCCCAAAATCCTCCCAAAACGTACTTCTTTCTTTGAGTTTTTCTTCTTGATTAGCTCAAACATCAACAAACCCCAATTTACTAATTTCTTTTTAACCAGGGCACACATCACCAAGAATTGGTGCCTGGTAATATAATCATGAGCTGTGTGCTTTCCTAGCAACACTTTCCCTACTACATCAGCCAGAAACTTATATTCTACAGACAAGTTTTTCTTTAACAATTTATTAGGGTTTCCATCTGAGTGACCCATCTTAATAAGCATAGAATCATACTCAGAACTGTCGAATTATATATCTTCTTCTCCATTAACCAAATAAAAAATCTCAATTAAAATAGCAGGTGTTAGAGTAACCTAATGGCCTACGATGGTACCAATCATTGTTTTTGCATCTGGGGAAGTTGAGTGTAGACCCATTCTCTTATCTCAGTCGCTGGCAGTTTGATCCTGGTGGTCATAATTTTCCTCAGTTGCTGTTCTTCAAACAGTTGCAGAATATCAGTGAATATCTAATCGGTATGGTTGAATGAATCGAAGTCGATGTCGAATCCAGTATCATATTTCAGGCTGAAGAGAGAAATCGCCAGAATCACCATTGTTTTCCTGCAAAAACGAAAGAGAGAGATCAAGTGCAAGAGAACTAGAAAGCGCGGGATAGAGATCGAAGAAAATCCTAGTTATAGGGTTTTCAGAATATGAAGCGGCGAACTCTGTCCTGCGAAAAAAATCTTCGTTCTCAGGTTGACGAAAAATTTCATGAAGAAATGATATCATCGATCTCAGTTGGAAGAAGGGAAAAATTTTCGTCGTGCTCAGGTCAATGAGAACTTTTCTGAAGCAAGATCGTCGAACTTCGCTTGACGAAAATAACTTCACGCAGAGAGTTCGTCGATCTCATGTTGACTAAATTCGAGCTTAGTTCAATAATCTCCGAACGACTTTTTCTGCTCTTACAAAACTGCTTTCTCCGGGGGTCTTCTGTAGGTGAGAACCAATCATTATAGGTTTAATGTCTTGACTTAGACTCTGAGAAAAACCTATGACCATATAATATACAATGTGGGTCAATCTAAGCAATCCTAATAGTGAACCTAGCCCAAATCAACCCTAAAATAGGTGTGGTTCCAACAAGCTCGCCTAGGGGGTAAGGGAATACCCCGAGAGGATCTAGCTGCTTATGCTCTCATTAGCTGGCAGGGCTGGAAGGCGCACTCGGCCCCAGGTAGACCTGCTATCCAGGCTCTCACTAGCTGGTAGGTCTGTAGGCTTGCCTGGGGGGAAGGAAAGAGAGATGGAATTTAGCAAGACCCCAAGAGGATCCTTGAAAGATATGGTACCTAAACACCTAGAGGGGGGGTGAATAGGTGACCTACTCCTTTTCTAACTTTGTTGGCAGCCAAACAGTTATATCACAGATTTCTAAGTAGTCTATTATAGCAATCAGCAATAATCAAACATACACAGCACATTCACAGCACAGCACACAGTGATTTATAGTGGTTCCCCAATCTTTGGGTACATCCACTTTCCTCCTTCGCCTATCTAGCAGTGTACTAGATTTGGCCAAACTTCTCCACTGTCTCAAAACTCAAATAGGTTCCTACACCTCAGGCCCAAAGCCTTACCCCTCAGCTTTCTCCAAAGCCTACACTCAGCCACAAAGGCCTACACTCAGCCACCTAGGCCTACACTCAGCCAATCAAGGCCTACACTCAGAGTTCTTCAACTCCTACACTCAGGCTATCAAGTCCTACCCTCAGCCTTTATAAATTTAGGCTTACAATGCACTCAGATCCAAAGATCCTACAAGTTAAAATAGTATTACAACAAATAACTCAACAACTCAGAAAATAAGAGATGAGTTGAGAGTTTCTTGTTGAGTTCTTGGAAGAACTCAGATAGGTCCAAACTGACTTAGCTTCCTTCAAAGCTTCTTGAGTAGAACTGAATAAGTCTGAATCCTCTGCAGTTGTTCCATGACCTCTGCTTCTTAAGATCCAGATGCTTCTGAATCCTTCTTCTCAGCCTAGTTCCAAAGACTGAATTCTTGATTGGAGCTCTCTCTCTCCAACTTCTTAGATCTGCCGTTGGACAGCACGATCTTCTTGATTTGTATCACTTGGATAACTTGATCAGCAACCACTTGAACAAATCTCTTAGATTAATCTGAACTCAATCAGAACTTAATCTTCTTCTGTTAACTCTTCACAACAACCTTAGTTTCTGTAAACAGTCTGTGCCTATTTATAGACCTTCTTCATGGTAACCGGCTGGTCCGGTTCATAACTGACTTCTGACATCTCTGACAAGTGCTGTAGACCGGCTGAAACGGCAGCTATCATGTCATCCATTCAATTCTTGAAATTCTCTAACTGTCAGATAGTGTCGAGACTTTCTGTTCTTAAGTGTCGACACTTATAGACCAAGTGTCAACACATGCTGTGTAAGTGTCGACACAAGTCTACAAGGTGTCGACACAACTCCTTGTATGTCTCGACACAGATTCTTATTCAGGTGTCGACACTTGGAATTGAGTGTCGACACAAGTACTTGATCTTCTGTAACTTGTTAAATTCTTCTAAGTGTCGACACATCTCCTTTGTGTCGACACATCTTCATGTGTTGAAACTGTCAAGTGTCGACACTGCTTCTTGGTGTCGACACAAGTCTTCAATATAGATTCTTCAGCTGAGTGTCGACACATTCCCTTAGTGTCGACACTTGTACTTAGAATATTTTTGTAGATATTTCTGTTCTTTGCTAAGTGTCGACACAGCTCCTTGTGTCGACACTTTCTTTGAGTCTTCAACTGAGTGTCGACACATTGTGCTGGGTGTCGACACTTTCTTCAAGTGTTGACTCTTCTGGTTGTGTGTCGACACATTGTGTTGAGTGTCGACACATACTTCAAGTGTTGACTCTTTTGGTTGTGTGTCGACATATTGTGCTGAGTGTCGACACATACTTCAAGTGTTGACTCTTTTGGTTGTGTGTCGACACATTGTGCTGAGTGTCGACACATACTTAATATGTTGACTCTTCTGGTTAAGTGTCGACACATTGTGCTAGGTGTCTACACTTGCACTTAGTCTCTGCAGAATTTTGCTGAGTGTCGACACAACTCCAAGTGTCGACACTTTCTGGTGTAGACACAGCTCTTCTAGGTGTCGACACTTCTGCTAAGTGTCGACACTGCTTCTCTGCATTCTTCTTCACTGAGTGTCGACACAGCTCCTTGTGTCGACACTTTCTGTCTGGTGTCGACTCTGCATCCCAGGTGTTGACACAATGACTCCAAGTGTCGACACTGCTTGTCTGGGTGTCGACACAAGCTTTCTCAAGTGTCGACACTTTCCCTCTGGGTGTCGACACATGGACTTAGAAAGTTTTAGCTTCAGTCCAGTGAATACCTAACTTGCACAAGTAACTCAAACATACATCAAATACATCATGATGTATATCATTGAGTTGGGTGAGGCTTCTTCAAATCAGGTACATTTGACCAATGTACCCAACAATCTCCCCCTATTTGGAGAAGTCATAACCCTTAGTCAATGATATACACCACTCATAATTAAAAATTATAAAATGATGTAAAGCAGGATTATGTCAACAGGGTAAACTTAAACATGTAATAATGCACACATGTATACACATTCATCATTGCAGAACAAACAAGAAATAGACACATTCTTCTGAACAATCATGAAATATATTTATCATATATTGTTCTAACATTTTTCTAATACATCTTCAATGATTTACAAAAATGTTTTTCACTTAAAAGATTACAATAAGCATCAAGTTTAATTCCTAATCTATTTCTGATCAGGTTCTTTAATAACAATTCCTTTGCCTGATTTGACTTTAGCCTTGACAGCAGCAGTAGTAGGCTCAGCATCAACAGGCTTCTTGCCTTTTGAGTCCTTCTTCTTTTGTTCTTCAGCCTTGATTTTCTGCCTCTCAAAATAATGATAGGGCTTAGGAAAGTACTTACTGGGCTCCACAGCTGTAGGAGGTAGCTTTCCCATCTTAGCCTTCCTTCTGTGCTGAACAATGGCTTCTTGCCTGATTTCATGCTTCCTCCATTCTACTTCAGAGAACCACTTGTTTCTATCAGTAGTGTTGTCTTTAGCAGCTTTCCAGGCAGTTAGAATGATATTTCTAGAGGTAGGGCTCCATTGTTCAAAATCTGGCTTTAGTTCAGCTTGTTCCTTAAACCTCTTCTTTGACAACCTTGCCTCTTCTTCTTTGTCTAAGGCCTCTTGCATAGCTGCTGTTATAGGTTGAACAACCTTTTCTAAATGGACATTGTCCTTGCCCCCAGATGGGCTATACATTGTGCTCACCTCTGCTTGAATCATTTCAAAATTTGGAGGTGGATAAATGATTTGAGCTACCTCTTGTGGCTCACCTCCAAAATATGCAGGGTTCAGTCCAGATTCAGCAACTTCATTGTCATCACACAGGGGAGGATATCCAAGTGTAGCCCTGATTGAATTTGATATCCATTTTGCATGCTCAGAACTTGCCTTGACTAACACTCTCTCCCCCTTTATGACTTCTTGAGCAACATGATCTCTTATATCATCCTTCTGGAATCGGATTTGACCATCCAAGTACCTGATTCCATCTTTAAAGTAAGGTCTAAGCTTGGTAAGTTGTTCAGAGATTGCTTTCTGGGAATCTTGTATGGCAGTCTTGACAGCAGTAATCTCAGCTTGAAAGATTTTATCAAAATCAGCCTTGGCAGCATCAACAGATGTAGAAGGTTCAGCAGACTTATTCTTCATTTCAGTGACTATAGCATTGTGGGATGCAGTCAAATTATCATTCATCCTTAATTGATTTTCCAGCACATAGCCTTGTTTCAATGTTATATCATCTACTTGAGTCTTGATCTTCTCCTGGTGAGTAGCCAAATAGACTACTGCATTCCCACCCTTGTGGAAGCAGTCAGTCATTTCTTTCTTGTTGAGATTCATCTCAAACCTTATAGATTTTATATCTTGAGCAAGATCAAACTGTAATGATCTGTGCCCTGCATCAACATAAGCCTCTATGGCTTTCCTTTGTTCATCCATTTTGATCTGCAGTGCAATCAGTAAAGCACTATAGTCAGCAGTTGGAGCTTGCTGAACTATAGGTTGTGGGGCAATGGATTGTAGGGCTTTCTTGTAGCTCTGACTTCTTCTCTTGAATACAAAGAGTTTCTTCTTTTTAGCCCTAGCACTCTCCTCATCTTCAGAGGCAGAGGTGCTTGCAATATCAACTTTATTCTTAGGGCTCTCTGGTTTTTCAGCTTGCACATCAAGTGCCTTCTCAGTTTCTGGCCTTTCAGATTCTTCCAGAATTGTCATGTGCTCCCCCCTCAGCAGCAGCACTCTTCTCTTCAGCAGCAGCAACCTTATCCATGTTTAAGTCTTCTTGATCTAGATTAAGAAACAGATCTTCCATGGTGAATTCAACTGGTGACTGTGCAGGAGAAGTACTGGGTTCATCAACTACTTTATCAGGAATCACTTCTAGTATAACTGATGTGTCTTGAAGATCAACATCTGGTTCTTGGCTAGGCAGCTGAGTTTGCTGATGGACATCAAACAAATCAGAATCTACTACAGAAAAATCGAAAGTATTAAGGTCAACAAGTACCTCTTGGATGAGGATGGTGGCTTGCTCACTCTCCAGTGTAGAGGGTTGTTCTACAACTGAAGGCTCCCCCTGGCTTGGATCCCTATAGATGGGGCTAGCGTGAGGCAGCTCCCCCTGAATCTCAGCCATATCTTGAGCAGCAGGGGTCTTGACTACTGTCTCCTCTTCTTGCTCATCAGGTGTGAACACCACCTGTTCTTCACTTTCAGAACTGCTTGAGGACTCTTGTGCCACAACAGCAGTTTTTCTCTTCTTCCTGGGAGGTGTGATTTTCTCAGTAACTGGCTTCTCAGGGGTAGGCATATCCTTTGACAACACCCTTTCCCACCTAGATAAGATCCTCATATCCATTTTTCTCATATGATTGATCTTGCTACCTGCAGCAGTGCTCATTACCTCTGGTATTGTACCAGCCAGGTAGAGACTTATAATTCTGCCCAGATTGGGCTTCTTCAGACTTTCCTTGATCTTTTCATAGATGACCATTGACCAATCTATTTTTAGGGTGAAGATGATTCTTGTCATGATATTGAACATTGAGGCTGACAACCTGTCATGCCCTCCAGGTTTACTGAGAATGACCTTGCCCACTATCTCTGACAGAAATTTTCCTTGACTGTTCATGCCTTTTCTGGTAAAGAAAGAACCTATCTTCATCTTAGAATCAAGACCACACCAGACCAAAGCTTCCCTGGTCTTGGATGTAGAAACTTCTTCTTCTTCTTGAGTCTTAGGTAGCTGAAGTACCTTTCTCAGACTTTTGGGTGATACCTTGACCTTGGTTCCATGCACTCTGGATTTGATTCTGTATCCAGAGTCATCCACAGTTGCTCCAGTAAGGAATTCAAGCACTTCCTTCTTCCATATCTTGGTTGGTTCTGAAACCAAGTATTCTAGTCCTGAATCGCTGACTAGGGTAACCACTGACTTGATATCTTGATCGCCATCGTCGAATGCGCCGCGCACAAGTTCGTAGCCTTCGTTGACGTTTTCCTCAAGCTTGGGAGCCATTAGGGTTTGAGAATTTGTCTGTAGAAAAGAGAAATGTCGACACAGCAGTTTTGGTCTCGAAACTCTGAAAGTGTGTCGACAAACAAAGACAAAACCCTATTTATACCTTTCTGATTTGAAGACGAACAGGCGGGATGGATAACTAAAAATGTGTCGACACTGACTTATAATGTCTCGACACACATGTGTCGACACAAGTTTAGTCAACAGATATTATGTGTCGACACATGTTTATGTGTCGACACCACTCTACTCGACGAATAGTCGAGACTTTACTTAGAAAATTCTGAGTAAAACTTAAGTGTCGACACCACATTGGATGTGTCGACACCTACTCGACATGTGTCGACACTAACATTCTGAAGTGTCGACACCAACATCCTAGATGTGTCGACACCTTTTTCCTGAAGTGTCGACACTTTTATTCTGTGTCGACATAGACTTGTCTATGTGTCGACACCTTTTTACTTAGCCAATTTTCTATTCTGTAAACTTAGTCTAAGTTTATCATACCTAGTTCAATTTTGAATCTATTGAACTTAGCTTCTTCTAAGGGCTTAGTAAACATGTCAGCTATCTGATTATCAGTTTTAACATATTCAAGTGCAATATCATTTCTTTCTACATGCTCCCTAAGAAAGTGATATTTAATCTCAATATGTTTTGTTCTACTATGAGATACAGCGTTGTTAGCTATTGAAATAGCACTTGTAGAATCACAGTAAAGTGGAGTTCTACTTACCTGAAATCCATAGTCCTCTAGCTGATGTTGAATCCACAGAAGTTGAGCACAGCAACTTCCTGCAGCTACATATTCTGACTCTGCTGTGGAGATAGCCACACTAGTCTGCTTTTTGCTGCTCCATGAAATTATTCTTCCACCTAGGAATTGACAGGTTCCAGTTGTGCTCTTTCTATCCTCTTTGCATCCTGCAAAGTCTGCATCTGTATAACCTGTTAGATCAAAATCTCCATTCCTAGGGTACCAGAGGCCTAGATAGGGAGTGCCCTTTAGATATCTCAATATTCTTTTGACTGCAGTCAAGTGAGACTCTTTAGGGCAGGCTTGATACCTTGCACAAACACATGTAGCATACATGATGTCTGGTCTACTAGCAGTCAAGTATAGTAGGGAGCCAACTATCCCTCTATACAAGGTTTCATCTACAGGTTTCCCTGCATCATCCTTACTAAGAGACATACTTGACCCCATAGGAGTCTTCATGGTGCTGGATGAATCCATACCATATTTCCTTATGAGTTCTAGGGTGAACTTGGACTGACATATGGATAAACCACTTTCAGTCTGTTTAACTTGGAGACCCAAGAAAAACTTCAGCTCTCCCATACTACTCATCTCAAACTGACTTTGCATAAGCTTTGCAAACTTTTTACAAAGGCTACTTTCAGTAGACCCAAATATAATGTCATCTACATATATTTGGACAAGTATGACTTTGCCTCTAGATTCCCTAAGGAATAGAGTCTTATCTATTTTCCCCCTTGAGAACTTGTTCTCAATGAGAAAACTAGATAGGGTTTCATACCAAGCTCTAGGAGCTTGCTTTAACCCATATAAAGCTTTCCTAAGTCTATAGACATGATGAGGTAAAGTTGGATCAACAAAACCTGATGGCTGCTCCACATAGACTTCTTCTTTCAAATTACCATTTAGGAATGCTGACTTGACATCCATTTGGTATACCTTGAATCCTTGATAGGTTGCATAGGCCAAGAACATCCTTATGGCTTCCAGTCTGGCTACTGGAGCAAAGGTTTGATCAAAGTCAATACCTTCTTCTTGCATATATCCTTTAGCAACCAGTCTAGCTTTATTCTTAATGATGACCCCTTGTTCATCTAACTTATTCCTGTAGATCCACTTAGTTCCTATAACATTGTGGTCTTTAGGTTAGGAACCAGTTCCCAAACCTTGCACCTTTTGAACTGATTAAGTTCTTCTTGCATGGCTTCAGTCCACTGTGGATCTTGTATAGCTTCTTCAAATTTCTTAGGTTCTACTTGAGACAGAAAACTAGAATATACTGCAGCATTCTGATTTCTGCTCCTTGTCTGAACTCCTTGTCTTGGATCTCCAATAATCAGCTCTACTGGATGATCTCTTAGATGCCTGTTGGCTGGTGGCATCCTAACTTCAGGTTGAACTTCTTCAGCATCTGTATCATGTTGTACTTCTTGTATTTCTTCAGCTATTGGTACATGTAGTTCTCCCCTGGACAACTGCTATTTCCTTCTACTTGCTGTCTTGCAGCAGGCATCTCTTCTATAATAAGCTTGTCCAATCTCTTTGTCAAACCTGTGGGGCTGCATACATTGCTAGACAACTCATTGTTAATAAGTTTTGTCTCATCAAAAACTACATGCACAGTCTCCTCTACAACTTGTGTAGTCAAGTTGTATACTCTATAAGCCTTACTATTGTTGCTGTACCCAACAAAAATTCCCTCTTGGGACTTGACAGCAAACTTTGTTAAGTAAGACTTCCCATTGTTAAGTATGAAGCATTTACAACCAAAGATCCTAAAATAGGATAGGTTTGGTTTCCTGCCTTTCACAACTTCATAGGGGGTCTTGTTTAGCCTTTTAGTAATGGTAGCCCTATTTATAACATGGCATGCAGTGTTAACTGCTTCAGCCCAGAAATACTCTGGCAGTGATGTATCACTTAGTAGGGTCCTACCAGCCTCTATCTGTAAGACCCCTCCTCCCGGATCCCAAAACACGGCACAAAGAGGGAGTCTTATGCCCGGAACAGCCGCCTTGCGGTAGCATTAGCGTACGGGCTAACCTGTACCACAAGACGGCTATTCCGCCGGCTGAAACCATATCAATATATCATGCCAACCCAACCAAGTAAATAAGCAAGAGAAGTCAAAATCCACACTAAGTATATAAAGTCCAAATACATCAATAATGAGAAGCTAAAACATGCTTCTACAATATATCAGAGTACAGCTAAACATTGCCCAAACGGGCTACATCAGAGTATCAAAAACTAACATCAGTAACAGACGGTATCGACGGCACCGTCACATCAGGCCCTGTCTCCCTGGCCTGGCTGCCCTGCTGCGTAGTCTGCGGCTGCTCTACCTGCGGCGTGACCTCCTAAAAAGGAAGACGTAGCAACCGTTAGTCGAAACGACTAAGTGGTTTCACATCCGCTCCCCCGGCGACTCCTCGGCACCGGGCGGAGAAAAGGAACAAGAGTATAGTATCTATCAAGTATGCAAGTAAAGGAAAAACAAGCAGGTGGCAGTAGTGTAAGAGTATCAATGTATAACTAGCAGTTCTATAAAAGCTACCAATATGTAAACTAACCATTCTACAAGAGCCATCAAGGTATAATAACAAGTGTAATAAAGCTACAGCAGGAAAGTAACTTAACTTATAAGAATGCTCATACAAACTTATAAGTTAAGGATCGGGTTACATAAAGTAACTCATCGTATAAGAGTGCCCATACAAACTTATACGATGAGGATCTTGTTGTGCAATGATATGAAATGCTATGAATGCTATGCAATGACTCACCCATGCACACCCATGCAATTGCTATGTCGACACAGACTATAGTTCCCACTTTTCGAGCAGGTAGCTAACCTCTCAGGCATCAGCCGCCGTGGCCAGGCGGTGACAGTAGAACGGGCACTTCTACTACTAGGCGGGTATCACACTACTTCACCTAGGCCTCCGTACGCCTCAACGCTAAGAACACAACAGCGGAGCCCATGCATACTATGGCCCAGCGGGGTCTTGGGTAGATGTGCACCAAGAACACAGCCCGAACTGGCCTTGTGTGACCGGAAGGGGCCTCGGAAGAAAGCACGAGGACACAGCCCAACCGTCCACATGGTCGGAGGGGCCTCGGGAAGTGAACACCGAGGACACAGCCCAAACCGACCAAGTCTAACTGCCAACTCCCGTCGGTGTGACGACTGGCGAGCCCGTAGACCTGCCACACTATCCTTAACCCGGGATTACGACACCGCGTGTCGACTCACACCACATGCAATTTCACACCAACATCACATGGAAGGGGCCTCGGAAGCAAGCACGAGGGCACCGCCCAACCATCCATCCACACCTCATCTCAACACAACCAAAACAAGTGGCGGTCAACACCGCACTCACAAACTTACACAATACTACCCATAGGGAGACGACTCTCTAAGTATTGGACTACCAAATTCAATCCACTAATCAACATACACATGGCCATAGTTTAATCTTCTATATGTCATTCCATATGAACTCTACATAAGACTTATATGATGCGCATATGTTATAGTTTAACAACATCTTATCAATTCGATTCGATTAAACATAAAGGAAACCATCCCAACCTCAAGACATCTTGCGATAAGAAATCAGTTGTATGCATTCCAAATAATAAACACCATCATTCACAGTTCTTCGGTGAGTAGCACAAATTATTTAATCTTGACAGAATTCCACCGACTCTAATTGCACTTTATATAAAACCAGAATTCTAAGTGCATCACTAATCTGGACAGCAACTTCAACTGGAGTTTCCTGAAGTTACAGGAATCCAGTAGAGGCGTGTAACCCCTCGTTGGAAAGATCTTTTCATGATCTACAACTTTCATATTCAGGTCACAACCCAGATCTGACAATAACTTACTCGAAATCGGCTTCGAAGTTCGCTGCGCACAGAACACGATTTCTGTGTACAGGAAATTGCCGGACAGCAAACTCGATTAGGTTTTCCCGGGGTCACAGACATCACCCGAAGTCGTGCAACCACTCGTTGGAAAGGTATTTCCAAGGGCTACAACTTTCGTGTTTAGCCGAAAGCCCAGATCTGCACATATCCATCGGGAAAATGGCCTAGAAGATCGATGCGCGCAGAATACAGATTCTGCGCGCATCTTAAAGGAAAATGAACGGCATCGGTTCGTCTTCCTCCTCAAGGCGATCGTTCCTAAATTTTCCAGAAATATTCTCCTCCCTTATTCAACCTCAAAGGCCATAAACTCCTCACGAAACCATTCACCCATCATCGTATTGAAGAAAAGGGGAAGGGTTGAAGAGATCTAAAATCTAGGATTCAAATCCTAGCATGGCCAAACCTAGAATCTTCTCCTCTCCATCAAGTTCTCTTGAACCGATGTCTCTCCTAAATACCTAAGATCTAGCACCAAGGGAGAGGGTAGGAAACTCACGTTGACTCCAGCGGTACCACCATTTCCGGCCATGGATCGCGTAGTTCTCCTTGGCGGCATCTTCTCTTTCGCGCGCGATGGCGGATCTCCTTCGGTAAAACTTGCTCCTACAGTTTCTCTCACCAGGAACTCTCACAGGAGATAGGGGAAGGAAAAGAGAATGAAAAACGGCTAGGGTTTCTCTGCCCCTTATAAGCAAAATGTGACACGGGTATGGACACGGCCGTGTCCGTACCCGTGTCCTGCTTCCGCGAAACGGCCGTGGCGGTTTCCATGTCGGTTCATTGTTTGACACGGGTAGGGACACGGCCGTGTCCCAACCCGTGTTCACAGGACACGGCCGTGTGCCTGGCCGTGTCATTGGCCGTGTGCATCTTCAGTTACATATCAACACTTCTCGTCGAGCTCAACTCGACGCACACGGGTAGGGACACGCCCGTGTCACTACCCGTGTTCCCCACTCGACGATTCTCGACGACTCTCGACGATTTCGACACGGCTCGTCGAGCTCAACTCGATGCACACGGGTAGGGACACGGCCGTGTCACTACCCGTGTTCCCCACTCGACGATTCTCGACGACTCTCGACGATCTCGACACGGCTCGTCGAGCTCAACTCGACGCACACGGGTAGGGACACGGCCGTGTCACTACCCGTGTCATCTCTTCTCAGGACTTGAGTCAACCCTCCTGACTCAAAACACACACGCTAGGGGCCTAGAGCGATTCGGGACGTTACAAATCCTATAAACAAAATAAAAGATTTCGTCCCCGAAATCAGGCTTAGGCTGTGTGGAGAAAAGCTTAACAGGAAGTTTATTATATGTTTTTAAATAAGGTTACCTTGGGCAAACAGCTCCGGGTAGCGTTGCTGCATCAAATCCATTGGCTCCCAAGTGTACTCCTCCTTCCCATGATTCAACCATAGCACCTTTACTAAGGGAACACTTTTGCGGCGCAAAGTCCTTGTCTCGCTGTCAACAATCCGTACCGGCTCTAGTCGCACAGACCTATCTGACGCCACCGCACCATCAGTAGTGGGAATATACTGGTCGGGCCGCAACAATGCTTTTCGAAGCGACGACACATGGAACACGTCGTGGAGATTTTCTAGTTCTGGTGGTAACTCCAACCGATAGGCCAACGGGCCGATCCTTTCTAGTATAGTATAAGGCCCAACATACCTTGGGCTGAGCTTTTTCACTCCACGCACCCGCGACACTCCATGCATCGGCCGAATCTTAAGGAACACTTTTTCGCCCACCTGGAACTCCACCATCCGGTGCTTTTTATTATAATATTTCGCCTGTCGACTTTGAGCCTCCAACATGCGATCCCGTATCAATCTGACCGCCGCATCAGTATCATCTATGTATTCGTTTCCCAATGCCTTCGGATCTTCATCTTGCACCCAAGACAAGGGAGTCCTGCACCTTCTTCCATAAAGGGCTTCATGGGGCGCCATACCGATGCTTGCTTGATGACTATTGTTGTAGGAGAATTCCACCAGGGGCAAGAGTCTTTCCCATGGCTCTCCTCTGTCCAACACACATAGCCTCAACAAATCCTCCAGCGTTCTGATTGTCCGCTCTGACTGTCCGTCAGTCTGAGGATGAAAAGCGGTACTAAAGGTTAGGCGTGAGCCCAAATACGCCTGCACCGCCTTCCACTCATTTGATGTAAACCGACCATCCCTATCCGAAACAATCGTCTTGGGCACGCCATGATACCGTACAAATTGCTCCACAAAAAGGCGTACCAAAACATCCACGTGTGCTTCCTTCTTCATTGGAATGAACCGGGCCACCTTTGTTAGTCGATCCACAATAACCCACACCGAATCATTCCCGGAGCGGGAACGAGGTAACCCATGAACAAAGTCCATGGAGATATCCTCGAACTTCCATTCGGGGATGGGCAGCGACTGCAACAAACCACCGGGACTCCTGCATTCAGCCTTCACTCTTTGGCAAGCTTCGCAATGTGTAACATAGTAGCGAACATCCTTCTTCATTCCCGGCCAACACATGGTCTTCCGCAGTCCGGCATACATCTTAGCAATACCCGGATGCACTGAATATTGAGAGGAATGCGCCTCTCTCAATATATCTTCCCGAATTTTGCCGCCCTTGGGAATATAAAGTCGGCCACGAAAATAAACGAGGCCGTCTTTGAGTGTGTACTCATCGGTGGTCCTATCTTCAATTGCCTTGATTGCCGGGGCCAAGGACGCATCCATTCCTTGCTCCACCCGTATCCGGTCTCGGATATCACAAACTATGCTCATGTTGGCCAAATACTCCGCATACTCTATCGAAGGATCCTTGAATACTAGAGTAATTTCCATCTCCTCGATCATCCGAGCCAACTCCATGCTCATCAGCCGAGACTCTGGGCTAGAGCCTGGCACTTTTCTACTCAAGGCATCGGCTACCGAGTTCGCTTTCCCGGGGTGGTAGTTCATGGTGAACTCATAGTCGCATAGAAATTCCAACCACCGCCGTTGTCTCAGGTTCAACTCCTTCTGAGTGTGAACATACTTCAAGTTTTTGTGATCGGAAAAGATCTCGCAGTGGACGCCATATAAATAATGCCTCCAGACCTTCAAAGCGAACACCACTGCTCCTAACTCCAAATCATGAACCGGGTAATTGATTTCATGTTTCTTTAACTGCCTTGAAGCATAAGCGATCACATGCCCGTGCTGCATCAGCACCGCTCCCATCCCTTGATATGATGCGTCTGTGTAAACCTGAAATCCTTCCTTCCCAGACGGAAGTGCGAGGATGGGGGCGGAGGTAAGCCTATCCTTCAACTCTTGAAATGCTGCTTCACATTTAGGAGTCCACTCAAATGGCACACCCTTCTTCGTCAAGGAGGTAAGAGGAAGGGCAATCTTGGAGAATCCTTTCACGAACTTGCGGTAGTAGCCAGCAAGTCCAAGAAAGCTTCGTACATCGGCCGCCGACTTCAAAGGCGACCACTCCTTCACGGCCCGCACCTTAGCTGGGTCCACAGCTAATCCTGCTCCACTGATCACATGCCCTAAGAAGGCAACCTCCTTAATCCAGAATTCACACTTGCTAAACTTGGCATACAAGGCGTGCTCCTTCAATTTCTTCAAAACTAAGGTCAGGTGCTCGACATGCTCCTCCTCCGTCTTTGAATAGACTAAGATGTCGTCGATGAAAACGATGACGAAGATGTCCAAGTATGGTTCAAACACCTTGTTCATCAGGCTCATGAAGGCCGAAGGTGCATTCGTGAGCCCAAACGGCATTACTGTGAACTCATACAAACCATATCTCGAACTGAAGGCTGTTTTCTGAATGTCCCCCTCTTGTATCCTCAACTGATAGTATCCAGAGCGCAAGTCTAATTTAGAGAACCAATGCGCTCCCACTAATTGATCGAACAACTCGTCGATCCGAGGTAGCGGATAAGTGTTCCGCACCGTTAATCGATTGAGTTCCCGATAATCTATGCACAATCGCAGGGTTCCATCCTTCTTCTTTACGAACAATACGGGGGCACCCCATGGTGATGAACTGGGGCGAACGAACCCTGAATCTACTAGTTCTTGTAGTTGAACTCTAAACTCCGCGAGTTCTTTCGGGGCCATTCTGTACGGAGTCTTAGATACAGGCTTGGCACCTGGTACTAAATTAATCTGAAAATCGACCTCTCTATGCGGTGGTAATCCTGGTAGCTTCTCAGGAAATACCTCGGGAAAATCCCGCACAACCCGTACATCCTTTAATTCCAACGCTTCCTCCTTCAACTCGAACCAGATCATGAAGACCTCGTCCCCCTTCATATGAGCTTTTACAACCTGGACGGAAGATAACATCATGCGAGGAGCGAAGCCAATACCTTGGAAGATGACGTCAGAGTCTCCATGTCTCAAATAGATCCGCTTCTCTGCGCAGTCGATCCTTGCGAAGTGCCAATCGAGCCATGCCATGCCCAAAATGATGTCAAACTCCGGCATTCTCAGAACCGTGGCCGGCGTATCAAAGGCTTTACCATCAATAAATAACTCCAATTCGCACTTGGCAGTCGCGATCATCTCCGAGCCGTCCGGAAGGCGTACTCGTCGGGCTATTCCCGTGAAGTACTGAACATCCCCCACGTCTTTTATAAAATCCTCGGACACAAAAGAGTGTGAGGCACCGGTATCGAACAGCGCATAGGCCGTCTTCCCGCCAATAATCACGGTGCCTAAGTGCCAACGACCAAAACTTATTGCTAGTGTCTAATAAGTTCTAAGCAATTCATGTTAAACCATGCAAGTATGTAAACTAATTAAATCATACCTGCAATCACATCTTGTGGGTTCCGTTCCTGCGCCATATCAAGCGCGTACACTTGATCCCGGACCGGTCCGGGGTTTCCTCTTGGCGGTCCTCGTCCTCGACCACGCATATATCCCCGTCCTCGTGGAGCTGGTGGAGGGAGAGCAGGAGGGAGAGCAGGAGGGACGTTCCCATATAGCTGTGGGCAAAAACGTCGGATGTGGCCCGGCTGGTTGCATTCGAAGCACACCAGACCACGACGCCCTTCAGGTTGTTGAAATCGCTGAGGCTGTGGGGGTGGAGGCAACGCAGGCGGCTGTGGAACTGGATGCTCCACCCTATAGTTTCGGTGGACACGCCCTCCACCTCTTTGATAACCTCTTCCTCCTCTGAAGTCCCGTCTCCTTCTATTACTTGGGCCGACTTCCATTACGTCCTCCGCAGGCCTCTTACTACATCCCAGGTGGTCAGCCTCCAATCTTTTCGCCATATCAATGATCTCCGCCAAGCTACCATCCGCTATAAACAAAAGGGACTGCCTTAGGGGATCTCGCAGCCCTTTATAGAAGCGCTTGGCATAACCTCTGTCATCCAACTCATAAGAGTCCGCAAACCTTGCGAGATGCTGGAATTCCCGCTGGTATTCTGTAACCGACTTTGATCCCTGCTTTAGTAGAAGGAACCTCTGCTCAAGCTCATCTCGGGCCGATGTAGGGATAAAGTGCTCCAAGAAAACCTCCGAGAATTCACTCCAACTTATCTCAGTGTAGATCCGGCCTTGGAAGGTAGAGCCCATGAGGGACTTCCACCACCTCTTCGCATGTAAGTCCAAGACGGACACTGCCAATGTTACTGCCATGTTGGCCGGGCAACGGATACCAGCCAACAACTCTTGTATCGTGTCTAGCCATTCCTCTGTACGTACGGCTGACTCCGTCCCAAGGTAGACGGGAGGGGAGAGAGCTCGGAAGGTGCTCAGCCAGTTGGAGCTCGGGGCCTGTTGTTGCACCGGAGCCTGCTGTGCCTTAAAAGCATCAAGAATGGCGGTGAGTGTTTGCCCCAACTCAGACTGTTGGAACTGAGTGGGTATGGGAGGGGTAGGAGTACCCCTCATCGGCTCAACATGCAGTGGAACCTACACGTACACGACAAATTTGTGGTCAGGTTGGCTAAACTTAAGGTCAACGTTGGACAAACTTAATGTGAATTACATATGGGCACACCACTGCTTCCGCTAAGTCAGTTTGTCCCCAAACTGACTAATCAAACGGGGGTGGCACCATTGTTGAATGACTTCTTAGTTGAGGATCGTGGCAAACTGATACCATTTGTAAGACCCCTCCTCCCGGATCCCAAAACACGGCACGAAGAGGGAGTCTTATGCCCGGAACAGCCGCCTTGCGGTAGCATTAGCGTACGGGCTAACCTGTACCACAAGACGGCTATTCCGCCGGCTGAAACCATATCAATATATCATGCCAACCCAACCAAGTAAATAAGCAAGAGAAGTCAAAATCCACACTAAGTATATAAAGTCCAAATACATCAATAATGAGAAGCTAAAACATGCTTCTACAATATATCAGAGTACAGCTAAACATTGCCCAAACGGGCTACATCAGAGTATCAAAAACTAACATCAGTAACAGACGGTATCGACGGCACCGTCACATCAGGCCCTGTCTCCCTGGCCTGGCTGCCCTGCTGCGTAGTCTGCGGCTGCTCTACCTGCGGCGTGACCTCCTAAAAAGGAAGACGTAGCAACCGTTAGTCGAAACGACTAAGTGGTTTCACATCCGCTCCCCCGGCGACTCCTCGGCACCGGGCGGAGAAAAGGAACAAGAGTATAGTATCTATCAAGTATGCAAGTAAAGGAAAAACAAGCAGGTGGCAGTAGTGTAAGAGTATCAATGTATAACTAGCAGTTCTATAAAAGCTACCAATATGTAAACTAACCATTCTACAAGAGCCATCAAGGTATAATAACAAGTGTAATAAAGCTACAGCAGGAAAGTAACTTAACTTATAAGAATGCCCATACAAACTTATAAGTTAAGGATCGGGTTACATAAAGTAACTCATCGTATAAGAGTGCCCATACAAACTTATACGATGAGGATCTTGTTGTGCAATGATATGAAATGCTATGAATGCTATGCAATGACTCACCCATGCACACCCATGCAATTGCTATGTCGACACAGACTATAGTTCCCACTTTTCGAGCAGGTAGCTAACCTCTCAGGCATCAGCCGCCGTGGCCAGGCGGTGACAGTAGAACGGGCACTTCTACTACTAGGCGGGTATCACACTACTTCACCTAGGCCTCCGTACGCCTCAACGCTAAGAACACAACAGCGGAGCCCATGCGTACTATGGCCCAGCGGGGTCTTGGGTAGATGTGCACCAAGAACACAGCCCGAACTGGCCTTGTGTGACCCGGAAGGGGCCTCGGAAGAAAGCACGAGGACACAGCCCAACCGTCCACATGGTCGGAGGGGCCTCGGGAAGTGAACACCGAGGACACAGCCCAAACCGACCAAGTCTAACTGCCAACTCCCGTCGGTGTGACGACTGGCGAGCCCGTAGACCTGCCACACTATCCTTAACCCGGGATTACGACACCGCGTGTCGACTCACACCACATGCAATTTCACACCAACATCACATGGAAGGGGCCTCGGAAGCAAGCACGAGGGCACCGCCCAACCATCCATCCACACCTCATCTCAACACAACCAAAACAAGTGGCGGTCAACACCGCACTCACAAACTTACACAATACTACCCATAGGGAGACGACTCTCTAAGTATTGGACTACCAAATTCAATCCACTAATCAACATACACATGGCCATAGTTTAATCTTCTATATGTCATTCCATATGAACTCTACATAAGACTTATATGATGCGCATATGTTATAGTTTAACAACATCTTATCAATTCGATTCGATTAAACATAAAGGAAACCATCCCAACCTCAAGACATCTTGCGATAAGAAATCAGTTGTATGCATTCCAAATAATAAACACCATCATTCACAGTTCTTCGGTGAGTAGCACAAATTATTTAATCTTGACAGAATTCCACCGACTCTAATTGCACTTTATATAAAACCAGAATTCTAAGTGCATCACTAATCTGGACAGCAACTTCAACTGGAGTTTCCTGAAGTTACAGGAATCCAGTAGAGGCGTGTAACCCCTCGTTGGAAAGATCTTTTCATGATCTACAACTTTCATATTCAGGTCACAACCCAGATCTGACAATAACTTACTCGAAATCGGCTTCGAAGTTCGCTGCGCACAGAACACGATTTCTGTGTACAGGAAATTGCCGGACAGCAAACTCGATTAGGTTTTCCCGGGGCCACAGACATCACCCGAAGTCGTGCAACCACTCGTTGGAAAGGTATTTCCAAGGGCTACAACTTTCGTGTTTAGCCGAAAGCCCAGATCTGCACATATCCATCGGGAAAATGGCCTAGAAGATCGCTGCGCGCAGAATACAGATTCTGCGCGCATCTTAAAGGAAAATGAACGGCATCGGTTCATCTTCCTCCTCAAGGCGATCGTTCCTAAATTTTCCAGAAATATTCTCCTCCCTTATTCAACCTCAAAGGCCATAAACTCCTCACGAAACCATTCACCCATCATCGTATTGAAGAAAAGGGGAAGGGTTGAAGAGATCTAAAATCTAGGATTCAAATCCTAGCATGGCCAAACCTAGAATCTTCTCCTCTCCATCAAGTTCTCTTGAACCGATGTCTCTCCTAAATACCTAAGATCTAGCACCAAGGGAGAGGGTAGGAAACTCACGTTGACTCCAGCGGTACCACCATTTCCGGCCATGGATCGCGTAGTTCTCCTTGGCGGCATCTTCTCTTTCGCGGCGATGGCGGATCTCCTTCGGTAAAACTTGCTCCTACAGTTTCTCTCACCAGGAACTCTCACAGGAGATAGGGGAAGGAAAAGAGAATGAAAAACGGCTAGGGTTTCTCTGCCCCTTATAAGCAAAATGTGACACGGGTATGGACACGGCCGTGTCCGTACCCGTGTCCTGCTTCCGCGAAACGGCCGTGGCGGTTTCCATGTCGGTTCACTGTTTGACACGGGTAGGGACACGGCCGTGTCCCAACCCGTGTTCACAGGACACGGCCGTGTGCCTGGCCGTGTCATTGGCCGTGTGCATCTTCAGTTACATATCAACACTTCTCGTCGAGCTCAACTCGACGCACACGGGTAGGGACACGCCCGTGTCACTACCCGTGTTCCCCACTCGACGATTCTCGACGACTCTCGACGATTTCGACACGGCTCGTCGAGCTCAACTCGATGCACACGGGTAGGGACACGGCCGTGTCACTACCCGTGTTCCCCACTCGACGATTCTCGACGACTCTCGACGATCTCGACACGGCTCGTCGAGCTCAACTCGACGCACACGGGTAGGGACACGGCCGTGTCACTACCCGTGTCATCTCTTCTCAGGACTTGAGTCAACCCTCCTGACTCAAAACACACACGCTAGGGGCCTAGAGCGATTCGGGACGTTACACTATCAAGGTCCAATTTTTCCTCTCAGCAATGCCATTTTGCTGAGGTGTTCTAGGTGAAGAGAATTCTTGAAATATCCCAAAGTCTTCACACAGTTTTGTCATGCTTTCAGACTGAAACTCAGTACCATGGTCACTTCTAATTTTGACCACTGTACAGTTCAATTCATTCTGAATTTGCTTAACAAAGCTATAGAAGACACTAGGTGTTTCAGATTTCTGCCTTAAGAAGAACACCCAGGAAAACCTTGAGTAGTCATCAACAACTACAAAGGTATAGACCTTCCTACCTAAGCTGTGAACTGGCATTGGACCAAATAGATCCATATGCAAGAGGTATAAACACCTCACAGCATCTTTGTTCTCTATGCTTCTAAAGGTGGATTTGGTCTGCTTGCCCTTTTGACAAGCTGAGCAAATGTCATCTTTAACACACTTAACTTTAGGACCATTCCTCACTAACTCTTTGCTAAAGAGTTTGCTAATAGTCTTGTAGTTAAGATGGGCAAGCCTCTTGTGCCATTTGACACAATGAAGAGATTGTCTAATCAGCTACAAGACAAACTGGAGAACCATTGTTCTCAATCATAATGTCTAGACAATAGACATTTCTTTTCCTATATCCTGTCAAAATGATCTCTTGATCACTTGACCTCTTGATATGACAACCATTTTTAGCAAATGAGATGTCATACCCTACATCACTTAACTAACTTATACTTATAAGGTTGTGTTTCAACCCTTTAACATAAGCCACTTGAGTAATGGTAACTAGGTTTGAAGAAATGTTACCAAACCCTTTGATGATTCCTTTTTCAGAACCACCAAAGGTCACTTTAGGACCATTTTTGATTGGAATATAGTCCTTCAGTAGTCCCCTTGTTCCAGTCATATGTCTGGAACATCCACTATCCAAGTACCATGTTGGGGTATGGCCACTTGGACTTACCTGCAAAACAAATTAATGAACCTTAGAACCCAATGGTTTCTTGGGTCCTTGGTGACTGTTAGTTTGCAACTTAACAAGACTACCTACTGGCTTTCCACCAGGTAGCTTGCTACTCCCTTTGGCACTTGCATTGTGCCAACAATCCAAGGCAAAGTGGTCAACCTTGCCACAACACCAACATTCAAACTTATTGTACCTTTGCTTAGGTACAGACTTTGCTGTCTTAACTGCAGCTGACTTATTGAATGTTGGGGCCTTGCCCTTGGACTTGGACTGATCCTGAACAGTCCTGGCAGGTTTAACAAAACCCAGTCCAGCCTTACCTTTGTGATGAGTAAAATCATCAATCAAAGGTAGAACTGATTTAGGCTTTGAAAACTTTGCAACCAGTTCTCTCTCTTTCTGAAGATTTGTCTCCAGTTTCTTAATTTGATCATTCTTAAATGTGATAGTACCCATCTGAATCACTGTAATGTGTTTCAGCCTAGCTACCTCATTCAGTTTTTGATCAAATTGCTTCTCAAATTCTGTTGCAGCAGCCTTGAGATCAGAAATCTCCTTTGCCTGACTTTTGGCAAGGGACTTGCTTTTCTTATAAGCCTGTAACAGCACTTTATATTCATCTATGAGCTGATGAATATCATCCTCAGACTCAGAAACACTTCCATCATTTGATGAAGATGAATCTGATTCTGAACTAGAACAAGAAACTGAACTTAGAGTTGGACTTTGTACCTGACTAGGTCCTGGCTGCTCCAGGATTTTGGTACTCTCAGTCAATGCCATCAGTCCTTGGCACTGGCAGTCTTCTTGTTCATAAATTGACTCCAAGATCTGCATAAATTCTTCTTCTTCTTCTTCAGCAAATAGCCCTATGTAGGCTTCAGCATCAATATCAGTGTCTGAAGAAGAAATATCTGAAAGAGTCTTCTCATTCTTGGCAACAAAAGACTTCTCTTTCTTCCCTTTGAAGTGAGTCTTTTTCCTGTAACTGGATTCTTTTCTTTTCTCAGGACAATCAGCAATGACATGACCCTGTCTATTGCAGCAGTAGCACACAATCTTTGATCCAGTTGCCTTGCTTGTCTTTGTCTTCTTCCTGTCCTTCTTAGAAGGCTTTTTCTCCTGATACAAGACTTCTTTTCCCTTGTAAGTAGATGGTCTGGACCTCCACTGTTTCTTTTTCAGGAATTTCTGAAAGTGTCTAGTGAAGGCAGCAAAGTATTCATCACTTTCACTGCTTGTAGACTTTGTACTGACAGACCCTTCTGACTCAGATTCAACTACCTCTGGAGGTGGAGTTGATGACTTAGTTCTGCATTTTCTGGGAACTTCTGTCTTGAAGGCAACAGTCCTTTCCTTGTGCTCAGTCCTTGTTGATTTCTCCTCCTCTTTCCTCACTGTCAGCTGCATCTCATATGACAACAACTTGCCAAATAGTGTAGGAGGAGGAATTTCTCCCAACTTTGCCATTTCTCTTATGGCACAGATCTTGGTGTCCCAATCTTTGGTTAGGGACCTTAGGAATTTGTCATTTAGTTCATAGTTGCTGAACTCTCTTCCATAAGACATGAGTTCATTAACTATTCTATAGAACTTCTTGTAGCATTCAGTGATGCTATCTCCCTTGCCTTGCCTAAAGCTCTCATACTCTTGATTAAGCAAGGACTTCCTATCTTGCCTAACTTCTTCAGAACCTTCCATATAGACAATGAGAGTATCCCACATCTCTTTTGCTGTTTTACAGTGAATTAAGTTCTGGAAGGTGGCATCATCAATGGCACTAACTATTATGTTCTGTGCTCTCTTGTCCATGGTTGCTAGGACAATCTCATCCTTGGTCATCTCAGAGAAATCCTTTGGAGTCCTCTGATTTGCATCCAATACTGAAATCTTCATGGGCACATAGGACCCTTCCTTAACTGTGATGTAGATTCTTGGGTCTGAGGCCTCCATAAATAGCCTTACCCGCTCTTTCCAGATCCCAAAAATTTTCTTTCTGCAAATAGGTAATTTCATGGAACCCAATTCTTTATGATTTTCAAAGGAACCCATGGTTCTTGATTTTCTTGAAGCTGTTTTCTGACTTAGACTGTTTCTGCCAATCAGGATCTCCTTAGACTGTTAGTCCTTGTTTTGAGGAACCTCGCTTTGATACCACTTGAAAGATATGGTACCTAAATACCTAGAGGGGGGGGTGAATAGGTGACCTACTCCTTTTCTAACTTTGTTGGCAGCCAAACAGTTATATCACAGATTTCTAAGTAGTCTATTACAGCAATCAGCAATAATCAAACATACACAGCACATTCACAGCACAGCACACAGTGATTTATAGTGGTTCCCCAATCTTTGGGTACATCCACTTTCCCCCTTCGCCTATCTAGCAGTGTACTAGATTTGGCCAAACTTCTCCACTGTCTCAGAACCCAAATAGGTTCCTACACCTCAGGCCCAAAGCCTTACACCTCAGCTTTCTCCAAAGACTACACTCAGCCACAAAGGCCTACACTCAGCCACCCAGGCCTACACTCAGCCAATCAAGGCCTACACTCAGAGTTCTTCAACTCCTACACTCAGGCTATCAAGCCCTACCCTCAGCCTTTATAAATTTAGGCTTACAATGCACTCAGATCCAAAGATCCTACAAGTTAAAATAGTATTACAACAAATAACTCAACAACTCAGAAAATAAGAGAGGAGTTGAGAGTTTCTTGCTGAGTTCTTGGAAGAACTCAGATAGGTCCAAACTGACTTAGCTTCCTTCAAAGCTTCTTGAGTAGAACTGAATAAGTCTGAATCCTCTGCAGTTGTTCCTTGACCTCTGCTTCTTAAGATCCAGATGCTTCTGAATCCTTCTTCTCAGCCTAGTTCCAAAGACTGAATTCTTGATTGGAGCTCTCTCTCTCCAACTTCTTAGATCTGCCGTTGGACAGCACGATCTTCTTGATTTGTATCACTTGGATAACTTGATCAGCAACCACTTGAATAAATCTCTTAGATTAATCTGAACTCAATCAGAACTTAATCTTCTTCTGTTAACTCTTCACAACAACCTTAGTTTCTGTAAACAGTCTGTGCCTATTTATAGGCCTTCTTCATGGTAACCGGCTGGTCCGGTTCATAACTGACTTCTGACATCTCTGACAAGTGCTGTAGACCGGCTGAAACGGCAGCTGTCATGTCATCCAGTCAATTCTTGAAATTCTCTAACTGTCAGATAGTGTCGAGACTTTCTGTTCTTAAGTGTCGACACTTATAGACCAAGTGTCGACACATGCTGTGTAAGTGTCGACACAAGTCTACAAGGTGTCGACACAACTCCTTGTATGTCTCGACACAGATTCTTATTCAGGTGTCGACACTTGGAATTGAGTGTCGACACAAGTACTTGATCTTCTGTAACTTGTTAAATTCTTCTAAGTGTCGACACATCTCCTTTGTGTCGACACATCTTCATGTGTTGAAACTGTCAAGTGTCGACACTGCTTCTTGGTGTCGACACAAGTCTTCAATATAGATTCTTCAGCTGAGTGTCGACACATTCCCTTAGTGTCGACACTTGTACTTAGAATATTTTTGTAGATATTTCTGTTCTTTGCTAAGTGTCGACACAGCTCCTTGTGTCGACACTTTCTTTGAGTCTTCAACTGAGTGTCGACACATTGTGTTGGGTGTCGACACTTTCTTCAAGTGTTGACTCTTCTGGTTGTGTGTCGACACATTGTGTTGAGTGTCGACACATACTTCAAGTGTTGACTCTTTTGGTTGTGTGTCGACACATTGTGCTGAGTGTCGACACATACTTCAAGTGTTGACTCTTTTGGTTGTGTGTCGACACATTGTGCTGAGTGTCGACACATACTTAATATGTTGACTCTTCTGGTTAAGTGTCGACACATTGTGCTAGGTGTCTACACTTGCACTTAGTCTCTGCAGAATTTTGCTGAGTGTCGACACAACTCCAAGTGTCGACACTTTCTGGTGTAGACACAGCTCTTCTAGGTGTCGACACTTCTGCTAAGTGTCGACACTGCTTCTCTGCATTCTTCTTCACTGAGTGTCGACACAGCTCCTTGTGTCGACACTTTCTGTCTGGTGTCGACTCTGCATCCCAGGTGTCGACACAATGACTCCAAGTGTCGACACTGCTTGTCTGGGTGTCGACACAAGCTTTCTCAAGTGTCGGCACTTTCCCTCTGGGTGTCGACACATGGACTTAGAAAGTTTTAGCTTCAGTCCAGTGAATACCTAACCTGCACAAGTAACTCAAACATACATCAAATACATCATGATGTATATCATTGAGTTGGGTGAGGCTTCTTCAAATCAGGTACATTTGACCAATGTACCCAACAATCCTGCCACTCAGGCTCTCATTAGTTGGCATGGCTGGAAGGCACACTGGGCCCCGAGTAGACCTGCTGTCCAGGATCTCACTAGCTGGCAGGTTCGTTGGATCTCCTGGGGGTAAGGGAATACCCCGGGAGGACCCCGCTGCTCAGGCTCTCATTACCTGGCAGTGCTGGAAGGCGCACTCGGCCCCAAGTAGACCCGCTGTCCAGGATCTCACTAGCTGGAAGGTTCGTAGGCTTGCATAGGGGTAAGGGAATACCCCGAGATGATCCCGCTGCTCAGGCTCTCATTAGCTAGTAGGTTTCGAAGGCGCACTCAGCCCTGGGTAGACCAGCTGTCCAGGCTCTCACTAGCTGGTATGTCCGTAGGCTCACACGGGGAAAGGAAAGGGAGATGGAAATTAGCAAGACCCCAAGAGGATCCTGATGCTTAGGCTCTCATTAGCTGGCAGGGCTGGAAGGCGCACTCATCCCCGGGTAGGCCCGATGTTCAGGCTCTCACTAGCTCGTAGGTCCGTAGGCTCGTTTGGGGGGTAAGGGAATACCCCGAGAGGATCCCGCTGCTCAGGCTCTCACTAGCTAGCAGGGCTGGAAGGCGCACTCGGCCCGAGTAGACCCACTATCCATGCTCTCACTAGCTGGCAACTCCGTAGGCTCTCCTGGGGAAAGGAAAGGGAGATGGAAATTAGCAAGACCCCAAGAGGATCCCGCTGCTCAGGCTCTCATTAGCTGGCAGGGCTGGAAAGCTCACTCGGCCCCTGGTAGACCTGCTGTCCAGGCTCTCACTAGCTGGTAGGGTCATAGCTCGCTTAGGGGGAAAGGGAGAAAGGATTGTGGTACCTTGCAAGACCCTAAGTAGACCCGCTGTCAGGCTCTCACAAGTTGACAGGGCCGTGGGCTCGCTTGGGGGGGGAGAAGGAAAAATGAATTTTTTGTTTAAGTGGTACCAGGTGGACCCGATGACCAGGCTCACACCAAGAAGACAGGGCTGTTGAAATCATGATGGCATTACGAAACACTTGATAACAAGTTTCCAAACAGCTAACACCAGTGCTAAGTAAGGATGGGATAACCCAGACCCCTCTCGGTAGGGCTCTTGGCATAACCCTCCCGACAGGGGTCTCGACAGGGTTCTCAGCGTAACCCTCTCGGTTGGGGTCTTACCATAACCCTCTCGCCCGGGCTCCAGGCTAGCACCTCTCGGCAGGGTTCCCGGCACGGCACCTCTGGCGAGACTCTCTGCAGGTTCCTTTTAGCAGGTTTTTACTTAGCCAACTCTTCAAACGTGTAAGAGCCGAATAAAAACAAACCGAAATGGTTTTAACTGAAACTTTATTATCCAAAAAAGGTATCTATTACAAAGGTATGACCTCCCTTATATAGAATGGAGGAGAGAAGAGAGAATACAAATAAGAGATATGAGACTAAAAATTTATATGATTCAAGCGGACTATATAGACACAAACCGCACAAGCCGCGTGGTTAGGCAGAAGGGCTAACCGCTCGGCTACTACCAGAGAGAGAAAGAGATCGCCATGGGAGACCGCTAGACCGCCCGGTCTCCAAGTCGCCAGAGACAACCCGCTAGACCGCTTGGACCTCAGACAGCAACACACAGCAACCAAACCGCTGAAGGGTAATCCGCCAAACCGTGCGGTCATCAACCCGCCAAGCCAGACCGCCAGACCGCTCGGTCACAAACTTCAACACTCCCCCTCAAGCTGGAGCATATATATCGATCATGCCCAGCCTGTCACAAATATGAAGAAAAGAGGTAGATACTGGCTTGATGAAGATGTCAGCCAGCTCTTTATCAGAAGTGACGAAGGGAGTGCAAATTTGTTCTTTCAAAATCTCTTCACGAATGAAATGACAGTCGACCTCAATGTGCTTGGTTCTTTCATGAAAGACTGGATTTTTGGAGATGTATATGGCAGCCTTGTTGTCACAGAACATAGGTAGAGTATGGTGGTAGACCTCTCCTAAATGCAGCATGAGAGCCCGTAGCCATTTTAACTCACAAGTGGTCGATGCCATACTCCGATACTCTGCTTCAGCACTGGACCTGGAAACAACAGACTGCTTCTTGCTCTTCCAGCTTACCAGATTCCCCCAACAAAGGTGCAGAAACCGGAGGTAGATTTGCGATCCCCTTTGTCATCAGCATAACTCGCATCTGAGTATGTTTCAACCCTCAGGTGACCATTCTTCTGAAAGAGTAATCCTTTCCCAGGCGCTGCTTTGACATACTCCAAGATCCTCAAGGCGGACTGTAGATGGCACTCCTTAGGAGCTTGCATGAATTGACTCACCTTCCCCACAACATAAGAAATGTCGGGCCTGGTCACTGTGAGATATATGAGCTTACCAACTAGACGCCTGTACCACGTAGTATCTGAAAGAAGGGGCGAATCATCTGTCCAGGTTTTGTCTTCTCCAATAGCCATGGGGCATCGGGCAGGTTTGGCTCCAGTCAATCCTGCTTCTTTTAAAAGATCTAGATCATACTTACGCTGGGAGAGGACTAAGGAGTTGGGCTTCCGAGAGATTTCAATCCCCAAAAAGTACTTCGGAGAGCCCATATCTTTCGTGACCAGATGTTGACGAAGATGGCGCTTTGTCAAGGCTACCCCTTCCTGATCATCTCCAGTGAGAAGAATATCATCGACGTACACAACAAGAACCACCAGGCCCGAGGAGGTTTTGCGAATAAATAGCGAGTGATCGGCAGAGCTGCGCACAAAACCAACGGCCGCCACGATGCCGCTGAACTTGTCAAACCAAGCTTTAGGGCTCTGCTTGAGTCCATAGATTGCCTTCTTCAACTGGCATACTCGGGTCTCCCCCTGAGCAACATACCCAGGAGGTTGCTCCATATAGACGGCCTCCTGAAGATCACCATAAAGGAAGGCATTCTTGACATCCAGCTGCGAAATCGGCCACTCTCGATTGACCTCCACAGAGAGAAGGACTCGGATTGTGCTGAGACGAGCCACCAGAGAGAAAGTGTCAAAGTAATCAACGCCATATGTCTGAGTAAAGCCCTTAGCAACAAGGCGAGCTTTATAACGGTCCACCGTGCCGTCGGGGACAAATTTGACCACAAAGACCCAGCGACAGCCAACAACATCAGTACCGAAGGGAGGAGGAATAAGAGTCCAGGTACCCCGCTCCGTGAGGGTCGCCATTTCCTCATCCATGGCCAGCTTCCAGTGGGGAATATCAAGGGCCTCCTGATAGGAACGAGGTGTGGCAGTGGCAGAGATAGGTAGCGCAAAGGCCCTGCGAGAAGGGGTAAGACGATCATATGAAACAACAACAAGGGGGTGTAGGGTACATGTCTGCACCCCTTTGCGAAGAGCCACAGAGAGATCCAGGTCGGCGGCCCCCTCGGTATCCGGAGCATCCGTGGCAGAGAGAGCTGGCCCGGGAGAAGAGAGCGACGGCGGAGGAGAGGATGGAGACGGTGATGGAGAAGTGGGAGAGAGAGGTGGAGCGAGAGGAGGGGACGGAGATGGCGGAGGGGTGGATATCTCGGTAGGAGACGAGGGAACGAAGGGAATAGCAGGAGAATCAGAAGCTGGGGGAAGAGGACAGGAAGCGGGGGAAAGAGAGGAGGATTCAGCCGAGAAGTAGGAGGCATTCTCAAAGAAGGTAACGTCAGCAGAGACGAACTGCTGACGAAGAACAGGGTTAAAGCAACAATAGCCTTTCTGAGTGGTGGAGTGCCCCAGAAAGACACATTTGGTGGAGCGAGGGGATAGCTTGTCACGGGTGGCAGATGGGGTATGCACAAATGCAGTGCATCCAAAGATTCAGAGACGGAGAGGAAAAGGCTCCTTGCCCGGATACAGAATGGAGAATGGTGTTTTCCCATGGAGAACGGTGGATGGAATGCGATTGATGAGGTAGCAGGCAAGGAGAACAGCATAGCCCCAATAAGAGCGAGGGACATGCATTTGGGTCATCAATGTGCGAGCCACATCGAGGAGGTGACGGTTTTTGCGTTCCGCCACGCCATTTTGTTGGGAGGTGTAAACACAGCTAGTCTGATGAATAATGTCATGTTGCACACAAAAAGATGTAAAAGCATGACTCAGATACTCTTTAGCATTGTCGGAGCGAAAGGTTTTAATACAAACATTAAACTGTGTTTTAATTAACTGATAAAAAGAGATCCATACATCTAAAAGTTCAGAGCGATCTCGGAGGAGATACACCCAAGTACATCGAGAAAAATCATCTATAAAAGTTACAAAATAAGAACTACCCCGGCCAATGGTGAGGGTAGGAGCAGGTCCCCAGACATCGGAGTGGACAAGATCAAAAGGACGAGTAGAGCCCCGACCTTGCTTCGGTGGGAAGGAGGAACGGTGATGCTTGCCTAGTTGATAGGCATCGCATTGGAGAGGAGTACTAGAGGGAGGGAGGTGGGGCAGAAGCTGATGTAGAAGTCGTGGTGGAGGATGACCGAGACGGAGATGCCACTGGAGAAGATCCGTACAAGAAGAGGAGAAGGCGGACAAGGCGGAAACGTTGTCGAGGAAGTAGAGGCCGCCGCTCTCAGTCCCAATAGCAATCGTCCGGTGGGAGCTCGGATCCTGAAAAGAACAAGAAGTCGGAGTAAATGTCACAGAACACTGAAGCTGCTTGCATAAAGAGGTAACAGACAATAGATTGCACGGAAACTTGGGCACATAGAGAGTGTCCGCTAGTTGTAGTGACAGAGTAACATGAACCACTCCCGTCCCATGAACCGGGGAGGGAGAACCGTCCGAAACGAGGACCGGGGGCAACCGATCATGTTGTTCGAGTAAAGAGAAGCACTGAGGATTGCCCGTCATGTGATTAGTTGCACCAGAGTCGATGAGCCATTTACCTTGAGTCACCATGTGGGCACTACCTGAGGATGTTACAACAGAGGCAGACGGCTTGGAAGAGTCACCGGAGGGGCGAAGATGGGGATGTTTCGTCCAGCAGCGTTCGGAAGTATGTCCGGTACGGCCACAGTGAGAGCAAAGGTAGCGGGAAGAAGCACGGCCGCCAGACTGGTGACTGCGGCTACCAGAGCCACTCCGCTGAGTGTGATGAGAATAGTTGTCCGGTGGAGGAGGAGCGGGCAAAAGTGGGCGCTGAAGGAGAGAGGTGACAGCAGCGATGCGGGCAGCAGTGGCATCTAAGGTAGGAGATTCTGCCTCACCCAGAATTTGCTAGCGGATCATGTCATAAGTATCAGGAAGCCGGAGTAGATAACACACAACCAGAAGCTCCTGGAAGTGCTTGTGTTGTTGAGCCAAATCCGCAGAAAAGGGGCGATTCTGAAGAATCTCAGCCCCAAGAGCCTGAACCTGTTGGTAGGCAGCAGCAGGAGACAAGGTAGGACGGGCAAAGAGGTCCGCATATAACGTATAGATGCGGGACGTCTGAGCCCCCTTGGAGTACAGAGCGGCAAGATGAAGCCAAGCGGCCTTGACCGTCTCATCATGACGTATGACGGGAAGGCACTCATCGGAAAGACTGTTCGCAAGCCAAGTACGCACAAGCGCGTCACTCGCATCCCAGTCATCAAAGAGAGGTGAAGTGATAGGAGGTGGGTCATCAACGAGATGGTGGCGTTTGCGTTGTGAGCGAAGTAGAAAGGTGAAAGAGACGCTCTAATCCGGGTAGTTGGAGCCAACAAGCTTGGAAACGGTGCCAAGGTTCCCGGAAGGAGTAGGAGGAAGAGGCAGAGCCAGATTGGTGACAGGGGTGGTGGCAGTAGAGGCATCAGAAAGAGACATAGGAGCAGGAAAAAGGAAGCCGGGCGGTTAAGAAATAACCCGCACAGATAGGAAGAAGAAAAGATGCAGCGGTCACGAGGGTAGAAACCAGCGGCCAGAAAAGCCACGACCAAGCGGCAGACCCAAGCAGAGGGGAAGAAGTCGAATGGCTAGAGGACAGGCCGCGCGAACAGGAGCAGCGACAAAACAGGTCGCGGCGATAGGAGGCGGCGACAAGGAGAGGAAGAGGCCGCGCGGTCAGGGTGCAAACTGGCGAGACAAGCCGCGCGGACAGGGAAGGCACAGAATCAGGAGGAGTAGATCGAGTCCTCTGATACAATGTAAGAACCGAACAAAAACAAACCGAAATGGTTTTAACTGAAATTTTATTATCCAAAAAAGGTATCTATTACAAAGATATGACCTCCCTTATATAGAATAGAGGAGAGAAGAGAGAATACAAATAAGAGATGTGGGACTAAAAATTTACATGACTCAAGCGGACTATACAGACACAAACCGCACAAGCCGCGCGGTTAGGCAGAAGGGATAACCGCTCGGCTACTACCAGAGAGAGAGAGATCGCCATGGGAGACTGCTAGACCGCCCGGTCTCTAAGTCGCCAGAGACAACCCGCTAGTCCGCTTGGACCTCAGACAGCAACACACAGCAACCAAACCGCTGAAGGGTAATCCGCTAAACCGTGCGGTCATCAACCCGCCAAGCCAGACTGCCAGACCGCTCGGTCACAAACGTCAACAAAATGGGTGGAGTACATCACCTAATATCGTAGGGTTCGCGCAAAGGCCATAAACATTCCAGCGAAAAGACAGACCTTTCGATACAATATAAAAGTTGTGGCATTGGCTTGGGGAATCTCTCCCCTTACAAAAAGTTACAAAAAAAAGTTTACAAAAATGAGTTTACAAAAATAAGGGTAAGATTACAATGAAAAAGAAAAAGTGTGGAGGCTATTGGGCAGGCCCGCTGGAGGTCCCGCTGGAGGTCCTGCTGGAGGCTCTGCTGGGGGTGTAGCCGGAGGTCTCGCCGGATGAGCTGCCGCCATATTCCTCGTTCAAGCAAAGCTCCGACGCATCTTTGATCGGAGAGTCGTCCTCTCCCACAGGCTTGGGGATGGGCTCGAATAACCAGGGCAAGATCCCTAGCGCCGTGTGAGTCTCGTCTCCTTCATTCAAAAGCGCAGACTCCCGAAGTACCTCGATGACCATCGTGGCGGTGGCTTACGCGTTACCCTGAACTATCACGTCGATCTTGTACGCGGAATAATGACAGTGCTCGATTCTCTCCTCCAGCGATGCCCGAGCCAGGGCCAGGGCCAGAGCCACCTCCAGGCGCTTCACCTCAACTTGCAGCAGCTGGTTCTCACACTCGAAGCACGACCACCCTCGCGCGAGACAACTGGGCTTGCGCGAAGTCCTGCGAGACGGTCCGGTTAAGAAAAATATATATATATATTAAGAGGATGAGAAATATTGAAGGGTCCCGCTTACCTCGGTGGCCGGGCGAGAGGAGAGAAGTTGTTGGGATGCCGCCAAGTCGGCCTTCAGGGTGACCACTTCAGCTGTAGCGGCATCCCTTGCCCTGAGCATGTCAATGAGGTTGCGATCGAGGGTGAGGGTGCGACACCTAGCCATATGCGAGTGCTGGACCACGCAAAGTTGGGCCTGGGTGGCGTCGTAGACGAGGGTCCGGGTAGTCGTCCGATCGAACATGTCAGCGTCCTCCCGACCATAGAGCCCATAGCCCAGTGCAAAGGCATCGTCAGTGATTGGGTCCTGCTCCCTCCAGGAGGGGAGAAGTATGGAGACCGCAATGCGGTTGGTGGTATGCTCCAACTGGATCAAGGGCTTGCCCTCCGCATTCAGGTACTTCTCGCCGAAGCCAAAATTCTGGTGCCCTTTCGGCACTAGCTTGAGTGGGATCACGGTAGGGGTCTCTGCGGCAGGCCCAGTGGTGCCCGTCTCGCCTGCGACTGACAGGGTCTCGATGGAAGCCGGTACAATGGATTTTCCCTTGTCCGCTACTGACAGTTTTAATTGTTTGAGAGGGGCGGCAGGGAGGGAGCTGCGTTTCCGCTTCTGGGCACTCGGTTCGGAAGAGGATCCTGGCTCCTCCCGGCAGGCGGTGACGGCAGACTTGGCGAGACCCAAATGGTCAGCGAGCACCCTGAACTCGCCAAAAGCTTGGTGGAGGGGGATTTATCATTCACCTGCGAGACCCATGGCTAAATAACCATGCTTCTCAAAACAAAAGATTGCGAGAATAGATTAAAATAATACCTTCGTCGGGATAAACCGGCGGGAGAGAATCCAGGTATCGCCGAAGGAAGGGGACATTGAAAGTCTTGGTCCCGAAGAATTCGGCGAGGGCACCCTCGCCCCCCCCCCCCCCCCCCCCCCCCGAGAGCAGGCGGCTTGTAGGTCGCATCATCGTACTGAACTGCGCAAGCGGGATGTTTCCAAAGTCACCGGAGACACAAATAAATCTCTGTCCCCAGTGGCGGTTTTTGTTTGCGAGACCGCTCGTCTTCACTAACTGCCCCAAGAAGAAGACCACCCCGCCTTTCGCGTGGAAGTTGAACAGATTCCAAAAGATGGGCAGACTGAATTCAATCCTTTCCGCCCGCATGTAGCAGATGAACACCACCAAGATCGCGACAGAATTTGGGTTGAGCTGGGCCGACACCACCCCATAGTACCGAAGGGCCTGATGCACTTCCGGCTAGAGGGGGAGGTAGAAGCCCACCTCAAAGTGCTCTAGGGGAATGGCGAGCTCCCCATCCGGTGCAAGATTAACCCTAAGGTCATTCCCGGGGTTCCGCGCAGTGAACCCGGTGGGGATGAAGTTGGCGACTATCATGTCGAACTCCTCCAGAGTCAACCGGCAGAGGGGGGGATTTGTGTTCTAGGAAGGATTGCGCACACTTGAAGCGGCCATCGCCCTCGCCAAGCATCTTGAAGAGAAGGCGAGAGGAGAGGAAAAATCGGGGAGGCGAGAGCCGTGGCGCTGCAAAGAACGACGAGAGCAGTCGGGAGGAGGTCGAAGGCTTGGAATCAAAGAAGTGAATGCAGAGAAGTAAATGTGGTAGGTGGATCGACCTATTTATAGAAAATTCGATAATTATGAGTTTTTCCCTAAATACGGTGGGGGTACAGTCACCAAGTCAGCAAATCCCGATGTTTTGAATCCTCGATTTCCATCCTGCCTCGTCGGCACTCCTTGGACCTGCAGAAAGCGAGAACCTCCAGGAAGGGCTAGGGTAAAAGCAAACGTTCATAGCGGGTGAGAAGTGTGGAACAGGGCGTGAGAGTCAAGCATTTGCAAAGAATCAGATGTGAAAGCATAAAACCCAGAAAGAAAAAGCACAGACATAGAGGGGCTCTCGCTGGGTGAGAGTCGCGAAATAGCAATGATAATTGAAAGTCCACCTAGTGTCAACTATCTTCACCTATGGGGGGGGATAGGTGACGTGCAGCGTTTTTGCGGAATGTAAATTGTACCTGCACACGAAAATAAAACAACACAGCACAACAGAGTACACAAGCTATTTATAGTGGTTCCCCGACTTGGGTACATCCACTTTCCCCCTTCGACCTATCTCCCAACAAGGGATGACTCGGTCTCTTCACCAACAGGATTGAAATCCAATCCTTGCACTATCGGAAGGAACCCTTCCACACGTAGGAGTCAACACTCCCACAACACGGGTTGCACCCAACCCTTACAACACGGAACCACCGTTCCTTTACAACAAAAATAAAATAGAATGTACAAGAGATACAAACTACGTTTGGAGACAAGGGTGTCCCTCTTTGTTGACGACGTGTTCTCGAAGTCCACAAAGAGTCCACAACCCTAGATCTCTCTTGGAGAGGATCTCCCCGGAACCGGCGGCGGCAAGATGGGCGGCGGCTAGGTTCACGGGATCGGCGGCAACAACGATGTGCGGCTGCAGTTCTTTAGAGATCCAAACTTCGTAGCGAAGCTAGCTAGGTCTACCAACGGTCACACTAGGATCAATCGTCTCGATCGATTCGGATGGGGAAGATTTTCCCGATCTACAAATCGAGAGACAAGAGATCTCCGGTTAGACACGTGAGACGTTGAGCTTAGCTAGGCCTCTGACGCAGGAGGATCTGGGCGAAACCACGATCAACCGGCGAACAACTTGGCGCGAGCGGCAGCGGCGGCGGCGGAGCGGAAACGGCGATCTAGGTCACGTCGCGGCTCGCGTTTTTCTTTTCTTCTTCGCTGCTTTTACTGTTCAAAAATACCCGTGTATTTATACACTGTAGACACTTACAGTATGACCGTTGTGGGTCCCACACGTAGAAACCCGAAATCCGGTTCAAAATAATCCAGCAGCAGAATCCGGTCCAGCAGCTTCCAGAGAAAATGTCAAGTAAAAATCGGCGAGAATCGCAGGTGATTCTCGACGAATCGGCGAGAATCAGTTAGTGATTCTCAACGATTCGTCGAGAATCACTAGTGATTCTCGCCGAATCACTTGATGATTCTCAACGAATATAACTTGATATTCATGATCTGCTCAACGATAGGTTCGGCGAGAATCACTAGTGATTCTCGCCGAATCTTACTTGGCACCGTTTTGAGGTAGCCGGATAGAGTCGGCGAGAATCACTAATGATTCTCGACGATTCGGCGAGAATCACTAGTGATTCTCGCCGAATCGGCGAGAATCACTTGGTGATTCTCGTCGAATTACACTTAGACGAATTTTCGTCTTTCCACCCAATAGCTGCTCCTTGACCCATCCTTGCTCCTTGTCTGCTCTTGTATAAACATGGCCCTGTACTTGAAAGTAAGTGCACTCCAATAGAGAGAGTACACGTAGGCCAACACACTGATCTGCTCAACGAGGGATTACGACATGCAGACACGTGTATATTGACCTACTGCACCCTGACATTGGTGTGCACTTAGCATGGAATAACTGCAAGCACAACTTGAGAGGTTTCATCAAATACATTGTGAATTCATCTTAGCTTGACAGGTGGCTTCCTCAAATCCAGGTAATTGTGGATGCAATACCCAACAATCTCCCCCTATTTGACGAAACCAAAACCCTACTAGCTAAGATGAATTACACCAATCAAATAATATAAACATCATTCAGAATTTAAATATGCAGCACAAGATAATATAGGCAGACAAATCAAGACTTGAGTCATTCATAATTTCAAATGCATATATATATATATATATATATATATATATATATATATATATATATATATATATATATATATATATATATATATATATATATATATGTATATATACATAATCTCAAGATTGTTCAGATAATAATAATAACCATTAATCGTTCTTAACAGAGAATGACAAGCTATAAAGTTTTGACTATTTTTCTTTGGCTAAGTCATCCTTGTGTTTTTGCGCCAAATACTTCTTTCTTTGCCTCTCCATATACTCTTTGGGCTTCGGATAATATCTGGGAGGAGGAGCTTTATCTGCCGCCGTGTTGGTCCTGAAGAAGATGTTTCGTTTGGCTTCATACGTCTTGTGCATTTCCCACTCATACTGGCTGTATACTTCGTTTCGATTGATTTCTCCTTTTTCCTGTAGCCAGAATGTGTCCAAGATGATATTCTTTGAAACTGGACTCCACTTTTCATTTCTTACTTCCTCCTCACTCAGTCGAATTCTCTTTTCAGCTTGTGTCTCCTTGGAGGTCCCTTCTTGAGCTTTTCGCTTGCCCCTGGCTTTTGCTAGGGCCTCTTGGTCAAACATGCTCATCAGTTTTGCTTTAGAAACAGCCCTAGCATCAGCTTCACTCATGGGAACATCTGCAGCACTTACTCCCTTAGCAGCACTTACTCCCGCAGCAGCCGTAGTAGTCACAGGAGCATGAATACCTGCAGGATTCAAATCGACGCCTAATGCCTGTTGGAGCATCCACCAGCAGCTGTCATAGACATATTTGTTTGACTGTTCAAAGTTTGTGATCATGATTTCTTGAAGCTCGGCCATCTTAGCTATATATTCCTTCTCCCCCTTTTTGGCTTCGACTGCGATGGAGTTTGCATAGGAGTGCAGGGAGTCATCAATATGCTTGGTAGTCCTGGAGAATTCAGTGATCAAGGTCTGCTGATTGGCGTTGAGAGTTACCATATTACCGTCAAACTTTTGAATGTTGTTTGCTACAACATGAGCATTCTGATTTACTACGGTAAGAGTATCGGTGTTCTTTTTCAATCCGGCCATAAGAAGAGTGACCGCTTGGCCGGCCGCTGTATACTTTTCTTCAAATTTCTTGTCCATCATGTCAAGTTTATGATTGATCTCCACCATGTTCTTGAGCATGAGATTTTCAGACTTCTTAATCCTTTGCAGCATTTTATTCTGAGCTTTATCAAAGGAGGCTTTAAGCTCATTCACTATGCCCTGAATGATATTCACGGTATGAGTGGCTAGATTATCTCGTAGTGGAAGATTCGGAGGCACTTCTTGGCCTTGCACTTCATCAGATGCACTTGTAGAGCTGGACATGAGCACAGTCTCTAAGGGTGGAATGCTGGCAGCATCTGTAGGTTCCTCGGGCTCCCCCTCCACTCGTGCACCAATGTTTTCAGGAACGATTTCAGGTGCGTGCTTGTCAGATGGAGGTTCAATGAGATCCTGAGTCTCCAATGCTTCTTGTCCCTCATTGTCATCTTCTTCTCCTTCATCATCCATGAAATCATCTTCATCAGCATCCTCTTCCAACTCTTGGTCAGCAGTCTCCTGTACATCAGCTGCGGCTCCTTGATCGTTCCGGTTCAGGGCCTCCTCATTCTCCGACACAGCTTCACTGTCTTCTTGTATACCTGCCACAGCATCTCTGGCCATTTGGGAGATGTCAGCTACGATATCAGCATGAGTGGGTAGAGGCTCCCCCTCAATTCCTGCAGTCAAAGTATCAGGAATTTCACTGGGGGTTACTGCTGGAGATACTTCATGTTGTTCTTCCACGGCAGCCTGCCCAATTCGCCCCTCCCATCTGTCAAAAACACTTGAATCCATCTTCTTCAAGTAGTGTAGAGGAACACCTTTACTCATATCATACTTGTCTCCATTCAGCTGATTGAGATACAGACTTATGATTCAGCCAAAGCTCGGAGATCTCAGGGTGTCCTTTATCTTCTCAAACAGCAAAGCCCCCCAGTTGAAACTTTTCCGGCAGACAATTGCCACCAGGATCTTGAACATATCCCCAGAGATATGGTCATGAGAGCCTGGCTTGCAGATGAGTACTTTTCCGATTATGTCTGACAGAAGCTTCCCTTCTTCATTCATATCCTTGCGCTTTATTGACCGTGTTCCTCGAGGGAGCCCACAGAATAATAGAGTCCGGGTTTTGTCTTCTTCCTCAAGATAGTCCTCATGCTCCGAGCTAGAGAGCTGCAGGAAGCGGGTCAGCTTGCTGGCAGACATCTTGATCTTTGTCCCGGCTACCTTGCTTTTGATAAGAGAATCATCATTCCGGAGTTTTGCGGTTGCAAAGAACTCCAGCACCTCCTTGTCCAGGATTTTACAGGGATGCTCTAGGACGAATGAGAGTCCAGCCTCCTCTAGCATAAGGATGATGTTCCTGAATTCATCTGAGGCATGAGAGAACCCTGTGCGAACCAGCTCGCATCCGGTGACCAGCCCAACAGTTGTCCTTGGAGCCATCGTAAATCTAGGGAGAAAAGTCCTACTCTACGCTTAATCAAAAATCAAAAAGGATGCGACACTAGTAATCAAGTCCAAGTAAGGGTGAGGGGGTGGTTATCTAAAAGCGTAGACGGGAGTTAGATGGTTGAAGATGAGGGGCACCGGACGGGAGAGATCGTCGGTGAGCTTCCTGCGGGATGTCGACGGAAGCCGGCACGGTTCGGCGAGATACTTGCGGGAAGACGATGGAGACTTTTGGTGAGAAACTTCGGTGGATTCTTGCGGGAAACCTTCGATGAGAAACTTGCGGATTCGGTGAGTTTCCTGCGCGATTCGGCGAGTTTCCTGTGGGATTCGGCGGGAGACCTTCGATGGAGACCGATTCGGCGAGAGTCTTGCGGGAGTCGGCGAGTTTCCTGCGGAGGAGTCGATTCGGCGAGCTTCCCTTGCGACGAGAATCGACAAGTTTTCCTGCGGAGAGCGTTCTTAGGCGGGATTCCTGCGGGAGGTGAAGGGTCGGCGGGAATGGGTTTCTTCTTAAATGAGATTCTCCTTAAAGCCAAGCTCGACGAGTTAAATGGGATTCTCACGGTTTCGTTTGTCTAAGTTAATTTGAAAGTCTTCTAACTATATAGATACTCCTTAAAGCCAACCTATTAGGGTTTGAGCCGGCTTTTCCATATAAATTGATTTAAGCATCTTCTAAGTATGTAAATACTTCGTAAGGCCAATCTACGCTGGTTTTCAGTGAACTAATTTAAGCCTGTAGACGTTAGATCTCGAGTCTACTAGGGGAATTTCCGATAAGTCTTCAACATTGTATCTATGGTTTATGTTTACCATGTTAACATATCATTAGATGTACTCACACAATGGTGTAAATATAGGTATAACTATATATACATATATATATATATATGTAAATGTGGATACAATATGACTCAAGTCCTGGAATTGATCAACCGTACCTGGGATTATGAGAGTTATCATTTAGTCCCTCAGGTAAAACATTTTAGGAGCTCAATGTGAATATGCTCAAGTAGATATCACATCTGTTATTCCAGACGCTTGTTCCAATTTAGTCTTGAGCCACCTACTGTCTAGTTCCCATCATATTCACGGGAACCTAGACTACCCTGCAAGAAAGAATTACTTTACCTTAGGAACCCAAATCATATTGGGTCCTAGGTTCCTGTTAGCATAAGCACTCGACTGCCTTCCTTCAGAAAACCTGTCAGGAAGGCTACCTCTGCTCAGAAAATGTGGATAGGCCCTTGCCCTTGACACAGAGGGGTTGTGCCAACAGTCGATGGAAAAGTGTCTCACTTTGCCATAGCACCAACACGGGTGAATGTTGTATCGCCGTTTCTGACCTGATCTAGTGACTGAGGTAGTCACGGTCCTAGGTCTCAACGGGATAGGGCATGATCTCCTAACAAAATTCCCTCTTCCACCGTGACACGTGGAATGGTGGAAGGAATGCATGTTGCGAGCGTCATGAGGCCGGGGAGGTGGTGCCTTCCTTTCAGGCATCCCCCTTCCTGAGGCCCCATGAAAACTTACACCATGACTTCTAACTTCCCTGTCCTGTGTCCTCGGGTGGTGAGAAGTGTTCTGTGAGCTGGTACATGCAGATTCACACCGAGTTGAGGCAGTGGCAGTGAATACAAAAGGCTCAGAATGAGTCTTAGGTATTCTCTCATGGGTGGCCACGACGGCCCTTGCACTACGGGTGTCTCCACATGAGGACAGATCACCCTTACAGTGACCACGATTGTTCCTGTGGTCATACCTGAAGGCATGATGAGTTGCCTTCCTGCTTGGAGTGGGGGGTCGGAATACCGTTTCCCCATTTCTCCACGAATTGATAATCCGGGAGATCCACTCATTTTCTTGTTTTCTCTTTATGGCATCAACCTTGGAAAAGTTTGATACTATTCTTTTCTCATTCTCTAGACTACTTTCTAGAGCTGAGATTTTAGAGTCCTTGACCTTGTTGGATGCCAATTGGAGAACCAACAAGATCTTCAGTCGAGCAATCTCTTGAGCTTGCTCCTCAGCAAGTAGGTTGCTTGTCTGAAGGGCTCTCTTCAGGGAATCAGCATTTTCTGAAGGAAGGCAGTTCCTGTCTTCAAAAACTTCAAGAGAGACGGGGCAGGATGAAGAAGTTACCTGCTCTTCTGTGTTATTGTCATTAGAGCCAGTGACCATTGTCTCATCCTCATCAGAGCTGCTTTCCTCACTGGCCTCTTCAGTCTCTGACACGGACACTGGAGCTCTGATGCTGTCCGAGAGATCCTTGCCTTCATCTTCAAAGGTGAAGACCCCCACATAGGCTTCATCCTCTGGTTGACAGCAGATTCCAGCTTTCTTTGACCCCCCCATCAGCTCAGAGATCATCACCCACATAGATTTAGCCGTCCTACATTTTTCCAATCTAGAGCGAGAAGCTCCAGACCAGATATCCAAGATAATTTGACGAATCCTCTTGTCCAAGTTAAATAGTGACAGTTCCGTCTCTGACATCTCTGCAATGCACTTGGGCACTTCGATATTCTTTCCAGAGCAGGAGGTCTTCATAGGAATAAAAGGACCCTCTTCCAGGATGAAATATGCTCGAGGATCGATGGCCTCCAAGTGATATGACACCCTCATCCTCTAGACGGGATAATACTCCTTTGTACATGCGGGAAGTCTTAGTGGCGATATCTCATAATCCAGCTCCATGCTTCTGACACCGGTGGCAGGATACTACTCAAGGTGTAAACCTTTTTGATGAGTAATCTCCCTCTGATACCACTTGAAAGTCCACCTAGTGTCAACTATCTTCACCTATGGGGGGGGGGATAGGTGACGTGCAGCGTTTTTGCGGAATGTAAATTGTACCTGCACACGAAAATAAAACAACACAGCACAACAGAGTACACAAGCTATTTATAGTGGTTCCCCGACTTGGGTACATCCACTTTCCCCCTTCGACCTATCTCCCAACAAGGGACGACTCGGTCTCTTCACCAACAGGATTGAAATCCAATCCTTGCACTATCGGAAGGAACCCTTCCACACGTAGGAGTCAACACTCCCACAACACGGGTTGCACCCAACCCTTACAACACGGAACCACCGTTCCTTTACAACAAAAATAAAATAGAATGTACAAGAGATACAAACTACGTTTGGAGACAAGGGTGTCCCTCTTTGTTGACGACGTGTTCTCGAAGTCCACAAAGAGTCCACAACCCTAGATCTCTCTTGGAGAGGATCTCCCCGGAACCGGCGGCGGCAAGATGGGCGGCGGCTAGGTTCACGGGATCGGCGGCAACAACGATGTGCGGCTGCAGTTCTTTAGAGATCCAAACTTCGTAGCGAAGCTAGCTAGGTCTACCAACGGTCATACTAGGATCAATCGTCTCGATCGATTCAGATGGGGAAGATTTTCCTGATCTACAAATCGAGAGACAAGAGATCTCCGGTTAGACACGTGAGACGCTGAGCTTAGCTAGGCTTCTGACGCAGGAGGATCTGGGCGAAACCACGATCAACCGGCGAACAACTTGGCGCGAGCGGCAGCGGCGGCGGCGGAGCGGAAACGGCGATCTAGGTCACGTCGCGAATCGCGTTTTTCTTTTCTTCTTCGCTGCTTTTACTGTTCAAAAATACCCGTGTATTTATACACTGTAGACACTTACAATATGACCGTTGTGGGTCCCACACGTAGAAACCCGAAATCCGGTTCAAAATAGTCCAGCGGCAGAATCCGGTCCAGCAGCTTCCAGAGAAAACGTCAAGTAAAAATCGGCGAGAATCGCAGGTGATTCTCGACGAATCGGCGAGAATCAGTTAGTGATTCTCGACGATTCGTCGAGAATCACTAGTGATTCTCGCCGAATCACTTGATGATTCTCAACGAATATAACTTGATATTCATGATCTGCTCAACGATGGGTTCGGCGAGAATCACTAGTGATTCTCGCCGAATCTTACTTGGAACCGTTTTGAGGTAGCCGGATAGAGTCGGCGAGAATCACTAATGATTCTCGACGATTCGGCGAGAATCACTTGGTGATTCTCGTCGAATTACACTTAGATGAATTTTCGTCTTTCCACCCAATAGCTGCTCCTTGACCCATCCATGCTCCTTGTCTGCTCTTGTATAAACATGACCCTGTACTTGAAAGTAAGTGCACTCCAATAGAGAGAGTACACATAGGCCAACACACTGATCTGCTCATCGAGGGATTACGACGTGCAGACCCGTGTATATTGACCTACTGCACCCTGACATTGGTGTGCACTTAGCATGGAATAACTGCAAGCACAACTTGAGAGGTTTCATCAAATACATTGTGAATTCATCTTAGCTTGACAGGTGGCTTCTTCAAATCCAGGTAATTGCGGATGCAGTCCCGCTCGACGATCGTCAACCGCACGCTCCATCATCCCGTGGATTCTCTTCACCACTACTGAGTTGGCTCGATGCCCCCGCGAGAGCTTCTATAGGATCACCGCAATACTCTGCCTCCGCGCCTTGACGCTCCTAGAGGCCTTGAGAAAGTACTCCATCTCGCTAGACGAGGGGAGGGGCGAGTCTTCCCGGTTTTCTTCTTCTTCATCTTCCGCCTCCTGCTCCTTCGGATCTAGAGGGCAGATTTTAGTCAGATCGGAAGGGTATCAAAAGAAAAGCTGGAAGGTTCTCGCATACCTGAAGAGCGATGGGTGCCCTCCCCCGATGGCTGGCGAGAAGGGCCGGGCTAGCTCTCTGAACATTTTCCGAAAAGTAGGTGGAGCGGCTTGCCCCGACCTGGATGAAACGTCCTGCGCTCCAAGGTCTCGGTCTCGTCTAGTAGGGGAACAAAGACGCCCTCTCTCGGCGAGGGCTGGGATCCCGGCGCAGGTGCAGTTGGCTCTGAGATGACCCCTCCAGCGGGAAGGGCGGGATCGGGCGCCAGATTGGTAAGATTTTTGGGAGGAGAAATCCTGGGCCCCTGATCAACGAGGTTCAGGCTCCCAGGAATAGGTGCTGCGAGAGGTCAGGTCAGCGCAAAGGAGAAACAGATCATTTAAAGCGGTGTCAAGCCAGCGAAAGGGATAAATACCAGGAGAGCTTAGGGGATCGGCCGGGGTAGTCGGAGGAGCAGCCCCAGAGACTGGCGGTGCAGCCCCCGAGACTGACGGCAGATCCTCATTGAAAAGGCTTGTCGCCTCTGTATCCGCTAGTAGAAAGTCGGCAACGTATTTCGACACTATCCCCGATGAGAAGAGCGATACATCAGTACGCAATCCCGTTCCAACTCTTTAACAGTCCGCGCTAATGGGTAAGGCGAAGAAAGTACCTCCAACAGGGAAGAAGGTTTCTCATCTAGGTTAGGAGTCGGGGTAGGCGAGGCTTGATTCTCTTTTGAGCGGTTTCTCCTGACCGACTTGGCCTTTTTCTTTTTCTTTGGGCGGGAGTTTTCGCAACCTGGCTTCTCGCCAGCTGGATTCCCGCCAGCTCGCTTCTCGCCAGCTGGCCTCTTGCCCATCAGCCAAGGAGCAACTTTGGCATATTTGGCATGAGACCACGCATGGGCCGTGACAAGGCGAGCCTGAAGTTCTTGCGAGAGCAGTTTTTCAACACACTTGGGACGCATTTTCATGGCTTTGCAGAAGCTCAAGCAGAGAGCAATGACGACAGGGATAGCCTGAGAAACAAACTCAGCGGTGTATATATAAGACAAATGTGGGGTCCACAGAAAGATTCCCTGCCAGTTCAGCAAGCACCCACCAAATATTAGGGGTTGGACATGTCTTTTCGAGCGCAAGGCTAGCTCACAAAGAGCGGTGATTGTGTATAACCCCATATTCCCTGGGTGGGACCAAGATGCCCTGAGGATCTGGATTGGGCTAGCTTTGGGCTTGAATTTGGATTAGATAAGATAGCGGGCGGGAGAGATCTCGCCGTAAGTAGGCAGGAAGGCTCTCGACCAGTGGTCGAGTAATGCCCGTTCGCCGAGCACCACTCGTCGAACCCTAATTCATTGAATCGCGAAGGTCTAATTCGGCGAACTGAGAAGGTTCAATTTGTCGAGATGAGAACGTTAATTTGTCGAACGCAAATTCGTCAAACTGAGCCTTCGACTTAAGTTATTTTTGTCGAGCAGGTTTTAGGTTTAGGCCATAGCTGAACCAGGGCGGCCGGAAAGGCTCCCGCCTTGGGTAGGCATAGGGGCTCGCGCCTCAGGTTGGCGGAAGCCCATCAGCCCTTGGCGTTGAGTAATGCTTCTCCACTCAACGCCCCTTCAGTCTTTTGGTTCCCGCCCGGGGTAGGCGGGAGGGCTCGCTCTCAGAACGAGCAGGGTTCCCGCAGAGCTCAGCAGGAAGAGCTTCTGCTAGATGGGACCCAGACCTAAAATTACCCAAATACCCCTGGGTCTGCATTTAGCCCCTCAGAACAGCGGAGTTTGGCTATTGACAGTCCAACCCAGGGGCATTTTAGTAATTTTAGGGCAGCAAAATTACGATTTTTGCAGACCAAATATTGAAAATCTATAAATAGACCCACAAGATACCCTAGAAGGCAGATTTTTCTGATACTCTCATTTTTCCTTCTAGAGCTTTCTGAGATACTCCTAGCTCAACAATTAGCTTTGGAGGAGAAGTGCTCAGAGAACTTCTGGGTTAGAGAATGGAACTCCCAGCTGAGGCTTTGGGTCAGTTCTTAGTCCTTTATCACTAGTTTGGGGTTGAGGTTTGAGATAAATAGGTGTCGATTACATTCCCAAGGTCCGAACTCTCGTTGAGGCAAGTTTTGGCTTCAACATGGCGAGTCGGCCCTGTCCGAACCTTGCCCTTCTCCTCCAATCATCGAGCCTGCTGAAGATTTGCTGTGTTGACCACGATCCACGCTCACCGCACCAAAATTTTAAAACTGAAAACTCGGTCTCTATGGAGTTCACCCTTGGGGAAGGGGTGATCGCTCACTTACTTCTCCCTCGCACGCCAAACAACTAAGGTATCAGAATAGGGAACAAACCCAAGGGCTCGTTGTAGAGGTCCCATCATACACCCGAAAGATCTTATAGTGCTTCCCCTCCCTAGCCAAATGCCGAGCTGAGGGTATCCCAAAAAGCGTATGAAGACCGGGGAACAAAAAAACATGCCCTCTGAATTTTATGATCCACGATCCACGCCAATTTTTATATAGATATGAAAGGATTGACTTTAATTCAAAGTGAATTTTATGAAATTAGTTAGGAATTCCAATTCAGTCCATCAAGCATGTAAATGACAACAGAAGTGAAATTACACGTTCAATTCCAATTCTAGGGTCCCAAATCCACTCATTTGTTTCGTTCAAATTGGAATGGTTTAATGAATTGAGATATCTTCCATTTCCAGGGTGAATTGAAATTGACCTAAATTCCAAATATATAGCAGATAGAAATGAAATTGGCCATTCCATTTTATCAATGGTAATTACTAGAGATTCGCTGTTCAAATTGACGAAAAAACAGCATGAATAGTAACAGGACATTGAGAAGAAGTTTTCCCAAAAATAGAGGACTTGGAGCATTCAATTTTTTTTAGCGAGTCCAAAGATGACAGAAAATTTAGCCCATGGATTACTGAATCATCACAACAAATAATTTTAGAATAATGAAAAGAAACATCCCTTAATTTTTGAGGATATATGTTCAGATTGCCAATTCAACAAAAATTTTCAAGAAATCAGGGTTCTTAAGGTAAAATTCTTTTAGGCCTTAATTAAAATGGAAGTACATATCTGAACGTGCCATCATTTACTAGGATCTCCTAAAGGTACACTGCCAAATCTTTCATTATTAATGTATAATTTTTGAGCCAAATGAAGCTTAACATGCAATTCATTACTAGTCTTTTGTTTGGAGTCTGACGATGTTCATGATTTAGATACAGAGAGGGAATTAGTGCTCAGAAGCCGGACCACAACCATGGTCCAGTGTCCGTCGTGACAAATCACCTGAATTGAAGTGGATTCTGCATGGCCCCACAAAATCAGCGGGGAGTAGGAGCACCCTGATGCCAGAATCTACACTGGTGAGAACTCACCCCCAAAGAGTACTTAATTTCAGCAGAGTTGTTGGCTTATCAGATGGTAAGTAGATCCACAAAAACCGACTAAAAATCTATCTGAAAGAGAAAAACTTGAAATATATCTGACCAATAATACATACAACAACAACACTCAAGCCTTTATCCCACTATCACTGATAATACATAACTCTAGAAAAAAACAAATAATTTTTTCCTGCCAGAAACTCGATGATAACGCTAATAACTTGTTGTATATGGATGGATTACGAGAAGCCGCCAGCTGCTCCCAACTTATCAAGTGTTATTTTTTCCTGTTTTGTATCTGAAAGCATGTCAAGATATTAAAAAGTCAAACAAATCATGAACAGAAGATAAAACCATGAACCAGATTGACACATCAATGTCTAATTCTCAGACAGACTCGCAAAGTAACTAAAATTGATATTTGACAATCCAGTTAGAGGGGCCAATCTCATTATTCTCTATTTTCCCTGAAGAGAATGAGACAAAATACATGGGACTCTTAGAAAGGCGTTAAAGGCAATAATAAAAATTTTGAAGTAAAAAAAGTATTTAACATGGTCCTCTAGGTAATAAAAACATTGGCCTCTAGGTAATAAAAAGCATGGGCTTCTAGGTAAAAAATGAGGGGAACGTTCATATTTCCTAGGTAAATCAAAATTCTAATTAGTTTCATCGGAATCAAGCAATGAACAAGAACTTGTGCACTCAATTATAACATTCAATAAGACAATCCCAGAGCCTAAACGACCATTGTGAAGGATACATTCCTGATCAGGGAACTCCGCGAAGTTCGAATGGAGAGCATTCCCAACACTATCAACGATGGCGGATGTTGTCATTGAGGATTCAATGCATAAGATGGAAGCAACAGCATCAAGCTGGGCGACCTCATTTTTGAACATAAGCCTTGCATGTGCTGCATGTGTGGATAGTTCGTTCGATAAGCAGACAAAACTGCACACGATAGAGAGGCCATGGGACAAAAAAGATGATGTTCGAATTATCGTGATATCAAACCTTGTGCCAGACGTATTAAACTCTCAAGCATTCGAACAGTGGTTCTGGCTGCACAAAAAGTAGTTCAGAAACATGCAAAGTTATTCTCTAATAACTGGACTGAATGGAAAGTCTATGAAGAATTGTCCAAACACTGCTCTGCTGACCTGCATTATTCGTCGCTGATCTTCGCTGGAGTTGATAGTAATAGAAATTATTCTTTCCGACTCTTTTGTCAGGACAGGTCTGAAACGCTGCTTAACGTAGTGGATATTGTTAAATTTTCTCAACGTGGTCAGCAAGATAGCCCAAACGCCAAATTAATATCTTCGGAACTACCCAGTTCGCACGCTGAACCTGCGGAAACCCAAGGACTAGAGGTTGCACCCAACAAAACAATGGAAGCACAAGAAGATCTTATTATGCATTCACTTCATTACAATCCGAGGCATACATAGCGAGACATGATTCGCTAGTATTACAGCTGTAAAGAGAAAGAACCAAAAACAAGCCGGGCGGACAAAACCCGGAGTCCGCCGAGACCGCCGAGGTCGCCGAAGCCGCCGAGACCGCCCAAGCTATGCTGCAATCCGCCGAATACCACGGAGTCCGCCGAAACCGCGAGGTCGCGCGGACACACCGTTATTCGCCTCCTGCTGAACCCGAACTGAGGAACTCCCCTACCCGCCTGAAGCCGGCGGACAGGTTATTGAAGCTGGGAAAGTTGAAACAGAACTGACAAGCCGCAGAGCGACCTCCTGCTGAGTCCGCAGAGACCGCACACTTCCAAGCACTGACCGAAGTCACAGCCAAACTCCTGGCTCCTTGAAGTTATCCGCGCGACCTGCACACAGCAAACCGTCAGCCTGAAACAATCCGCGCGGACTGATAAACACAGACCGCAGCACTCGCCCAACCCAAAAAACTGTTCACTCACGTTACTTGTGGTTACTGTAGATGTGCCAGGGGGGTCCTATTTATAGACCAGGTGAGGAGTGTGGTCACCGCCCATGAGATAGCGACACCGCCCCAGCCCGCGCGAACACAAAACGACTGTCCGCTCAGTCCGCGAGGACTTAGCCAGTCACCAAGGGAAACCGCCAGGAGCAAGGCAACCATTTGACGAACCCTCTCCAGTCCGCCCAAGCTAAGCGGACAAGGCACCAGCCCGCAAAGCTCCAACTGCTTCAGGACAGCACCTTCTTCAATGGCAGTCCGCACCAACCCGAGGCAGTCCGCAAGACTCACACCTCAATCCGCCACAAGTCCACGACCAAAGGCAAACAGCAACAGTCCGCCCGGTCACAGCGGACTTGGCGGATACGGCGGACACCATGAACTTGACACCAAGTGTGACCAAGTCCAAAACCATCAAGGGCCAGTGCGAGCATGGCGGACACAAAGACCCGTCCGCCAAACACCCTAGCACAGACCGCAACCAGTCCGCGAGCTCCTCGCACTTGTCCAACGCAGCAGCACCATGCCGGACTCCAAACATCAGTCCGCCAACCGGTCTCCATAGCAAGACCTGCTGTAACACCTGAGCTCGGCAAGGCCTCAGCCAAGCTCAAGGCTCAGTCCGCAACAGCCCCAACCGCGGACACACCAGTCCGCAAGGCTTCCCGCGAACTCGAACCATCCCGCCAACAGCTCAAACTTGCACCCGCGACCACTGAGCAAAGCACCAGTCCGCAGGCCTCTCTATCCGCAGATACCAGGCCGCACCAAACCGCGGACACAATGCAACAACCCGCTCAGAACACAGCCGGCTTCCACCAGACTTCTCACCAGGCCGCAACCTCAGTCCGCCCAGTCCGCCCAGTCCGCCAAAGCTGTCCGCACAGGCCGCGCGGCCTGTCCCGTCACCCACTTCCACTTCACAAATTTCAACACTCCCCCTTGAAGTGAGAAGTGGTGACCAAGCCCAGCAAGCTGCGCAAGCGTTCAAAGGGCCCCTTCGACAGCGGCTTCGTGAAGATGTCAGCAAGATTATCTTCACTCCGAACATGCCCGACCAGCAGAGACCCCTCCAACACCTTCTCCCTGATGAAGTGGTGATCAATCTCTATATGCTTGGTCCTGGCGTGACACACTGGATTGTTTACCAGTTTGAGAGCACTCTCATTGTCACCCCGGAGTAAAGTAGGCCCTTGCACTTCTTCATGAACATCCTCTATGAGCCTCCTCAACCAAACGGCTTCCCGAGCAGCCAAGGCCGAAGCCTTATACTCCGCCTCCGTGGTTGAAACCGACACCGAGTCCTGCTTCTTGCTACACCACGAGATGCTAGCTGAACCGCAAGTGAACACATAACCTGAAGTAGACCTTCGATCATCCGAATCACCGCCATAGTCAGCATCCGTGTACCCGAGCAATGCAAACTCCGCATCCCTTCCATAGAGAAGTCCCATCTCAGAAGTCACCTTGACATACTTCAGAATTCCCTTCGCCGCCACTAGATGAGATTGCCTTGGTTCAGCCATATACCGACTTACTCGGCCAACAGCATAAGCTATATCCGGCCTTGTAATCGTCAGATAGATCAAGCTCCCAACAAGAGCCCTGAACACCAAGGGATCATTAAGAACCCTTCCCTCATCCCGTCGAAGCTTCAGCCCAGATTCCAGTGGAGTAGAGCACTTCTTCCCTTCGCCCATGCCAAACCGCTTCACAATACGATCAGCATACCCTTTCTGGCTAATGAGAATCCCGCACTCCTTCCTCTCCACTTCCAGACCAAGAAAGTGATGCAACTCTCCCAAGTCTTTCATCTCGAAGCGTATAGCAAGCTCTCCCCTGAGCCTTGCTACTTCCTCCTCCGAGTTCCCTGTGATGATCATATCATCCACATACAGCAGGACCAAGACTCTTAGCTCTCCCTTCTTCTTGACGAACAAGCTTGAATCCGAGTTAGAAGCCAGGTATCCACAGAACTGCAGGTACTCTGCAATCTTCCCATACCACGCTCGAGGAGCTTGCTTCAACCCATAGAGAGCCTTCCTGAGTTTGCAGACATAGTCCGGATGCTTCTCAGAGACGAAACCAAGCGGCTGATCCATGAAGATGTCCTTGTCAATCTCTCCGTAAAGAAAGGCATTCTTCACATCGAGTTGCCACAACCTCCATCCCTTGCTAGCAGCCAAGGCGATCACCACTCTTACAGACGTCATCTTCGCAACTGGACTGAATGTCTCCTCATAGTCTTCTCCATACTGCTGTGAGAATCCTCTAGCGACCAGGCGAGCCTTGAACCGATCAATGCTCCCATCAGCCTTCTTCTTCAACTTATACACCCACTTGCAAGTAACCGGAGTAATGCCATCAACCTTGGGCACAAGGTCCCAGGTTTCATTCTTCTTCAGAGCATCAATCTCTTCCTTCATGGCACCTTCCCACTCCTTCACTCCAGTGGCCTCGTTGAAGTTTGCAGGCTCTCGCTCATCCAGAGGACCTGCAAAGAAGCAGGAGACAAAGCTCACTGCATTCCCATCACAGTACCGAGCCGGTGGCTTAACCACCCTCTTCGATCTCCGAAGACACGGCTCCTTGCTCACGGCTTCCGTTGCTTCTTCAGGCTCCACTCCTACCTGGGGCAAGCATTGAGCAGTGCTCCCCCTGCTTCCTGAGCCAGAAGGCTCAGCCTCGGAGTTCGAAGCAACAGGAGCTGCTGGTGAAACAGCAAGCTCCTCTTCCAAGCCTTCAGCAGCCTCCACCGGTGCTTCCTCAACCTTGCTACTTCCGGTAGGCTCCACCGAGCCACCTCCATATGACGTCAGCTCGTCAAAGACAACGTCTCTTGACACCACGAACTTCTTCGTCACAGGGTCCATGCACTTCCATCCCTTCTTCCGCTCATCATAGCCAACAAAGACAAGTTTCCTTGCCTTCGCATCCAGCTTTGTCCGTGAAGCATCCGGGACATGCACGTAGCAAGTTGAACCGAACACCCGAAGGTGTCCAACACTCGGCTTCTCCTTCAGCAACAGCTCAATGGGCGTCTTCATGTTGATAGGGCTGAGTGGCATCCGGTTGATAACATATGCAGCACAAGACATTCCCTCCGCCCAAAAGGACCTCGGGATATCTTTCGCATGCAGCCAGCATTTGCAGGTTTCCGTCAAATGACGGATCTTCCGCTCCGCTACCCCATTTTGTTGTGGAGTGTGAGCACAAGTAAGCTCCCGTTGGATCCCGTGCTTCCTGCAGAAGTTAGAAAACTCGGAAGAGACAAACTCTCCCCCGTTATCAGTTCGAAACTTCTTAATCCGCAAGCCAAGCCGGCCTTCTACCAACTCCTTGAACTCCACAAACAAACGGAAGGCATCCGACTTCTCCTTTAAGAAGTACACCCAAGTATACCTTGAGTAGTCATCAACCAAGACAAGCATGTATTTGCTTCCACCAAGGCTGGCAGTAACAGTCGGTCCCATCAGGTCGCCATGAATACACTCCAATGGTTTCTTGCTCCTTGTTTGAGATTTATCAAACGGAAGGCGATGTGCCTTACCGTATTGACAGCCCGCACAAACATGCCCATCACCAAAGGAGACAACATCGGCAACCCCCTCACCAGACTTCTACTCGCCATTGCCTTCAGCTTGTCCATGCCAACATGCCCCAGCCTCTCATGCCAGATAGCCGCACTATCATTGGCCCTCATCTTATCAACATAGGCACTGGTGGAAAGAACAAACAAGTTCTTCACCCTCCTCCCAACATGAGCAACATCAGCCTTTACCGCTGATACGTTGCGAAGGAACCTCACGTCTGTTGGCCCAAACAGAACGTGATACCCAGCGTCCACCGCGTTGGTCACCGAGAAGAGGTTCTTCTTCATGCCCGGCACGTGATACACACTCCTTAACGTGAGTGGCCCCTGATCACTACCCAAAGACACGACCCCCTCCTTCTCTACTGCATAAACAGTATTATCAGCAGTGATAATAGCTTCATTACCTGAGTAAGCCTGCATGGAGGTGAACTTCGACTTGTCTCCGGTGAGGTGATGACCACACCCGGAGTCGACGATCCACTCGCTGTTGAAGTCCTCAGCAGATAAGGCCCGGACACAAGTGCCCGTCATGAAAGCTCCTCCCCATTCTGCTTCTTCACTTCGTGAGCAAGCTTCCTCCTTTCCCGCAGCATGCCCAGGCTGCAGTTTGACCTTGCAGTCCCGCTTGAAGTGCCCTCGCTGATGACACCGGTAGCACTTCAGATTCTTCTTCCAGTCCTTAGGAGCATTGCTCCTCTCCGGCGGATATGAAGTTGAAGTCTCCTTCTCAACAGCGGCCTGCACCTTCTTCTTCTTCTTCCCTTCCCATCCCTTCTTCTTGCCTGAGAAGAGAGCCTCGCTGCCTTCCTGATTCAGATTCACTCCAGCCATCTGCCTTGCTAAGCTCTCCTGCGAGGCAAGCAGATTCTCCAGCTCCAGCAGAGACGGCTGAGTAGCCCACCCTTGAACAGACGTAACAAAGGCCACATACTCCTTCCGCAAGCCGCGGAAAATGTGCCTTTTCATCTTTGCCTCAGAGATAGGCTCATCAGGATCCAGTGCCGACAGCTCAGCACACAAGCTCTTCATCTTTAAGAAGTACCTGGAGATGGAAAGGTCTCCCTGAGTTGCCCTGGCCAACTCATTCTCCAGGAACTGAAGCCGCGCCACATTCTTCCTATTGAACAACTCATCAATGGTTGTCCAAATATCAGCAGCCGACTCACATCCAATGATGTGATCAAACAGTTCCGGAGAGACAGCTCTCTTCAGAACGAACTCTGCCTTAGCATTAGTTCTTCTCCAGAGCCTCACCTGTTCAGCAGTACCGAAAGCAGCAGTTACTTCCTGTCTGTCGTCTCCACCGACAACTTCCCACAGCTCCTCTCCTAGAAGATAACTCTTCATGCACGACTTCCACTTTTTATAGTTAGTCGGCGTTAAGAGTTCAATGCCCAGACCTCTTGCTAAGCTTCCTTCCATTGCAATCACCTGTTGGTACCCTTCAGCAGCTCCGAGCAACAACACAGGTTGATCACCACTCAATCACTGAGTAACAACACTGGCTGACCTCCGCTCACGCAACTGAACCTCCAACCTCAGTAACCTCCCTCTGATACCATGTTAAATTTTCTCAACGTGGTCAGCAAGATAGCCCAAACGCCAAATTAATATCTTCGGAACTACCCAGTTCGCACGCTGAACCTGCGGAAACCCAAGGACTAGAGGTTGCACCCAACAAAACAATGAAGCACAAGAAGATCTTATTATGCATTCACTTCATTACAATCCGAGGCATACATAGCGAGACATGATTTCGCTAGTATTACAGCTGTAAACAGAAAGAACCAAAAACAAGCCGGGCGGACAAAACCCGGAGTCCGCCGAGACCGCCGAGGTCGCCGAAGCCGCCGAGACCGCCCAAGCTATGCTGCAATCCGCCGAATACCACGGAGTCCGCCGAAACCGCGAGGTCGCGCGGACACACCGTTATTCGCCTCCTGCTGAACCCGAACTGAGGAACTCCCTACCCGCCTGAAGCCGGCGGACAGGTTATTGAAGCTGGGAAAGTTGAAACAGAACTGACAAGCCGCAGAGCGACCTCCTGCTGAGTCCGCAGAGACCGCACACTTCCAAGCACTGACCGAAGTCACAGCCAAACTCCTGGCTCCTTGAAGTTATCCGCGCGACCTGCACACAGCAAACCGTCAGCCTGAAACAATCCGCGCGGACTGATAAACACAGACCGCAGCACTCGCCCAACCCAAAAAACTGTTCACTCACGTTACTTGTGGTTACTGTAGATGTGCCAGGGGGGTCCTATTTATAGACCAGGTGAGGAGTGTGGTCACCGCCCATGAGATAGCGACACCGCCCCAGCCCGCGCGAACACAAAACGACTGTCCGCTCAGTCCGCGAGGACTTAGCCAGTCACCAAGGGAAACCGCCAGGAGCAAGGCAACCATTTGACGAACCCTCTCCAGTCCGCCCAAGCTAAGCGGACAAGGCACCAGCCCGCAAAGCTCCAACTGCTTCAGGACAGCACCTTCTTCAATGGCAGTCCGCACCAACCCGAGGCAGTCCGCAAGACTCACACCTCAATCCGCCACAAGTCCACGACCAAAGGCAAACAGCAACAGTCCGCCCGGTCACAGCGGACTTGGCGGATACGGCGGACACCATGAACTTGACACCAAGTGTGACCAAGTCCAAAACCATCAAGGGCCAGTGCGAGCATGGCGGACACAAAGACCCGTCCGCCAAACACCCTAGCACAGACCGCAACCAGTCCGCGAGCTCCTCGCACTTGTCCAACGCAGCAGCACCATGCCGGACTCCAAACATCAGTCCGCCAACCGGTCTCCATAGCAAGACCTGCTGTAACACCTGAGCTCGGCAAGGCCTCAGCCAAGCTCAAGGCTCAGTCCGCAACAGCCCCAACCGCGGACACACCAGTCCGCAAGGCTTCCCGCGAACTCGAACCATCCCGCCAACAGCTCAAACTTGCACCCGCGACCACTGAGCAAAGCACCAGTCCGCAGGCCTCTCTATCCGCAGATACCAGGCCGCACCAAACCGCGGACACAATGCAACAACCCGCTCAGAACACAGCCGGCTTCCACCAGACTTCTCACCAGGCCGCAACCTCAGTCCGCCCAGTCCGCCCAGTCCGCCAAAGCTGTCCGCACAGGCCGCGCGGCCTGTCCCGTCACCCACTTCCACTTCACAAATTTCAACAGATATACCTATGAAACACATTAGTTAAGGAAACAAATATTATCATAATTGTCGAGGAATATGGATCAGGGTCCCTCAACCTACAATTAATTGATTTTAGATTGGAAGCATAGGTTGTAACATATTAAAATTCCTGAAATTTCATAAATATTTAAGGGTCTTAGGTGCGTAAAGTGAGAGCATGTGGAAACCCAGTCTAACAACTATGAGCCTTGATTGTGGTGATTCACAGTTTGTTGTTTGGGTTTAGTTCTGTATGGGGAATTTCTCTCATTAAATTTTGGGGCAGTTTTTCAATCCAACTTGTATTATAAAGATTATAATTTGTTTTCCAACCTGTGGAAAGAACACGTAGAATTTTGGGACCGTTTTACATTGTTTTCCAGCATTTTCCAATACTTCCCAACAAGCTGGAGCATCCAAATCGTAGACACCAAACTTGCATAAGAACTGTACTATAATGGTTCATGGTAATGCCTTTGTGAGAATATTAGGAACTTGCCCACAGTAGGAACATGTTTCAATTCTAATTTCTTCAGTTGAAACTTCTCCTGAATGAAGTGACAGTCAACTTCAATGTGTTTGGTACGCTCATGAAAACATGATTGTTGGCAATATGTATAGTAACATGACAATCAAAATAGAGGTGTTCGGTGAGAAAAGTCTAACACCCAGGTCACTTAGAAGACTTTTTCCAACCAAGTGAGCTCAGACACAACAAAAGGCATGGCCGATACTCAGATTAACTGAAGATTGAGAGCAATACCGACCGCTTCTTGCTAGCTCCAGGTGATAAGGTGTCCACCAAAATATGTACAGTATCCACTTGTGAAACGACGATCATCCAGTGAACCAGCATAATTAGCGTCTTAATATGCAATAAGTGATAAAGGAGACAAATAAGGCTTGATAGACAAGTTCCTTGTCCAGGAGTAGTCTTCAAGTATCGAAAGAATACAATCAACTTTGTGAAGAGGAGAGATTTGTGGTTCATGCATGAATCGACATGACAACTCCAATAACAAATAATATATCAGGTCTCGTAACAATGAGATATATTAGTTTTCCAACACGACGACGATAATACTCTGGGTTTGAAAGGAGTAGATCAGAGTTTGGGGCGGGCGCGCATAACTTGTGATTGATATCTATTGGAGTGTCAACAGGCTTGCATCCAGAATAGCCAGTATCACGAAGCAAGTCAAGACAGTACTTTCATTGAGATAGAACATGTACATCAGGACGTCGAGCCACCTCGAGACCAAGAAAGTACGAAAGATTTCTCAGGTTCTTAGTTTGAAAAACATAACCAAAATGTTGTTTGATCATGTGTATTCCCTTGAGATTATCCAGTAATCGAAATATCATCACCATACACCAAGAGAAACAATGTGTCTGTTGGACGATGACGAGTGAATAGAGAGAAGTCGGCTGAACTTCGAGTGAACCTAACAACACGAACAACATAACTAAACTTATCAAACCAAGCTCGAGGTGACTGTTTGAGAGCATACAGAGATTTCTTCAAACGACAAACAAGAGACAACCCCGTGGTCTCAAACCCGGGAGATTGTTGTATATAAACAGTCTCCTGCAAATCGCCATTGAGAAAAAACATTTTTTTTATATCAATTGATATAACATCCAAAGGCGATGAACAACGAGGGAGATAAAACACGAACAATATTCAGTTTGGCAACCGAAGAGAAGGTCTCGTCAAAATCCAAATCTTGTTGTTAAGTAAAACCACAAGCCACAAGACGAGGTTTCAGGCGTTGAATTTTCCCACCCTAAACATGTTTAATAGAAAATACCCACTTACAACCCACACAGGTCTGGCTAGGAGGAATAGGGGCAATATAACAACCCGTATAATAAGAACAAATCTAATAATACTATCCTAATGGCAATTTGGTAAATTTGAAAATTAGGGTTTCTATTAACCTAAACCGAGCCAGCCTGCCCCTTTGATTCTCGAATTCCGCAAACCCCTCGTAATACCGTCACCCGCTGTCTCTCGTTTCCGCTGCTGCTCCCGCACGAAGCCCTGCTCTCGATTCTGCCCTGTCTCCTGCTCCCGTATCGCCCCGACGCCTCCTCTTGCTCTGGCTGGCAATTTCCTCTACACCAGGAGCCAGCTCCTCCTCCTGCGTTTTCCCCCTGGTTTGATCGACCCAACAACAGTTCACCTCCTTCTCCTATTCCTCAGCCGGCGGCATCAGCAGCAACCCCCTGCTTCTTCTTCCTCCTCTGGCAACTCTTTTTCCTCTTCGTTCCGGCCGTGAATCTCAAGAGAAACTCCTAGGTTTTCGCTCGAAACCCCTCTTCGTGGACTTTTGAGCCCAGATCTGGCCTCCTTGGGTAAGATATCGCTCTCTTTATCTCTTTTCAGATTTTGTTGAGATTATTCATTAATTTTTGCGCTCCAAATAATCATTTTCGTGTCGATCTAACTTGCGTTCGTCGTATGCTCGACTAATCCTTGTTGTATTTGTGATTTTCGGCGTCGTTCGTTGATTTAATTGACGGTTCGTGAAGAAGCCCTCTCCGAATTAGGGTTTGTCCAAGCCTAAACGCCGCCAAGTCTTTGTCTACGAGCGGTGTCTCCTCTCCCCTCACTTTTGAGGGAGGTAAACCGCTTTCTCTCGTGCGTGTGGCCTTGTAATATAATTGTTGTGCTAACATTTGGTTTTCCGTCATGTCAAATTATCAATATTATTTGTGATTGTTCCTGAACAGGTCCAGTTAGGGTTTCTAAATCAAACTTGCGCAGCTCAGCCGCCTTCGTCAGATTCATCCTCATTTAAGGCAAGTAGAGATCCCTTTCTCTCGCAATCATTGAGTTTAATTTAATGTCTCTGCTTTTATAATTACATGACTTCATTCGTGAATATGTTGCTCCGCCAAAGGAATCTAGAACTTGAATGCCTATATGACAAGTTTATAGTTTGAGGTTATAATATATTTAAAATATTTGCAATGACTTGTGTTTGTGATCGTGAATGACCTTATTTGGAAGTCACTTAGATGATTAATCTTTTCATCTAATATGTAATTCGAGGAATAGTAGATTATTATCACGATAATAAATGTAACGATTTGTGATTTTATATTAAATGTTCAGATCAAACACATGTTTAATCAGGAGATAATCGTGTCTTGGAATGAGTCAATCTAAATGAATATTTGGTATCCAGTAAAATAACATATTGTAATCGTATCACTCGTAAATGTCTGAACCCGCAAAACATAAAGTCCACTATCTAGTTTTCTTTGTCATCAAATCTTATTCCTTATGTCTGTCTGGTTGTAAGTCCAGAGTAGAACTTATTCTTGATCTGATCTTTCACTTTAAATGTTTTCGTTTCTACTAAAATCACTAAAGTGTGAATCATGTAACTCATAATATCATAAACAAACATTGAAATATGTTCGGGTCAATTGGGTTGCAGGACTCACGATTGTACCAGTCGGGTCCCATTAAGACTCCTTGAGCCGGGATTGGGTCGTGACAATGGTCACGACAAGCAGGAAGTTTTTTCTAATAAGACTTGTATTTGGACTGAGTGTGAACCATGCACACCCACTAAAAACACATACACTCTTCATTGATTATAACTTATGATATTGCATGATCAAATATATAATATTCTCCGGATTAGTCTCTTGATTCTAGTTATTTCTGTTGACTCATTTACTTGTCTATTTCGATAACATCGCTTCATGAAAACTAGTACTTATATATTTTTGTTTCTACTGTTCTGTACTTTACTTTGTTCACCTGATTATTTCAATGTTCTGTGGCTTTTTCCTTTTTTGCTTTGAAATTGCCTTAGCATTCGTGCTGCGCTGCCACGTTCCTGAGCCCGTTTTGCGTCAAGCTTCTGTTTTCAGAGATTGATCTTCTCGCCGTGTCAGGTTCAATATTTATGTTTCATTTTTTCACTGTCAGACGTGTATTTTATGTAATAAATATGATCAGTAAATCATGGACAACTGCTAGGATAAATATTATATGTACTTGAACTTGACATCATTTGCATGTTCATGCTCTTTTGGATCATAATTGTATGAATCTGTAGTAGTTCCCTGAAAAACATGAATTTTACAAAATACATGTGCATTTAAAATTCTCACTGTTTTAAAACTCTAAAAGTTTCCGCATAAAAATCAAATTGTTTTTACTTAAAAGTAATTATTTTAAACATATTACCAGTATCTCTACATCCGGCTTAGCAAACATATTTTTCTTTCCGCCTATGTCTGTGGCATCACGGCCCGCTCGAAGCGCACTATGACTTTTGTTGAGACGGATTGTGACAGACAAGATCCTAAGTTCGGTTTGCCCAAAGAGCATACATTTTCTCATTCATGGTCGCCCGCCACCCCGGATGTTGGAGAGCCTCCTGCACAAAATTATAGGTGAAAATAGAGGATAAAGAAATTGCAAATGTTGGAGTTCCGGAGAGAGGCGATGTAAGGAGACATGATCCTCCAACGGGTGTGCAATAAAGACGGTTGTCAGAACTATAAGATGCAAACTATGATTAGTACAGGGCACCTCTCATAGAGCATGTTTTTTAGGGTCCCCAAATATCTGAGTGAACTAAAAACAAAGGGAGCATTGCTCTGAGTACAATGAGGTGAAAACATAGAATAATATTGTTTTCCGTAGATACAAGACTTGCATGTAAAGTCATTAATGACCAGATCTGGGAGAGTTTTTTGGAGGATGCGGAGAGGTGCATGCCTAAGATGCAAATTCCACTCGACGGAGCTAATAGAAAGGAGAATTGTGGGCGGGGGTCCATGATGTAAAACCCATTCAACAATTTCCCTTTACCAATTACAGTCCGTGTCTTTCGATCCTGCACAACAAAAGAGGTGAAAGAGAAAATTATATAACAATCAAGCTTTTGAGTAGATGAGTAATAAAGATGAGATTGAAAGGAGAGCCCGAAAAATGAAGAACCGAGCGAAGAGTGATGGAGAGAGTAAAGGTGACACCGATTGATCCAGAGACTCGGGTAGTGTCCCCATTGGAAATAGTAATGAACTCGTGATGCTCAGAGTCCAAGTATTAAGAAGGTTTTGACAGGATAATATGGCGTGTTGCTTCGGAATGCATAATCGAAGATGAACTGTGGGCAAGATAGGAGATACCTCCATCTAAAATAGACACAACAGAGTTGGAGGAATGACTGATCATACCTTGAAGTTGCTAGAGTTGGGTGTGCAAGACATCAATGTCAGTTTGAATGTTGTTTGGAGCTTGGACTGTAATATAGGCATATGGTACAAGAGCCAGACCAAGTATACGATAATGAGTGGCTTCGAGATGACCATCCCTGCCACAGTCAGTACACTTAAGAGAAGCGCGACTGTGTTGACCTCTACCCCGAGAAGGGGTGCGACCTCTACGAGAGGATGAAGGAGAAAAGTGAGATGGGAGGTGGCCGCTGGAGTAGGGTCGAAAGACATGAGGTATCATGTTCAGCCATTGGACAAGATCCAACCAACATAGAAGCTGACAGAGGAGCTGGGTAAACAATATCTGGCAATCAGAAGAGAAGGCACGATGGCTTGAGCGAAGAGATCTCGTCGACACTAGCGGAAGTCGAAGGGAAGCAGAGGTCCAAAAAGGAGAGATCGCTCAGGCGAGCTGCGAACAGGAGAGATCGCGCAAGCAATCAACGTTAAAGCGAGAATGTCCACAACCCTGGCTACCAGCGGCGAGTAGGCAAGCTCGAGCTGCGACCAAGAGCAGCGACCATACCGGCTGCGAACAGACGACACACGAGCTAGAGAAAAGGGGGCTGGTAAGCATACATCCCTGGTTAGACGCTCTAGTGGGAAAAAGCTCGCGACCTGGCGAGTAGAGCGCTGGGAGGGAAAGAGCTTGCAGGCTGGCGAGCAGAGCGTTGACAGAGAAGATCTCGCGGCTTGGCGAACAAAGCACTGGCAGGAAAGAGCTCGCAGCCTGAGATGAAGGGGAACCGCGACAAGATACATACCGCAATGGGCGCCAATGAGCGGGGCTTAGGCAGGCGCGACGTCCAAAATCTATAAAAGCAACGAGACATGTAGCAGGAGGAAGGAGAAGGGGAAGTGTGGGGATGCGGTTAAGAAAAAGACTATCCGGAGGATGGAGACGTGGAAAAAGGAAAAGAGTCGCGTGTTGAAGAGAAAATGTCAGTTTAGTTTAGTTTAGTATCGAATATGCTGTGATACCATGTGAAAAGAACAATTAGAGAAATAAAATCATAAATTTTATTAATATCATCTCCACCCAATATACAAGTCTTTGTACATATAAATAGGAATAGAGAGGAGAGATAAAATCCCATTATGAGATGTAGGACTAAACAAAAATAAAGATAGTGGGCTCAAATTGAACTTTAATTATTGGACCATTTTACATTATTTTCCAACATTTTCCAACACAACCAAAGGGAGAGTAATGGAATATAACATCCAAAAATTCATATCTTTAATTCAACATCCGACCAAGATTAATGCCGATGTGGCTGTCATCATGTGCGTTAATTATGCATTTATGGTCTTATGGTAATAATTGCTTAATAAAATATCGTACGACTTTTACTTATGCACGATTTTGATAGTACGGATGAGAGTGCCGCGCTTAAGAAATAGAGATTTAATAGGCAATGTCAGTTTAGTAATAAAAGACATTTTATTATACCTAAGATTTCCTTTTATTAGAACCCGAGAGTCATGTTTTCCCCATTGGCGTTTCAACTCTCAACCCTGACTAGGGAACACGACCTTCTTGACGTATGGAATAAAGAGCGCATGTAGCGGTAAATCAACCACGACTAGGGCTCGACAATCCGATCTCCTCTTCGATCAATCTCCTTATGGAAATCTCTTTGAATCACCAGGGTCGACACAACCTTGGTCACTGTTGTCGTACGTTAGTAAGAAGGAATAGCGAGTCTCGACATCTTTGGTTGAGGAACAAAAAACCTGGCAGCCGGTGAATTCTTCTTCTTCTTTCTCAATTGATCTTCCTTGTCTCAGATCGACTCCTCCCCAAAAATTCCGGATCTAGTAGACGCCAACTCTCAATCTACTTGATCTAGATCTGAGGTATGGAAACAACTTTTCTCATTTTGAGATCCTTCTCCCTCAAGTTGTAATAAGAATTTTTGTTCCACTCTCTTGTAGGTGGAGGTTTTTGGTAATCGACGTTCCTGCTCTTTCTGCATTTTAACCGACAACTTTTTTAGCGGATCGATCTAGGTTAGTTAAGATTACTACTGAATGCTTCCATTTCTCACTACTTATAGTTTTGTCCCCTCGGGTAAAATAGCTTGGTGGGATTTCATGGTAAGGAAACCCTAAGGAGAAGGAATAATCCCTAGATTTAATCCTGTTACATATTGATTGTCTTAGGTTTCTCATTAATTTCAGGTTGTTTACGCTTGGTGGTAAATCGGAGAAGCCTTGCATAATTTAAATTTCAACCTTGTGTAGTATGCCACCACGCCGTATGTATGAGCGCCGCAATACTGCAAGTTAAAAAATGTGAATCTTTTTTGCTAGACATATCATGTAATCAAATTAATTTATGTAAATTCTTTCCGCTTTTATAGATAGTTATAAAGGAACAAGAAATACAAAATCAAATATATTATGCATTATGAATAAATGACATTAGCTAATCATAGCTTGTTTTTCTTATCACGTTAATGCAAATAATGTAAGCAAAGTTATCACCTAACTGCAAGATATACTTTTGCTTAGGTACACATTTAAAGAAATATGAAAGTAAGCGTTTCGTAACTTGAAACTACTAAAAGTGGAATTAGCGTTTAATCAACGAGTTGATATCATTAACACTAAGGCGAGATATAAGACTTAAACATGAGGAATATGTAGTTTAAGATTATACTCTTATGCAGGCGTTTCCCCTAAGATTAATCATGAAAACCACTAATAAGAGGGTAAAAGATTACCGGAACATTTCAGAATAATGGATTTAAGAGGGTGTTCCTCCATGCTATACATGTTAGCCACTATAAGAAGATAAAAGGGGGCACAACCAAGAGTTCCTCTCACAATTGATAGAAACAGACTATCATACTCATATGACATAGCAAATCAAATGACCCTCAATTATGGAAGCCGACACCCCATGTAAGATAATTTTACGCGAGTTCGAGTCCGTGATCGAGACACACTAGGGCACCTATCCCGTCAATTAGAGACTCATCTCTAGAATGAGCATGCACGGTCATTTGTGGTTTTCACGCAGTTTAGGTTAATCCGAGTTTGTGCGTGCGTTATTTACGCACGTGCAATTGTGCGTGCACGACCTAAACGCCTGGGTTTTACCAGTGTATTTAACTCATGCACGTGCGTGCTCTTCGCGTCGCACACACGTATGCCCTATTTTCTATATAGCCCTATTTTCTATATAGCCATGTTTTGCGATTTTAGCAGGGAGGACGAGCGGGAAAGCATCATTTTAGGTCCCGACTTGCCCCAAGGAAAGGGGGTTTTGCCCCTAGTTCTCCTCCAACCTCCCCAGCATTCTCAAGGTGAAGAAGGTATTTGCAAGGTTCCATTGAATCTCTAAGCCAGAGCACTTGGTGCTGAGTTGAACAAAATCCGGAAGAAGACACGATTGGAGAAGGTGGCAGCTTCTCCCGTATAATGGATGAGGCTAAGGAGGAAAAGGAAGAGCTAGTGGAACAATCAGGGCTCTCCTACGATTCCGAGAAGACTATCCTTCCGTTCCCTCCGTGCAAGGGATTAGTAACTCATATTTTGCCATTTTCTTTTGAAATAAATGTAATCTTATTGTGGTATACTTTAAAACATCTACACACCATGATCATTGGGTGTAGATGTTTGTACATATATCTTTTATTATGAATGGTTTGGAGTCGATATTATTGTTATGTTTTTTTTTTCATGTGGATGTGATTTGTGGATGGTTTTTTGATGATTTTGGTTGTGGTTGTGAGCTGGGCTGCGCAGTTGTTGAGTTAGGCACGAGCCAACAGAGTAGTGGTTGGCCTTTGCATTTGCAAGGCGCAACGTGTGCGAAGCGGAGTCCGGCGACCCGCATAGGAAAGCAGAAGTGAAGGCGATCCACATAGTTAAATTAATTGTTATTTATTGTTTTAGTTGATAGCAAATCAAAACCCCCGTAAAACTCTGACGTAAATACTTCAATCATAAGTATTTCTCGTAAGAAAACTCCACCCCGTTGTATTCCACATGAGATCGATACTCGGGGTAACAACTCATTTTATTATTACTTGACTACATCGGTACTCTTGTCATAGCGGCATCCGGTGCACATGGACAAACACACACACCCAAAGATCCGAGGGAAAAGTTGAGTGAGAGAAACAGGAAGAGCCTCGAGAGAGAATTTGTTTCCAAGAACACGAGTAGGCATGCAATTAATAAGGTACATAGCATAAGTAAGAACCGCATCTCCCCAATAATGTTTGGGAAGGTGCATCTTTAGGAGGAGACAACGAGCTACCTCAAAGCGGTGACAATTCTTACGCTTGGCGACCCCATTCTGAGCAGTGGTAAATACAAAAGAAGGCAAATGTATAATGTCATAACCACTGAGATAATGCTCAAAGTGAGAGTCAATGCACTCACGGCCATTGTCGCTACACAGGACTTTAATGAAGTGTTAAACTGGGTAGCCACCATCTCATGAAAATGTTGAAATAAGGTAAAAACATGAATTTTGTTTTTCATTAATTATACCCAAGTACATCGAGAAAAACAGTCGATAAATGCCACAAACCAGTGAAAACCAAAAATAGAAAGTAGGTAGTGGTAAACTTACGGGCATGAAGGACAAAGGAGATAGTGAGGGAGGAGCAAGATACAGATACTTGCCCGGCAATGGGAGAAGAGATCCATCGACAACATTCACTTTGTCCCAACCAGACAAAGGTATGTAGGACACACAACCTGTAGCACAATAAAGTCTCTGGTGAGCACCACAAAGTCCATGGTGAGCATATGAAGAGCTAGCAGACTCATATGAGTAGGCATGCATGAAGCGACGAAAATCTTGTATCTCATCAGCAATAAAGAGCAGAAGAAACCTCATGGGCATTGGGTCCATTGTAAGGAGCAAAATCATCCACAGTATCAGAGAGGTGAGCAGATAAAAAGGGAGATGGTCGACTCAGGGAACGACCGAAGCCACACCCACTGCGAGGAGAAGGACCCCGACAAGCAGGGGAAGCCATGAAGCTTAAAGCAAGTATCCCTAGTAGGACATGTCTTCCTACAATAAGCACACGTCAAATGGTCCTTGTCCATAGACTTGGACCTAGTGTCAATGATAGATCGGCCACCGGAACTGAACCGAGCGGCCAGGTCAGCGCCTTCTGCAACAATATCAGGTAAAAGAGTCTACTTGTGATCATATTCTTGCTGCACCAAACTGTACACCTCAGGTAAGGAAGAAAAAGGAGACCGTCCAAGAATCTGAACACTAATGAGACCGAAGTCACAATGGATATAGTGTAGAAAATTGAATTTCTGATTGCATTACTCCCTTGCACAGACCAACGCTTCATCCTACGGGGAGACAAGAGTAAGAGAATCAAAGTGATCATCCTCTTGGTAAAGTTGGGTAAACTCTTAGTAGGGCGAGGGGGGACGGTCCCCTTGGCGCAAAAGGAATATTTGATGCCACAACTGAAAGATTTGAGCGGCATTCCCTCGATAGGAATAGGAAATCGGCCTCTGACAAATGTCAAATGCAGCTTCAAGAAATAAATAGTTGAGGGCAATCGATTCCTGCATGGAGTTGGTCAGCCATGACATCACTAAGGAGTTCTCAGATTCCCATTGAGACCAATTTAGGGATGTTGGTGTTGGTGCCCTGGTGGTACCACTAACATATCCAAACATGCAACAGTTCTTGAGAGTCAGAGTAATGAACGAGGCTAAGGGAGATAATTGGTTCCAACCAACATAATAGTAGTGATTTGAGGAGTCTTGTGATCATACAAGGTAACGATAGAGCCAGAAGATGACATGAGATCAGTAGGTGTACTCCCTCCAGAGGAGACATTATGAGAATCAACACTCCAAAACATAGCGACTGTAGAATAGAAATCACAGGGCTGCTGAAAAAAAGTATCTTACTCATAGAAAGAAGAGAAACCAACACTTATCTCTACAACAAAACCAACCAGAGATCGCAATCACACATGAACATTGGGGGGGGGGGGGCATCCCCTTAAGTGAAAGGAAGAAAAGATGCTAGAAGAGCAAGCACAGACTCATACCAACATAGATCCGACATCTGGAAGAACTGAGAGAGGTGGTTGAGTTTGACGTGGACTGTCGCGGAAAAATCAAGGGAGGAGGAGGTGGAGTCGGACTTCGAGGAAAGGCGGAGGTGGAGAAGGGTTGCTGTGGAGGGGAGCAACGTGAGAACGATCGGTGGAGAAGCGACACAAGAACGACACGGGCTTTGCCGGACGCGAGAACGTTGCGAGGAGCAGTTGTGCGAGCTAGGGCACGTCTGACAATGATAACATGTTAGAGAATAAAAAATGTTGATTAATTTCATAAGAGGTCTCACTCCTAAATATAGGAGGGAGAATTTACAAGGGGCCAGAATAGAAATATAAAAACAAACAAAATTCCAACATTTTTATTGTGAAAAACCGCTCAGAAAAACAAAATTAAATTGTGGCGGACTACGAACATTATAAAACACTGATACTTCCTTGATGACCATATATCCAGTACCAATACATACTCAATGTGTAACACCTCAACCTAGTTTAACAACAATCAACAGTCCATCTAGAACCAGTGAAAATAAGTAAACTAATCAACGATACTAAAATAGACACATAGCAGATATAAAAAAAAGTACTAAAAGAAAGACTTACATCGAAAGTAAAATATACAACTAAGGGTAAAAGGGGTATCTCAATTTTTGATTCACAAAACCAATTGGAAAAGAAAAGAGCTATAAATCTTATTTACTGAATCTTAAACCAAGTCTGATATAATGACAACTTTAGACAATTCCAATACATTTCGCTCATAATAAAAAGAAGAATAACTGAATGAAGGAAAACTGGAAGGAAAGACAAACAAATATGAAGAACTGCAATGCTTATCCTAAGTGCAACTCTCCACTGGTGATCCCTAAAAAGAAAGGTTCGAAGGTGGGTTAGCCCACTGGAGAGTAAGAAAGACTAATCCTCCCAATAACACTAAAAATATATGAATAGTTTGTATATAAAATATGATTTTTTGATTATTAATGCATGCTTTTGAATAACCTGTTTGTAGTTCTCTGAGTTCCCGCATGTTCTGATTTTTATTATCTTGGAGTCTTTCTAAAATTTAGGTTACTAGATTTCATATTTTATGATTTACTGCACTTAATCTGATTACAGAACTCAAATGGCGACCCAAAAGTGCCTTGAACTGAAATGCTCCCTGAGTGAAACACGAACTTGCATCTGAAAAAGTTCCAAGTCTAGAGATGTTGCTAACGACCCCACGTCTGAGCCTCATATGGACTGTTGGCCATATAAGAATGGGGTCACTGTTAAGAAGTTTGTTACGTGTTTTGAACTTTTCATTTAGCCTAGTTGTAATTAACATTTTTAATTGATCATGCTTGTACTTTGTCATTTTTTCATTTTCCATGCTCTGATCTGAATGATAATTTACATTAAATCAAGGGTACTGTTATTAGCAAACTCACTATGGCTGTTAACAAATCAAAATAAACCTGGTTCATGACCTTTTCTTATTTTTTCGATCCTAAAAATTTCCTACCAGCAAACCATTACGGTTAAGTCCCGCAGTTCGCGATTCCTCCCACGCCGCAGCCGCGAGTCTTCTTCCGCGCCAATGCTGCTTGCGATTCTTCTTCCACGCCACTGCCCCCGACGATTCCAGTAGAGCTCGTGATTCCTGCTGGAGGAGGCTCGCGTTTCTTCTTCCTCGACATCTCATCGTGATTCTACTTCCACGCCACTGCCGCCCGGAATTCCATTACTCCTCGCTATTCCTTATGGACACATCTCCTCATCCTGATTTTACTCCCAAGTTCCTGCTATTTTCTTCTACCTGAGACTTCTCCCAAGCTCCCCCTATGCTGGGATCTCTCCTCTTCCACTTTCCCCTTTTTGGATCATAATCTTCTTGCTGTAAGCCGTTCTCTCCTCTTCTTGTTTACTTCTTCTAATGAAGTTTTGGGGAATTTATTGGGTATTTTAGGAGAAAATACCATGGCTCTGAGGATTGTTTTTCAGATTATGATTTTCTGGTTATTATTCTTGTTGGTTATCCCTCCTGGATCACAGTTTGGACGTCCCGTGAAAACCCGATTAAGCTCCATTTTCATGTTCTATTTTGAGTCCAGAAAAATGATATTTTTTTGTTTTATTTTGGGTCTAGAAAAGTGATATTTCCTTGCTATTGAAGACTATCGTATTTTGAATTATCCTTTTTGTAACAAAGAAAACATGATAATTAGTCAAATTTTGTAATGCTAAATGATATAGTATAGTACAAACAATTATTTTTGGGAGTTTTTTGGAGTGGTTTGCTAGTAATCATTTGGTTTTCAAATAACCATTTTCAGTATTCATGGTTTGCTAATAACAATGGTTTGCAAAAAGTCAAAATAGGTTTGCTAATAACAACACCCCAAATTAATTGTCAATTAATACTTAACTATAGGTTTTGCGTGACGTGATCTGATTTGTATTTTGTATTTATATATCTTACTGTTGACCTGCATTTAAAAGAAATATAAGTTCTACTATTTTACATGATTTTCTTGAATAAACAAAGCAAATATTTCATAATAGTGATGTCTAGCCAAGAGAAGTAGAATTTCTTACCTCAATAATGCGACGCTCGAAGACGCTGCGCAGTGGCATGGCTAAAAGGGTTACTTTGAAAGAACATTATATCCTCCTCTGAATAACCACACACTCATTTTTCCAAAACAATCCTCACAGACCTAAAGGGGAAGCATCATATATACTTTAAATTATCCAGAAAAGGTCGGCCCCCAAATAGGGTTGTCGAGACAAGGAGAAATCTTTGATTTCTGACCGAAGGAGAGAATATCATAAATCCTAATTTCTGAAATTGAGAATGGGGAAGAAGCATAGAATTCTGTTGTAATATTAAGTACTGTGTATGCTACATATATAGCATAGGTTGTCCTAATAAAATTAGAAAGCCTTTTTCGTTAACTTGGTATCAAAGCAGAGCCGCCGCAAGCTTCCGCGACCCATCCCTCTGCAGTGACTGCGACACCGGCCCGTCTTCCCTCCCGACCGCGTATCGTGATCTCCGGCGCATCCTCCCGACTGCATATCAAGATCTTCCAGCAGTGCTTCTCCCCCTCCCAGCAACACAACCCCCGACCCCTCGGTCGCTACCACGCGACTTCGGCCCTTGCAGCCTCTCCCAGCGGCTGTGGTTGCGGCCAGACCGGCCGTAGCGTGTCTTTCGTGCCGCACGAAGGGGCCTTCCTAGCGGCCAGTTGGTGTCGTCAATCTTTGGGGGGGATCGTCCTCCTTCTCCTACTGCCGCACACTGTACATGAAAAGTTTTTCAGGGAACAATGCGATGATTAGATCTAGGGCAGGAGGAGACATTGCTAGATCGATCTGGTGATCAGTGAGGAAGCAGATTTGTGACGTCGAAGGACAGTACGATGGAGTTCTTCAAGAAATTGGGTCCATATGAGTTGACCACAATGTTGAGGGTGTTGGGTTCATCATACCGACCGACAAAGCTGGAACTTCCACTGAATGATCTGAAGCTTGATGGACCGAACACCTACATGAGTTGGTCACGCGGTGTGAAGAAAACCCACGCAACAAAACAAGTTGGGGGCTTCCTGACGGGGGCGTTGAAGAAACCAGAGACTGGTGGAGATGAGTGAGAGTCGGCCCATATGACGGTGTTTATGTGACTCTCAGCTCGGTTGTCCCATCAATTGCTGTCATGGTTGATGACCTTGAGACGGTCATGGAGGTTTGAGATAAGCTGAAGAATACATATGATGACGTGGGTAACACTCTGCGGGTATTCCAGGTGAAGGGAGAAATTGACGAAACTGTTAAAGGATAGAAGACGGTGCAGGAGTATGCCTCCGAGTTGGAACGTCTCTGGGTGGATTATGATCATTCCTCGGGAGGGATGTGTTGCAGCGACTCACAGTATTGGGTTTCCAAGATCATCGCGTAAAAGAGGACAATGAAGATCCTGAAGGGATTAGATGACAAGTTTGATTGGCGGAGAGCCCTCCTTCAATCTGGTACGAAGATTGCTATGCTTACCGAGGCCATCTCTATCATGATCCAGGAGGAAACGTCTCAAACTTCAGGTAGGGACAGGAGAGTCCACTACTGTGAAGTCAGCGCCGACAATTATTGGCCATGGTGTTACTGAATAGAGGGAAGAAAATGCGCCTTCGCGGCGGCTGGCATTTGGAGGCTCCAAGTAGAGGAGAATGAGATCGTTTGTTCGAGGAGGGCATGGGAGAGAGTCCATTAGAGTGCAATAAAGGATTCGTGGCCCGGATCGACCACCACCAAAATGCGACGCTTGGCAGGAGATAAAGTGCTGCCTCAGTCGATCGGATCCATGGCAACAGACACCGCGGAGGCCGCCGCGACGACGAGCTTCTTCTTCTTCTTTATCCGAGGGGTACTCGATGGCATTGCGATCGAGGGGCTCTCTGTTTTCTTTGTTCATTTTGTGGTAGACAAGGTTTCATCGGGGTGTCCTGAATTAGATGGATTGTGGGTTGGAGTTTGTTGGGTAATTGACAATTTGAGTTGGCCAACACCCAATTTTGGTAACTTTAGTAACGAAGGTTGTACGAACTCGATGCTCTTCATCAACCTAAAATTTTAGACCGGGCTGGTCTACTCATTTTTTGTACAGCTAGGCCCGGGTCAGGCATATGCGACATTACAAGTCCACAATTTTTGACTGGGGCATTTGCCTAGCTATTTTAAGGCTTCGTTTGACATGGTGGTGACGGTCGTGAATGTGATGGTTATGTACTATCGTCCATGAACGCTCAAGCTCACCTAAAAAAATTCATGCATTTTATGCTTAAAACTAGTTTTTTTCTTGGTAATGGTCATAACCTTTGTCTAGAAATTCGGGCATGGAAAATAGTGTGAAGGAATTCAGTATTCTCTATACAGAGGCGGAGCAGATCCTTTTAAGCATGATAGAGGGCATCAAGAGGAAACAAATGGACGAGGAGAGCCGAGATGTAGCTGGGAGGGGGGTCGCTATGTATGTCTACCCAACTGATGGATCTCTTGCTCTTGCATCCATATCTTCCTCCAGGGCATCATATTGGATCATTGATTCAGGAGCTTCACGTCATGTGACAGGAAATGGAGACGAATTTTTCTCCTATACTCGCCTAGCTACTGCAGATAACATCCAGGAGGCGGATGGTACATTCCAACCAGTGGTTGGTAAGGGTACTATTAATTGCTCAGGTTCAGTAAAACTATCTATTTTTTGCATGCTCCTTTTCCATTTAGTCTCTTATCCATTAGTTCTATTATTATTCAACTAAGATGTATTGTTTTTTTATATTTCCAAGTTGACTTTCCAGGAGAAAGGGATTGAACGTAGCTCTCGTTTTTGTGGTAGAGAAGAAAGCAGTTGGAGGACAGAGGGTGGGTGCAAAGGATACACTGTTACTTCATCACAGGCCTATGGGGCACCATTCGTATGACACTTTAGCTAGGATATTTCCTTCTCTTTTTGAAAAACAAACATAACTAAGTTGGTTTGTGACACTTGCGACTTAGGCAAACTTACTAGGAGTTCATATGTTAGTACGAGCCGAAGAAGTTCTTTTGTTTTTGATGTAGTTCATTCCGATGTGTGGGGACCTTGTGCTGTAAGCATTTTTAATGGTTATAAGTATTTTGTCACTTTCATTGATAGTGTCTCCTGTGTCACTTGGTTATATTTGATGAAAAATAAGAGTGATGTACTTACCTGCTTCCGCGAATTTCATAAGCATGTTCAGACACAATATACTGCAGTGATTAAGGTACTAAGGTCGAATAATGAGATAAAATATATTAATAGGGCAATGAAGGAGTACTTATCAGCCCGTGAGATATTGCACCAGACCACCTGTGCATGCACACCGACACAGAATGAAGTGACAAAAAAGAGGAACAAACACTTTCTAGAGGTGACAAGAAGTATGATGCTCAATATGAAGGTTCCTCAAAGTCTGTGGCGATATACGGTGTTGACAACGACACAACTGATCAACAGGATGCCATCACAGATTTTGGGGTGTAAGTCTCTGTGTCAGCTGTTGCAGGGACATAATGGGGGGATCCTTCCTTTGAAGGTATTTGGGTGCGTGTGCTTTGTGAAAGATAACAGACCGGGTGTTGGTAAGCTTGATGCGAGGACAATCAAGTGTATCTTTGTGGGCTACTCTCGTACTCAGAAGGGGTACATATGTTGGAGTCTAGTGGATAAAAGAAGCTTTGTGAGCATGAATGTTCACTTTAAAGAGCTGGAGTAGTAATACAGATAGAAGAGAGCTCTACCCACACCAGATTTGTCAGATACCGAAGATATAAGGCGAGAGAGGGATGTTTTGATGACAGATCTGGGAGTATGGCAGGGAGGATCAACAAAGGAGGATCATGAGAGTGATGAGGAGCAGCAGGAGATTGAGAAGAAGAGGCTAGATGTCAGACTTACGGCTCAAGGGGAGCTACTTACATGAAGTAGGAGGGGGAAGCAGCTAGTGATAGAAGCTCTAGTGCCTATGCCCAGTATAGCTCCTAGTCCCTTGATTATGTATGTCCCTACTCCTGGAGAACCTACATCACCGTAAGCCTCAGGTGATATCCTTCCCTCTACTTCTCCTCCCCCAACTGTCACATTTCGGAGGACTACTGTCAACAATGGGGAAAATCCTCCGGATAGATACAGTAGGGACCTTGTGCAAGTGGGTGTTTACTGTGAAACAGAACCCAGAGGGACAGGTCAAGCACTACAAGGCTGGACTGATGCAGGACGACAAGTATGGTTTGCGCGCCTGTCGGCGTTTCTACGAAACCCTAAATGAAAGCGATGGATAAACTAATTATGCCAATTTTTTAGAGCGGGCGCAACACTTCAGAAATTACGCAACTTGGATTTTTGAAAGAATAAAATTACTTTTTTCATTTCAAAAATGAATTTTCTTAAATAATGGTTAAATTCTAAATCTGGGGAAGAATATTCACAATTTTCATTCTGTTCCCCTTGTCGTAGCAAAACGAAAATTATGAACTTCAAATATGCTTCCGTTTAGAGATTTCGACGTAGCGTTTGCTGACAAAACTCGGGCGAAAATCTAGTAATGAGTCTATTATCTACGAGAAAATATAGAGACACACAAAGGAAGAGATAAAAACAATTAGACATGGAAGAGACGTCTTCCGTATTCGAAATTGATGGCGATCACGCGAGAAACTCCTTGTCACCTTTGATCTCCTGCTCCGAGGTCGGCCTCTATCGCACACGGGCACCAAGAAATTAAATCGCTCACTCTCACACGAAAGTGGTTCCACAGAATCTCATTCACTGTATTGAAGTCATAATCCCAACACCCTAAAATTTACCTGCTCTTACACAAGTGGCTCCACAGAATTAATTCACTCTTTACCTCTCATGCAAATGGGTCCATGAAATCTCAATCGCTCAATGGTGAATTCACGAAATCCATAAACACAAGACGAAATATAGTTTTCCCTAGGCCTAATTCTTCTCACTCACAAAGCAATAGAATTGGTCATGCCATCAAATGGATTCAATACCAACAGTAATATTAAACAGCTAACTGTTCAAAACTTCACAAAAAAAACGTAAAACCACTGTTCTTCACTGCCAGGACTAGGAGGAAGCAAAAAACACAGCAGCTTCAAATCAGTTACCCTAATCAAAGCAGGGAAACAAAGTGCAAATCTCAGCTTTCCTAATCTCTTACAACTCTCACACAGGAGCAGCAACATTCATCACATGCCTAACACCTACAGCTCTCACACAGAGCTTTTAATCACGCCTAATTTTTAACAGGAAGCACACAACAACCTCCAACAAAGATACATTCACAGCATTTTCAATTTCATCATTCATCAATCACTGAAAACAAAATACAGACACACCTCCCCTTTATAGGATTTTGAACAGGAAAAAAAATAGAAAAGAAAACCTGCAAACCAACGGCCATGGTAGTTGCTGCATCGAGCGGCCATGGCAGAAGTCGTGACCGACAGTTAGAGCTCCGGAGGAGGTGGCGGCGTCGTGGGATTCACGCGTGCAGTGTTGCATTGATCGCCATGACTGAGCCGGGAGATCGGGAAGAAAGCCGCGCTCCCCGCCTTTCGATCGGGGAAACCGGGAAGATGAACAGTGCATCGGGCCTTCTGAATCGGGGAAAAGAATCCCGTCGGCCTCCTTTTAACCTAATTATATATATATCCTTTTATATATAAGTTAACTTTAGATATATTCTTATATCTATATGTATTTATATTCTTTTATATATATATATATATATATATATATATATATATATATATATATATATATATATATATATAAGCTCACATTCTCTCAACAACACACATACATATATATCTTTATTATATAAAAGAATACTGATATCTTGAAGCACACCATTGAACTTTTTTCAGCCGTTTGATCAAAACTCTACAAAAAACATCAACGACCAGATTTGGGCCATAAATTCTGGCGTCGGCTGTTTAACATGCTCCCAGCAACCTTCCATCAAATCGGCCGTAAACATGTTCGAAGGCGGAGCAGCAATGTTCCATCAAATCACAGAAAGCAAAAGCAGCGGCAGACTTGCAGGAAACCTCCTCCCGCACGGCAGCAGCGACAGAGCTCTCCTCATATCTACTCCCGCACGGCAGCAGCAGCAACGCTCTCCTTCGCGGCACCATCTCCCGCAAATTCTCCCGATCGGCGCTTTACCCCATCTAGGGCACTCCATCTCCAGCTCACGGTTCGCCGTCGCCTCCTTCACGGCACCATCTCCCGCTCACAGTCGCTTTGCTCTTCCTCACCAGGTATGATTCCATTTCTCTCTACAGATCTTGCAAATCAGCTTTTTCATGCTCGCTTGCTTCTTCATCTTGCTCCTTCATCTTGCTTCTTCATCTTGCTCCTTCATCTTGCTTCTTCATCTTGCTCCTTCATCTTGCTTCTTCATCTTGCTCCGTCATCTTGCTCATTCATCTTGCGAATCATCTTGCGAATCATCTTTTTCATGCTTGGCCTTCTGCACCGACATTGATTTTTATGCATCAATTTTTCTTCGACGCATCACTCAATTGCAAGAAGGCACATTTCTGAAACCAGAGCTTCATGCCGTTCGAACATACTAATTTGCAAGAGTAATGTGTGCAAATCAGAGCTAATGGGACCACTGTTTGAAGCATTTCATGGAGTGACGCATGCTTTGAAGCATGCTTACATTTTAATGTTGTATTTCTTTGAAAGCACATCTTTAAAAGTTGGATTGATTGGTACTGCATTTCTTCATTTGGGTGAACCCTGTGCCTCTTCAAAGTATGCACCCAACTGTTTGTTTTTTTCCTCATCGAACTGTCAATGTTTCTGATTCCTGCAGGACGAAGCAGCCAATGATGCCCTTCATGTTATATGAAATCAGTTTTTATTTTTTTGTCCTTCATGTTTGTATCCACACTGATGACTATCATGTTATACGAAATGTGTTTTTATTTTTTCCCCTTAATTTCTGTATCCACATTTCTTTGTAATGCGGTTCTGTAAGAACCTTTGTTCAAGCCCGACGGTCGCTAGAGTTCTTATCATTTACAGTTTTCTATTTTGCTTCAAATTTAGTCACTATATCATTATAAAACATGATTTATTTCTGTTTTACTTCAAATTTCTTTACAGATTTTCGTATTCGTATCCTTCAAATTTCAAGCCCGACGGTCGCCGGAGTTCTTTGAGGATCTTTTTGAGTTGCTGCTGTCTTATTATTCAAACGGTATTTAACTCTTTTCTAATTTTATTTCTCATGCGCAAATGACACTGTCGGATTGTGCTTTATGCTTTAGCACAATGTGTAAGCACATTATACTACAACATAATTTCTAGGTTTTTTTTCGAGGAGAAGGCACAACCCATTTTTACTTGGGTATTGTAGATCGATCTATGATTTTCGCGAATTGTTACGTTGGGTAATTAGCTTCAGTAAAATTATAATTCTACAAAGCTTATTTTGTTGCACTTCCCATTTTGTGGTTTTCAAAATCATTTTGATGTTAAAATTTTTCAGCAAAATAGTAATTGTGATGCGGTTGTTTATGTTTTTGGTTTCAGTTTTTAAAGCAGTCCAAAAATTATTTGCCGGAAATTTTATTTTAGGCCAAGTTGATTTTCATTTAGCAGCAAAGGTGTCTGGTCCTTGGTAGTCATACTTATAGTAGCCTTTGTTTGCACTATATTCCTTATGTACCGCTGCCTTCGAATTTTTTTAATGATTTCGCATTACATGTTTCACAAATGTGTTGTTCGTGTGGTTCTCTCTTTTAAACTTACCACATATTTTGCCGGTCAGGTAAATATTTTTGGCATTCAGGTATTATCGATACAATGCTTCTTAATGATGCTCAGTTCATATTTTTAGGCACTTAAGGAATGGTAAATATTTTTACGCTACTCGACATTTTTGTCCGTATTATCGATACAATGCTTCTTATGTGGATTCATACTGAGCAATTGTTGTACAATGCTTCTTTTATGGTATTTTTTTCTAAGGGTATATTAACAATGTAAACTTATGAGTTATGATAATTATTCAAGTATGAGTTATGCTCAGTTCATATTATCAAGTTTTGCTCGTGGTTGTGTACTGTAGAGAAATGGTCCCAAACCTTATGAACACTTTTCCATCTATTAAAAACAAGTATGAGAACATATATATAGGAGAGGAGACAGGAGAAGGGTCCTATACAAGAGATGTGGGACTAAAGAAAGAGAGAATAAAATGGGCCAAATTAATGGGCCTGACTATCACAAAGTAGAACAGTTGGCGAGGATAAGGTGACTCCTAGATCACCAAGAAGAGCCTCCAGCCAGGTGAGTTCAGAAACAACGGCGGTCATTGCACGATACTCAGCTTCAGCAGAAGAGCGAGCAACAACAGATTGTTTCTTGCTGCGCCAAGTAATGAGATTCCCTCCAAAGTAGGTACAAAAACCCGTAGTAGAGCGTCGATCATCCATGGAGCCCGCATAGTCCGCATCAGAATATGCAACAAGAGATAAAGAAGAAGATGGTTTATATACCAACCCTTGTCCTGGTGCATTCTTCAGGTATCTGAGGATCCGTTCCACGGCTTGTAAATGAGAGCCTCGAGGAGCATGCATATACCGACTGACTACTCCGACAGCAAATGAGATGTCAGGTCTTGTAACTGTCAGATATATCAGTTTTCCTACAAGCCGTCGATAATACTCAGGGTTTGAAAGCAGATCATCAGAGTCAGACCCATGGGCACATAGCTTGTGATTGACATCCATCGGTGTGTCCACAGGTTTACACCCAGAGTAGCCAGCATCACGGAGAAGGTGAAGGCAGTACTTCTGTTGGGATAGGACAAGTCCATCAGGACGTCTTGCGATTTCAAGGCCAAGGAAGTATCGAAGGTTGCCCAGATCTTTTGTTTGGAAAACAGAGCTAAGATGTTGTTTGACCTCTAGTATCCCTTTTGAGTCATCGCCTGTGATTATGATGTCATCAACATATACCAAAAGGAGAATCGTGCCTGTTGTTCTATGTCGAGTGAACAGAGAGAAGTCTGCCGAACTCCTAGTAAAACCAACTGCCTGAACAGCTTTACTAAACTTATCGAACCATGCCCGCGGGGATTGTTTGAGACCATAGATATATTTCTTAAGATAACAAACTCTGGTCTCAAACCCGGGAGGTTGTTGCATATAGACGGTTTCTTGTAGGTCGCCATTGAGAAATGCATTCTTGATATCGAGTTGGTGCAAGGGACACCGACGATGCACAACGACAGAGAGAAGGACACGAACCGTGTTGAGCTTGGCGACCGGAGAGTAGGTCTCCTCATAGTCGAGACCGTGTTGTTGAGTAAAGCCACGAGCCACCAGTCTGGCCTTAAGACGGTCAACCGTCCCATCGGAAGCATGCTTGATGACAAAGACCCATTTGCAACTAACTGTAGTCTGCCCAGGTGGTAGAGGGACCAGATCCCAAGTCTGATTCGCCCAAAGGGCGCGCATTTCTTCATCCATGGCAGCACGCCAACCTGGATGTTGCAAAGCCTCCTGCACAGAAGTAGGAACAGAAATAGAGGACAATGAAGTAGCAAAGGTGTGAAGGGTCGGGGACAGGCGATGTAACGAGACATAATTCGCCATGGGATGAGCTGTGGAGATAGACACCGGATCAGCAGGCCGCGAAATCACTTCGGTAGAGGGAGGCCGTGACAGGGCATGAGAGCTCGGAGGGCGACGAGAGTACACCTGGATGATAGGCGGCGTAGGACGGATTGGCGGGGGGGGGGGGGGGGGTAGGTGTTGGAAGTAGAGGGGGGGAAGGAGACGTAACGGGTACGACGAGCCGAATTATAGGAGGAGGAAGAAACAAATCTGTAGAGATGGTATGAAAGAGTTAATCTTCCCAAAAGATGACATCAGCAGAGATGATGAGTTTACCGTCGGCAGGAGAATAGCAAACATATCCTTTTTGGGTGCGGGAGTAGCCAACAAACATCACCTTGGTTGCTCGGGGAGCGAGCTTGTCAGTGGGCGGAGCCAGGTTATGAACATAGCATGTGCATCCAAAGACTCGGGGCGTGAGAGAGAACAGAGCCTTGGAAGGAAAGAGAAGAGTGACAGAAGCCACAAATTTCAAGGTGGATGAGGGCATGCGGTTGATGAGATGACAGGCAGTAGAGACGACAAAGTTCCAATAGAGAGGTGGAACTTGCATCTGAAACATGGGAGAGCGGACGACCTCGAGAAGGTGCCGATTCTTCCGCTCGGCGGCGCCGTTCTGTTGAGCAGTATATGCACACGAGGTCTGATGAACAATACCAAACTCGGTGCAGATATTAGATAAGGTGCGGCCCGTATACTCGCGCGCATTATCGGTACAAAGAATTTCGACGCAGATAGAAAATTGAGTACGAATCTCTACCAGAAAGGCACAAAAAGTGGAGGGAAGTACAGTACGATCTCAAAGTAAATATAACCAGGTAACGCGTGAGACTAGGGGAGGTAAAGGAGACACAATGTTGTTTGCCATAAATGCAAGTCTCACACCGAGTACTAGGGGAGGTAAACTAAGGAGAAGGGGGCATCACACCGAGTACTAGGGGAGGTAAAGGAGACACAATGTTGTTTGCCATAAATGCAAGTCTCACACCGAAACTCAGAAAGGGAAACATCAGGAAGAGCTTTCTGGAGAATTGGAAGAGGAGCATGCCTAAGACGACGATGTCAGTCAACAGAAGAGATGGTGGAGAGAGCGGCGGGAGAAGAGGAACCGAAAATGTGGAGCCCATTAGACAACCGCACGGTACCGAGGATATTCCGCGTCTTGCGATCCTGCACAACACAAGAGGTTGAAGAGAAGGTTATGTCGCAATTGAGGTCGTGAATTAGATGACTAATAGAGAGAAGATTAAAAGGAGAGCCAGAAACATGAATAACAGATCGAAGTGTAATAGAGGGAGTAAGAGGGATGTCAGCGGATCCAGAGACGGGAGTGGTATCCCCATTTGCAACAGTGATGAACTTAGGATGCACAGAGGTCAGGTAGTGTGGAGGCTGTAGTGGGGTAATGTGGTGCGTCGCACCGGAGTTCAAAATCCATGAGGAACTGTGTACAAGACAGGAGCTTCCTCTATCAGAGATAGACACCACAGAGCCCAGTGGTGGGTTGATCAGTGCGGAAGAGACACACATCCTTATAGGGGTCGCCAAAGACCAGGCCGTAGAGGCCGCAGCAGGAGCACCAAGCAGAGCACCAAGCCGAGACCGCAGCAAGGCCGCAGAGGCCGCACAAGGACCCAGTAGAAGCCGAGCCTGCAGCGAGAACCAGGCCGCAAGAGAAGCCGAGGCTGCAGCAAGAACCAGGCCGCAGGGAACTGGTGTAGTCGGCAGCGAGTAGAGAGGAGAGGCCGCAAGTGCAGGAAGGGAGCTCGTCATTTGAAGAGAGGCAGCAGACAGAGCAGTTAGCAGGCTGCATCGGCTTCAAGTAGAGATCGCAACCGTGTAGAGTAGATCGCAGCAGTCTGAAGCAGATCGCAGCGGACTGGGGCAGGCCGCAACGGACTGGAGTAGAGAGCAGGCCGCAGCGGACTGGAGTAGAGAGCAGGCCACAACGGATTTGAAGTAGAAGGCAGGCCGCACCAGAGCAGAGGAGAGCTCGCAGCGGACTGGAGAACAGCCCACGCAGCGAGCTGAGCAGGTCGCAGCAGACTATAGCATAGAGCAGGCCGCAGCAAACCCGCGACGGACTGAAGAAGAGACCGCGAGGATGAAGAATCCACGCAGCAAGGGAGAAGAGGAGCGCGCAGCGGACAAGAGGAGAGCCCACAACGGATAGGAGAGATGAGCTCGAGCCCGCAGCAGACAAGAGCAGTCCGCAAGAGACTGAGGATAGGGAGTAGAGAGGAGCAGTCCGCAAGCAAGGAGGCTCGAGCGGACAGAAGAAGAGCGTGCAGTGGTCAGGAAGGAAATCCCGCAGCAGATAAAAGAGGTGGGCCCCACGGGTCAGAGCAGAGGATGGCTATAAGAAGCCTGAGGAGGGTGGGACCACGAAGAGAGAGGGAAGAGAGGCGGATGCAAAGGGGCAGTCCGCAGAAGGCACGCAGATAGGGGAAAAATAGTCCGCAGGAGATTGGAGCGGACAGAAAGGCAGGCCACAGGGGAAGGCGGTCTGGGCGAGCTGGCCGGTTTGAAGACAAGGGAAGACCGCAGCTAGAGGACCGCATGCTCTGATACCATGTAGAGAAATGGTCCCAAACCTTACGAACACTTTTTCATCTATTAAAAACAAGTATGAGAACATATATATAGGAGAGGAGAGAGGAGAAGGGTCCTATACAAGAGATGTGAGACTAAAGAAAGAGAGAATAAAATGGGCCAAATTAATGAGCCTTTACAATATATTCTATTTCTCTAACATGTACATTCGAGCTGCAAGCATGTTTTCAACTTCATATTCATTATCTTGCTACATTTCCTAAATTCAAAGGGACAATTTCATGATTGAAAAACACAACTTTGACATAATTAATGCAAATCAAAATCCTCGCCTTGATTCATCAATCTCTATCTAAATCCCAATGATTGTAAGAATCTTTGGAATGGAAATAATGCTTGCACTTGATTTGGGTTATTGCTTTTTAGTTTACTGAACATTGTCGCCGCTGCCGAACATTATCGTCTCCCCCTAACAATCCCGCCACCCACGAACAATGTCGCCGCCCACGAACAATGTTCTCGCCCATGAAAAATATTGCCGTCCACGAACAATGTCACCGTCTACGAACAATGTTGCCGCCCACGAACAATAACGCCGCCAACGAACAATATTGCCGCCCACAACCAATGTCGCCACACGACCAATGTCGACGCCCACGACACATGTTGCCTCCCATGACCAATGTCGTTGCCAAGCGGGCGAAGCACGTTCGAATATGCTAGTACAAGCAGTCATGCACGGGGGACCCCGTGCGGGCAACATTCATCGTGGGTGCGACATTGGTCGAGGGTGCGACATTTGTCGAGGGTGCAACATTGGTCGAGGGTGCGACATTTGTCGAGTGGACGACATTTGTCAAGGGGGCGACATTTGTCGAGGCGGGAACATTTGTCGAGGGGGCGACATTTGTCGTGGGGCAACATTTGTCGTGGGGGCGACATTTGTCGTGGGGGTGTCATTATTCGTGGTGGCGACATTTGCACGGGAGGCGACATTTGTCATGGGGGTGACCATCGTCGTGGGGTTAGATTTGTCGTGGGTGTGACATTTGTTGTGGAGGCATCATTAGTCGTGGTGGAGACATTCTCACAGGAGGCGACATTCGTCGTGGGGGCGACATTCGTCGTGTGGGCCACATTTGGCGTGGGGGCCACATTCGGCGTGGAGGAGACATTGGTCCTAGGGGCGACATTCGTCGTCGAATCGATATTAGTCGAGGGGGCGACATTGATCCTGGGGACGACATTGGTCGTGGGGGCAACATTGATCATGGGTGCGACATTTGTCATGGGTGCAACATTTGTTGTGGGGGCAACTTTTGTCTGGGGGGTGACAGTTGTCGTGGGGGCTACATTGGTCATGAGAGGCAACATTGGTCTGGGGCGGCGACATTGGACGGGGGCGCCGACATTGGTCAGGGGCGCCGACATTGGTCGGGAGCATCGACATTGGACATAGGCACCGACAATGGACATGGGAGCCGACATTGTACTGGGCGCCGACATTGGACATGGGCGGTGATATTGATCGTGGGGGCGACATTGGTCGAGGGCGACATATGTCGTTTATGATGAACAAACATGTTTGGAAAAAAACCAACTTAATGATGTAAGATGGAAAATAAAGGCGTCTTGATTGTCTATATAACATTTAACTGAACTTTCACACTCGCCTCGTCTTAACGAATGAAATAACAATTGATTGAACAAATAAAACACCGTTCAAAGCTCAACAGAACAACAATAATTTATTAAAGAAGCAGGGCGGAACCAGAAACCAACATAAAATAATATAGAAGCCTTTGGATTTTTGGATAAACAAAGTCATATCATCAACTTATCATGCAGATCAAGTGGATATGTAAATTGCAAACAGTAGCAGCTTTAGTAAGGGAATCATGGTTATAAAAAAATTGCTAAAAAAAATCTCCAACATACTATACCGTCGAGAACTCATAGAATTTATAAAAAAAAATTGTCTAGAACTTCAAAATTGGTGCTACTAATTCAAATAAACCCTAATATAACTGTCATTCCAGGTAAACATGAAAATAAGAAAGAATTTCACAATTTCATAATACACGAACATTACCTTTGATTCATGTGTCCTCAATTTAGATTTTTAGTGAACGGGGACTGGCCTCGATTGGGGTTTTGCACCTTTGGATCATCCTCATAGCTTGCCATGACCTGGTGAGAAAGGAAGAATAGACATTTAACATTTCGTTGAATCAATATACGTATTCAACATTTAGTTGAATAAAAATACACATTTAAAATTTAATTAAATCACTATATACATTTAACATTTAGTTGAATCAGTATACACATTTAAAATTTAATACTTATCAAAATTACATCTTATGTATACTTATCGAAGAGAATCGTCTGGAAGTGGAGCGGTGTGAGAGCAGAGATGTCGAGCGTGAGAGGCACTACAACAAATCATTAATTTTCAAGAAATTGAAAATGAAATTTGATAAAGGCATGTTTATTATGGCATGCTCAAAGTGAGGTGCATACAATTTTAGCTCAAACAATTTTACAGGAAGGACAAAATGTCATGGCTTGCTAGTCATACTCACCACTGAAAGTCCAGACAAATCTTGCAGTAGTACGGGTGATCTTGGTTGATTGTCATCATTCCCAAGCTGGCCATACTCATTGTTACCCCAAGCACGTAACATACCATTTATCAAAACTGCTAAGTTGTGAACAACGTCGACAACAATCTCCGCAAGTCAATGCTAAGGGAAAAATCAGAAAACCGAAAAAACATCTAATACGCATAAAAAAGAACATAAAAAATCCGTCTTGCTTATTACACCGCTTTTGTGAGATACGGTAAAAACTTAAAAATTTCAAACAAAGTACAAACTAAAATGAAAATATTAAGTTTTAATAAAACGAAACGTTTTAAAACCACGACGGGTACAGATGTTCTCTTAACAAAATCTCCAAACAAAATTGAAGGCCAAGAAATTGGACCAAGAATTCCCAAAATACAGAGGAGAGGAGAGGGCGAACCTAGGTTGTAGATGCGGCATGAGAGGACCCCGAGAAACCGAGAGTGATTTTTTTTAAAACCGTGAACATGGCGTAAGGAATATGGTCCCTGAACAAACAAAAAAAACCGTGCCTTAGGAATGTTGTCCGCAGATTCAAGATGGCATCGATGGCGCCCTGAGAACGTGGAGAAGTCCATTCTGGAGGTGGAGTAGTGTGAGAGTGGAGATGTCGAGCGTGAGAGGCAGGGGATTCGACCGTCGTTTAGGGGAGATTCCGACCGGAGGGGTTGGAAGGTGCGGGCGTGGAGGAGAATGGAAGGTCACTGGAGCAAAGCTGGAGAAAATGGAAGCAGACTTCTTGCTTCGGCCAGGGAGAACAGCTGGAGAAAATTGAATCAGTCTTCTTGCTTCAGTCCGGGAGAGAAAGTGAAGTGGTCCAAGTTATGAGAGTGACAGGAGGTAGTATCAGCTGATAGGAAGTACATTTTGGGTGTTGTGCCTCATAATGGCATGTTATATCTACTTTTTCAGAGAATTGACTTTAGCAAAATATACAAAATTATAGGAATAGCCCTTATTTCAAATGTATTTGAAAATTTCTTAAGGGAAATAACCCAAAAATACGTAATATGAATTGTAGCTGGCGAGTTTTTGAGGGCAATATGGTCTCGAAAATGTTACACCATGGCTGGGGGTATTTTGGGAAGATGAATGTTACACCATGGATGTTTTAGAGTTTTCTTATAGTATAAAGATATATTTATGTATATATATATATATATATATATATATATATATATATATATATATATATATATATATATATATATATATATATATATATATATATATATATATATATATATATATTTGGTTTTTTTTCACACAAATTACAATACAAAACACAAATAAAACATATACATTCAAGGCCGATGGTGGTCTGGTTGAGTGCCGCATCAGACACTTTTACGTCGACCTGGTCGGGGCTGGTCTCCACCAACTCTCCCCCTCTCGAAATCCCTCATCTCTGGTGAGTGCTCCGAGTGGTAGCACAGGAGAAGATCAACATCCATGCCAATGAACCAAGTATCTCTGAAAACCAATATCAGTAGCGATCACTGTCCAATATGTGCTCGGGAACTAGAATAGAATAATCTCCTGGTGTTCATGCTCAACCTAAAACTGGCAGTGAAAACAGAAGGAACTACAATGGAAGTGTCAATAACGAAATGAATGTCGATATGTCCTGAATGTGACTCCTCACTCTCACTCACCAACGCAGAAGAATCAAATGAAGGAGAAGACAATGAAAATTCTAAAGACTCATGCGAGTAGTCGTAAAATTAAGTCAGATTGGATACGTTAAAAACAGGATTTGCTCCCCAAACGGAAGGCATCTCAAGTTCATACACATTTTGCCCAATCTGATTTACTACTCGAAAGGGTCCAGTTCTACGGCCAGCTAGCTTCTTCACGATATCCGAAGATAATCGTTCCGGATTTAGTCGAACCATCACCAAGTCATCCATTTTAAAACTAGTATCTCTTTTATGCTTGTTAACTTGAGTTGCATAAAATCAACTGTACTATGCAATTTTCCACTTAAAAAACATTTTATGCAAATCATTCAAATGCAATAAATGAACTACTAACACGACTAAGGCCACAAAAAGATGGTTTCAGATACCAAAAGCAACTCCTGAGAGAGGTACATGATCAAGAAGCTCAGAAGGTGGGTCATAAAAGATTTCATCGCAGGGGCGATGAGCACTCAAGTGCAAATCAGAAACATCAATGATCAGATGTGTTAACATGATGTGCGAACTGTCTCTGCAAGTGCGAGTGACAAGTATCAACGAATCAACGAGTGCACCCTCAAACTCGATGGTGATACTAAGGATAGATACATCCCAAATGTGCGGTGAACCCATAAGTTTTTCATCTGGGGGTTCACCGGGAGGGGTATAATAAAATTCGTCGCAAATGCGACGCGTACAGACGTAGGCTCCAAAGATATATGAAGTGCTCTCATATAAATGATAATGCACGTGAAGTGTGTCAATCGTGATAAGTGTACTAAGGGAAAGTGATGCATCAGGAGGCTCACCAGGTGGGATATCTGAAAACTCATCTAGAGGGAGGGCGATCAAATGACTACAATCAATCCCTACTATGTGGATGTCAAACTTAAAATTCTATCTCTGAAGCACTATCAACATCAAGGGCGAAAATGGAGCAGGTATCCATTTCTTAGAATTCATAAGGGTGTTACTGGAATCTTATCCATACAAAGATGAGGTGGCTCATCTGGAGGCTCAATAGGAGGGTTGTCAAATGACCCATCAGTCGAGTGATGGTCCTCCAAAAATGAACAATCAGAAGGGGTCGTACACCCAGAAAGGGTAGGGGTGACAACCTCGAGATCACTACTAAGCTCTTGGCTCCCAAACGTAATGTCACTCGGTGCGCCATCAGGTGTGGTGATGTGACTCGATGCGCCATCAGGTGTGGTGATGTGACTCGGTGCACCACCAGGTGAAGTGTGCAAGGAATCTACACTCAAAAGAGAGCTAGTAGATATAAAATCAAGGGCAGGCTCACTAAGTGGAGCAGACTCACGTAGGGGTTGAATCCACACATCCTGTACTAAGATATCAAACAGAGTTGGTGATGACTCCCTACTTTGGGCAGTAGAATGCCCTTGCTAACCCTTAATGTCTATTGTCATGTTCACCTTCGGAACAATAGGAGGATCACTAGGTGTGATGTACTATTGACGAGAGTGACCTCTATAGGTATTTCGAGGGTAATCATAATGAGCGTCCAAAACATAATCATGACGTGCTCGTGGGTAGGCATGAGTCCTACGAACGTGTGAGGGTCGTCGCACATATGCAGTCTCAGATTCCTCATATAAAAGTGACGTGTAGTATCGATAACTAGAGGGATACTGAGTTCTATCCTCATAATATGGCGTCAAAGAGCCAATAGGATCCATTCAAGTACAAGGATAAGAACGATGATAGTCATCATACCGATCATCTCTAACATAGTGTGAACGTGTTGGTAGGTCAATACGTTCTCGGGCAGTGATATATTGTGATCAAGGATAATCATCAGAATATCGTAATGATCTCCATGATGGGGCATTATGGAGGTGGGTGTAAGTGAAGTCATGATCCTCAAATAAAAGATTTCTCCTAAAGGTAGACATTTCCACGTAGTGATGTGGAACATCGTAATGTGCTCAGACAGAATGCTCTTCTCGAATTTGAGGCGGCATTGATGCTTGAGGGAGTATTTCTAAGCTATTCATCCTAACACTAAGGTTTTCAAACCCTTCTCGTATGGCCATGTTCAACTCGGCTATTTGGTGGGTGAATGGTAGAATCCACAGGGGTGGTTCATTCCCTTTGTTCCCACGACTCGGTTGACCGCACTCAACTCGACGCATCCTATCACTACGGTGATGCATGCGAACACATAAGTCAAATGCAATGATGATGCTAAAAAAATTTGTCTTCTTTTTTTGAAAAATTAAAATGATATGTGGGTTCCTATACCACGCAGGGCGGATCTCGAAACTCAGAAAAATTTTAGAACCTCGCTTTGATACCAAATTGATGCAGGACGACGCGTAGAGTTTGCGTGTCTGTCGGCTTTTCTAGGAAACCCTAAATGCAAGCGATGGATAAATTAATTATGTCAATTTTTTAGAGCGGGCGCAACACTTAAGAAATTCCGCAACTTGGATTTTTGAAAGGCCAAAATTACTTTTTTTTCATTTCGAAAATGAATTTTCTTAAATAATGGTTCAATTCTAAATCTGGGGAAGGAAATTCGCAATTTTCGTTCCGTTCCCCTTGTCGTAGCAAAACAGAAATCATGAACTCCAAATACGCTTTCGTTTGGAGTTTTCGACGCAGCGTTTGCTGACAAAACTCTCCGCGCGGTACCGCCCAAACCCTCCAATCACAGGCCGACACGTGGCCACGTCATTTCAGGTTTTCTACCGTCGCGCGATAGGAGTCTAGCGCCGCGCGATAGAGGATGTCGGTGACGACACGCTACCAGCCGCTATCGCCGCGCGCTAACTTCTAACGCCGTGCGGTAAGATCCCGAGAACCATAGCAATTAAATTGACCCAGCTATCGTCTGCGGTAACAATATCGCCAGGCGATAGCTTCCCGAGGGGTCTGCCAGAATAATTCCCCTGCTACCGTCACGCGGTAACAACTTTCCGCCACGCGGTAACATCTTTCTCGAGAGCTCGACGTTTTCCCGAGAGCTTAATGCGCTCGACAAAATCCTGGAGCTATCGCCGCGCGGTAACAGTTACCGCCGAGCGGTAACCCCCAGAGAAAACATCTTCCGCCTTAGGAAATTTGGGCGTTACACCTAACACCTACAACCCTCACACAGAGCTTTTAATCACGCCTAATTTCTAACAGGAAGCACACAACAACCTCCAACGGAAACACATTCATAGCATTTTCAATTTCATCATTCCTCAATCACTGAAAACAAAATATAGACACACCTCCCCTTTATAGGGTTTTGAACAGGAAAAAAAACAGAAAAGAAAACCTGCAAACGAACGGCCATGGCGGTTGCTGGATCTAGCGGCCATGACAGAAGTTGTGGTCGGCGGTTAGAGCTCCGGAGGAGGTGGCGGCATCGTGGGATTACACGCGTGCAGTTTTGCATTGATCGCCATGACTGAGCCGGGAGATCGAGAAGAAAACCGCGCTCCCTGCCTTTGGATCGGGGAAACCGGGAAGATGAACAGTGCATCGGGCCTTCTGAACCGTTTAAAAGAATCCCGCCGGCCTCCTTTTAACCTAATTATATATATATATATATATATATATATATATATATATATATATATATATATATATATATATATATATATATATATATATATATATATATAAGCTTACATTCTCTCAACAACACACATACAAATATATATATATTTATGTAATTATATAAATATACATATTTGTTTTTTTTCACACAAATTACAACACAAAACACAAATAAAACATGTACATTCAAGGCCGATAGGGGTCTGGTCGGGTGCGGCATCAGAGACTTTTGCGTCGATCTGGTCGGGGCTGGCCTCCACCAATTGGTTTCAGAAGGGTACAGCCAGTCCTATGACATCGATTATGACGAGACATTTGCATCTGTGCGAAGATGAACACCGTCAGGACTCTGATCGGCTTGGTGGTGAATGGTGGATGCATAAACTAGAGGCGAATAATGCATTTCTTCATAGAGATCTAGCAGAGGGGGTGTACATGGAGATACCACCATGGTTTTTTTACGGCCAAAACATAAGGCAAAGTCTGTAGGTTGAAGTCCCTCTATGCGCTGAAGCAGTCACCGCGCGTGTGGTTCGAAAGGTTCATGAAGACAATGATTGGAAGTTATTAACAGATAAACGCTCACCACAGAGTGTTTTTCAGGTATAATGAAGGTTACATCACCATGCTTGCGGTGTATGTGGATGACATGATCATCACAGAGGATGATGAGCAGGAGATTGGCTGCCTCAAGGGGGCTCTGGGCAAGGAGTTTGAGGTGAAGGATCTTCTTAGGTATTTCCTCGGTATTGAGATTGCTTACGAGACAGAGGGGATAGTATTTTACCAAAAGAAATATGTTTTGAATCTCTTCATAGAAACAAGGATGTTTGGATGCAAGTCTGCTGTGACACAAATAATTCAGAAGTGTAAGCTGGATGCTAAGGCTGAGGAACCAATGGATCGTGAGATGTATTAAAGGCTAGTCGGGAGGTTGATTTACTTGAACCTAGTGTTCAAAAAGACCAGGCCCGGGGGGGGGGGGGACCCGGAAAAAGCCCGGCTAGGCCGCTCGGGAAAATCCTGGACCGGGCCTAGCCCGGGCTTGGGGGCCTTACAGGGCAACCCTATCTGCCCGGTGTTCGGCCAGGTGCTCAAATCGGGCCCAAATAAGCCTGGGCGCCGGGCCTAGCCCAGCACCCAGGCCACGGGAAATCTCGCTTCTTGGAGGGATTTCCTGATGGAAATCCCGCTCCAGGCGAGATTTCCAATTAGAAATCCTACATGCTGGGAGGATTTCCTATCGGAAATCCTGCCCCATGCGGGATTTCCAATATAGGCGGGAAAACCCTGCCTATTGGCAGGATTTTCTGCCTAAAGGAAAACCAGACTGGTCTTGGGGGCTTTAACAGGGCCACACTTTGAGAGGAGTCTCGAACTCGGCCCGCGCCCGGCTAAAGTCGGGCCCGACCCGAGCCCGAGTGGCAAAAAGCCCAGGCTCAACCGGCCGGTCCCGGACCGATCCGACCGAGCTTTCTGAATAGGCCTACTTGAACCACACTCGCTCGGACATCTACTTTGTTGTGAGCGTGGTAAGCCGCTACATGTATGATCCACAGAAGGGTCGTATAAATGCAGTGTACCAGGTTATGCAGTGCTTGAAGAATGCTCTTGGCAAGGGGCTGACGTTCAAAAGGAACATGTACGTGAAGATTGAGGGCTACTGCGACTCTGACTGGGAAAGCTATGCGAATGACAGGATGTCTACTTCAGATTATTTTATATTTTTGGGAGGCAACCTGGTCTTGAGGAGTAGCAAGAAACAGTCAGTAGTGGCTAGATCAACAGTAGATGCAAAGTATAAAGTCATGACATTAGGGGTTGCAGAACTTTGTGATTGAAAAGGATGCTTGTATCGCTGAAGTTGGATCAAGAAAGTAGGATAAAGTTGTGGCATGACAGTTAGTCAGCCATTAGTATTGCAAATAATCGAGTCCAGCTCGATCGAACCAAGCATATCAAGATTGACAGGTTTTCATTCAGGAAAAGCTTGATAGTGGGCTACTGGAGGTAAGTCACGTCTCGACCAAGGGTCAGGTAGCAGATTGCTTAACCAAGGAACTCAATTCAGAGGATATGCTCAGAGGTTGTAACAAGATGGACGTAGTGAATATCTTTCGCCAATCTTGAGAAGGAGTGTTGTAATATTAAGTATTGTGTATGCTATATATATAACATAGGTTGCCCTAATAAAATTAGAAAGACTTTTTCGTTAACTAATTCCAAAGGATGGGTGGCTCAGACAATTACCTGCAAGGGATTAAGATGAACTTTTCCTGGGAGGATTTCCTGAGAGCCGAAACCACTGATGGAGTCGTCGACCAATCTCCTCAAATGGAGATGTTACACCGATTAGGGTTTCTGGAAAAGAAACTCGCGCCTGCCACCGTCGACGAGAGTGGGAGAGAAAACACCGTCGATACCTAGAATGGGAAGAGTGCAGAAACCCTGGCTTTCCACTCGTCCGGATCGTGAGGGAGACACGAGCAGCGGTTTGCTTCTGACGTGAGGAGGGGAAGGAAACGAATCGTGGTTTGATTAGGTTTACCAAGACTCAACTTAAAGGGGGTGGGGGGGGGGGGGGGGGGGGGGGGGGGGTGGGGGGGGGGCTTAAACCTATTTACAAGATTGTCATTCTACTTATAATAAACTAATGCTATGATACTAAAGTTCCCGCGAGCCCCTATATTGTGTCGAAAAAGTATCCAATATCAATGTTAAAAATTTTGCAGATCAACGTGCAATAATTAACGATAATAAAATCGTACCTCAAAACAACGTTGGCTTGATCAATTTCGCTCGCGATCGGACCCTGAAATTTTATTTTATTTTTGCACTACAATTTAGGGGGTTACACAATACTTGGCAGATACACCTGTTACAATAGTTTGTAGATACACTTAACTTGGCAAATCGTTCAACATATTGTGATGTGAGTATGCTTTTCTAAAATAAACAAAAAATTTATGCGTGTCTTTTAGAAAAAAATGTGACCAAATACAACTAGAGGTATTTGTTAATTATAGTAGCAAAACATGCATCAGATTTAAATATATATTTTCTGTTAAAACTATATAGAATTTGATTTAAATTTTATTATATTGATTTTTTACTATATACATGTTCATGTATATAGACATGAACATGTATATACATGTACATGTGCATTTATATACATGGATATATTGAGTGTGCATTTATACACTCAATTTTAATTACTCCGTACCAAAAACGCACACGTGACAATTATTATTTCCATGGACCACCGTACCGGGTACGTATCGTACCCGATACTTGTACCAGTACCAGTGTTTCATAGGCCGCTACACATATTGCATGAGTACACAAAATATTTAGATAGACTCCACTTTCGTAAGAGAAATGATTAACAACATGAATATTATTACAAAGTTTATCAAGACTAAAAACCCCTTATAGTGAATAAGATCAGAAGCATAAGAAGTAAGCTCTGTTGAGTTAACATTATGACTTTATCCCTGCTCCAACTTGAGGGGGAGTGTAAAAAAAGTGCAAATAAGGTAATTGTTATTGATGGTGACATACCACATTGGGACAATATCTAAATGAGGCCAATACTTTTAGGCAAGCTGAATCGTATAAGGGGAACACAACTAGCTTCCAGTGTTAAGGTATTTTTCCTTCCGAGTAACAAATACAATACGCTTTTTCACCAATCGTGACTAAACTTATGAGGCCTACCTAAGTACAACAAGTTTGGGTGGAATTTTCAAATGTGTAGGCAACTGCAAAAAGGAAAATAGCCTCTATCAAGATCTAATGCCATATTAGGCTATGTTGTCAAGGTGCGCGCCTGAGGCGCCGGGCGCAGCCCGCCGCGCCTCAGCACGGCTGAGGCGGGCCATGTGCCTCAGGCGCGTGCCTTACAGGCTCCCAGGCACCCCGAAGGAGCGCCGGGGCCTTTCAAGGTGTTTATTTTTCAAAAATATTTTATTTGAGATGGGCAAAAACAAGATCTCAGACACACCCGAGGCACCCCTAGACACACTTGGGTGTCCAATTCGCTGAAAATGAGTGAATTGGACGCCCAATTAGTTGAAATTGAGCACATTGGGCGTCCAATTCGCTGAAATTGAGCGTATTGGTCAATTTCCTCCCCCCCCCATTCTTGCGCCTCACGTGCCTCAGGAGCGCGCCTGCGCCTTGCGCCGAGGCCCTTGGGGCGCCTTGGGGCGCCTTGGGGCGCCTTGGGGCGCCTTGGGGCGCCTTGGGGCGCCTTGGGGCGCCTTGGGGCGCCTTGGGGCGCCTTGGGGCGCCTTGGGGCGCCTTGGGGCGCCTTGGGGCGCCTTGGGGCGCCTTGGGGCGCCTTGGGGCGCCTTGGGGCGCCTTGGGGCGCCTTGGGGCGCCTTGGGGCGCCTTGGGGCGCCTTGGGGCGCCTTGGGGCGCCTTGGGGCGCCTTGGGGCGCCTTGGGGCGCCTTGCGCCTTGGGGCGCCTTGCGCCTTGCGCCTTGGGGCGCCTTGTCGCCTTGCGCCTTTGCCTTGGGGCGCCTTGCGCCTTTGACAACATAGATATTAGGAACATACATGAAATAATGAAAGATTGTACGGTTTGGACAAAATGCTTGAGCATCTCACATAAAGGCAAAAGTTGCATCATGTGAGACAAATTAACAGTAAATCTAGCATTACCTCTAAAGGGATACAATGAAGACCACATATTTAACCAAAGGTTTGAATATAATAAAGGCATTGGGAATCAGAATGGAGGGTTTGTAACAACATGGCCCTCCTCTTGTACTTGAAGGTTCGGTTAGTTAATCAAAAAAATTCCTTGAGGTAATTGGACAGTTTTTGCGAAGTAAAATTACTTGATAGTGTTATATCCAAAATTAAGACTCAAGTTTTAATGGTGTCTTGTTGGTGTGCTATTGATGTGCACTATGAGATAAATGGAAAATACATTTATATAGATGAATGAGCTGCTATGAATGAAATGCCCTATAAGTTTCTTCAGTTTAGAAAGACTAAGACGTCATCTAAAAAAGCAAAAGTTAAAATGTTTTATTGCATTCTATAGAAAATGAAATGATATTAAAACTTACCGCCTGAGCATAGGAAGGGACCAGACATTGCCCAAGTCATCAGGATTATCTCTGATATTTCTCTCTTCTGCTTTCTAATTAGATTTTCAAATATTCAACAAGAAACCATTAGTTAAAGGCTCGTATAAGATCCAATGAAACATTGGTATGAATATGCCAATATAGTTCAAGTATTGACAAACTCACGAACAAGGAAATAGAAGAGATACCTCAGCTAGAATATGAGAAGAAACAATAGCATCCCATTCAGGATATTTTTTATCCAAGAGAACTAGAACTATGTCAAATCTGCTAAGTAACGGACCAGATAATGTCGTATTCACTGATAAAGCTGACATTAGAAAGAAACGGATTTAAGAATATAGAATTACAAGCCATAGCTTTTAAATGAATTATTTCAGCTAGTGATACTTCAAGATCAATGTACATGGAGATTATGAATAATTAATAGCGATTGCTAGATGTAAAAATGACAGATGGATGATCTACAAAAGACAATATTTAATTTCACCATTACAAGAGATATTAGCATATAATAAACAGCTCATGATCTGTACCATTAAAATGGTGTAAAGAGAAATCAGCTCAGCAGGTTTCACAAATTTAGAGATATACTAGCTCCTGAGTGGATAGCCTAAGGAGAGGTTGCCCAAGAACCAAGGCAAGACGGTGAAAGATTTCAGGTATTCTTCTTTTTAACTAATGGTAAAACTGGATAGTTAAGAGATTTAGAACTTATTTTCCACGTCTTGGACACCATACGTTTATTCTGAATTATTTTGTAAAACAAAACTATATAAAGATATAATTGCATCATGTTTTATTCAGAACACAAAAATCATTATGTATAATAACTACAGATAATGAGACAAAATTCATGATGTGACAAACTGACAATACATAAAATGAATTTATGAAATAATAGTCTATTTATTCAGAAACTATGAGAACGAGTAATAAAAAGAAGAGTAAGACAGGAGACTAGCATCTTAGAGAATAAATTTGGATTCACACCAGGGTAGTCAACCATGGAAGCTATACATCTCTTCAGGAGAGTCATTGACAACTATCGAAAAAGAAAACAAGATTTGCATATGTTGTTTATCGATCATGAGAAGGCTACTCCACCGAGGCTTATAATGGACAAGACCGGGAGGAGTTCTGACAGTTTGGTCCTCGACCTCATGATGTCGCCTACTCCACCGAGGTTTATAATGAGCCCATGGACATTTTACCGCGCATGAATTGGATGCTCTCCGCCGTCTTCTACACTCCTTGTCGGACGCTACCTCTGGTACTTCTACCTCCTTTGATACTGCCGCTATGCCCAGTGCTAACGCTGTCATGACTCCCCCGTCTGAGTGGATTAGTGATTCAGGCACCACCGATCACATGACCGGCTCCTACTCATGTTTCATTTCCTACACCCCCTTGTCTGGCAAGGACAATGTTATCTCCGCAAACGATATCTTGTCCCTTATTACAGACAAGGACAACATTTCATGCTCCCCTTCAATTTCTCTTTCTTCCGTCTTACATGTTCTCTCTTTTCCTCACAGTTTACTGTCAACTAGCAATATCACTCGATCTCTTAACTGCTCTATAACCTTCTTTCCTGACTCTTGTGTTTTTCAGGAACTGTGTACGAAGAAGATCATTGACAATGGTAGGAACTGCCGAGGTATGTACTCCTGGATTCACAGACATCGTATCATGCCCTCTCTTCTTCTATTGTTACTGTTGCTGATGTTCGGCGCTGACACCTGCGTCTTGGACATCCCTCTCCCGTCTGCCTTAAAAAATTATTCCCTGCTTTGTTACAATCTATTAAAACTCTGTTTGGCGCAGCTGCAGCGACTGCAGAAATAGTAGTGAGAAGCAGTGGTGGAATAATCAACTGTTTTGCAGAGTGGTGCCAGAATCTGTGAAACTGTTTGGATGAACTTTTGCAGAGCTGTTTCAAACAGAGAAGCTGTTTAAGCTGTTTGACAAAATAGCTGTGCAGTGCACAGTTCAGTTTTTTTGAACTTAAACACAATAAACAATAACATAAAAAGAACAGTTATACTACCTGAATTCAATGTTGTCAGGATCGCGATCCGGATCGTAAGATCGAACAATTCTACGATCCAGATTCTACATTTCGATCTGGATCTTTCGATCCAGATTCTACATTTCGATCCGGATTCTTCTTCTTCTTCTTCTGGGCAAAAATCAGTCCAGAAATCTGGACTGATTTCTGCCCAGAAATCTGTCCAGAAATCCGGACTGATTTCTGCCCAGAAATCAGTCCAGAAATCTGGACTGATTTTTGGGCAGAAATCAGTCCAGAAAACTGGATGATTTCTGCCCAGAAATCATCCATAAAACTGGATGATTTCTGCCCAGAATATATTAGTGAGGGTGAATGAGATGATGACGAGAATGTCAGTGGTGATGATGAGGAAAATGTGACACTTGATGATGAGGACATGGTCGACATACCGATTAAGGATTTGTTCTGATTTTTGATGGTTTTCATTGACCATTAGATGAACCATGAACCTACTCTTCGATTTGTTATTTTGTTTTAGACATTATTTTTGTATTTGATATGCTGGAGGACTTATATTTGAAGTGTTTGTTAATGATTTGTTATTTTTTTAGATTTTACACTTCAAATTTAACGATCTGATAGGCTGATAGCATTGTTAATTACTTAATTTGTCATTGTTATAACTTACAAAAGGGTTATTTGAGTTGATTGTCTCTGTGATTTATGTTTTCTCATTTATAGGTTCATCTTCATAATTTGGTTACTGATGATAGTTTGACGAAGATGGGACAAACGGACAGCTAAGACAAAAATGCTTACTCATCTCGGCTTTAGAGTTGCTAACGTAGAGTCCGAAGTTACACTACTCAGGTACATTTACAATCATAACTGTTTCTTTATGCATGTTCTTATTTTATCTTAGACTTAGGATCTATTCTAGATTTATCGTAATAATAGTCTTATTACTCTTATAGTAAACAAATGAAAATAATTAATTATATGATTTTTGGTATAGATTATTTGTGTAATTGTATGATATGATTGATATCAAATTCAATTTCATCATTTAAGTCTTGTTTTAAGAATGTAGTGGGATCTTACGATCCACGATCCGATCCTACGATCCGATCCGATCCAACCCCTTAAACGATCCCACCTAGGATCTCGATCCTGATAACCTTGCCTGGATTCTCAGACATCGTATTATACCCTCTCTATTTTTGTTGTTACTACTGCTGATGCTCGACGCTGGCACTTGCATCTTGGAGATCCCTCTCCCGTCTACCTTAAAAAATTATTTCCTACTTTGTTACAAACTATTAACTCTTTAGCTTGTGATGCTTATGAAATGACTAAACATGTTCGACATTCATCGTCACATTTATCTTCTTCTAGTCGTACTCCTTTTTTTGTCATACATTCTGATGTTTGGGGGTCATTCCCTATTTTATCTTTATCGGGTTTCATTGATTTGTTACCATTATCGATGATTTTTCTCGCACTACTTGGGTTTAACTCTTCAAGAAGAAAAATGAAGTGTTTTCGTGTTTTCAAGATTTTCATAAAATGGTGCAAAAATAGTTCAACGGTAATATTTGTATTATCTATAGTGCTAATGGGGGGATATGATGATCGTGAAGCATTTGGCTCGTATCTCTCAAGTCATGGTATTGTTCATCAAACCACTTGTGTTTACACCTCCACCCAGAATGGTGTTATCGAATGGAAAAAAACGGTATCTCCTGGATGTTACCCGATGCCTTCTCACCATCATGCACCTTCCGAAATCATATTGGGGTGATGCTATCCCAACTGCTATGTATATTATCAATTGCATGCCTTCACAGGTCCTAAAGTATGATACTCCTCTAGCCCGTCTCTCCTCTACTTCTGTTGTTCATACTTCTCATCTTCCACTCCGTGATTTTGGTTGTGTATATTTTATGCCATTACATTAGCCTCATCGTGACAAACTTGACCCTCAGACTCTCTGATGTGTCATTATTAGCTATTTTAACATTACAAAAGGGTATTGGTGCTAACATCCTTCTTCTAGATGCGTTTTTTGCACCATGGATATTACTTCTCGCGAATAGGAACTCTACTACATGGATTCGACTCACTTCATTCGTTAGGGGGAGAATGATGACATGGATTCTACTACCCCTTTCCCTCTGATTCCTCCTACTCCTACCATGCCCTCTACTATAGCTACTCTTTCTATGTCACCAACGCCCCCACGTCTCCTACGCCCCTACGTCTCCTACACAATTGTCATTTTTCCCTTCTCTCATCTCTCCTTTTTCCTTATTTATACCATCGTCGCTAAGCAAGTAAAAAGTCCCCCGTCGTTCCTTCGCTGCCAGTGCCTGCTTTGGACTCGGATTCTGGTGATAATCTACATGTTCTCCTTCATTTCCTAAAAGGTAAAACTGTGTACGCAACACCCTATCTCTAATCATGTTGCATATGATCACCTTACCCAGGCTCATCAGGCTTTTATATCTTCGTTGTCCTTGATTACTATTCCAAAGACGTGGTAGGAGGCTGTTAGTATTCTGGTATGGGCACACGCGATGGAGGAGGAAATGTCTGCCTTGGACAAGAATCACATGTGGGATGTCTCTCCCCTTCCTCCTGAAAAGAAAGTCATGGGTTCAAGGTGGGTTTTCTCTGTTAAGCAAAATCAGGATGGTAAAGTTGAGCATTACAAAGCCCACCTCGTGGCTCGAGGATACACTCAGACTCAAGAAGTCGACTACCAGGAGACCTTTGCTCTTGTAGCGATGATGGACTCTGTTTGTGTTCTCTTATCTTATGCTGCTTGCTTAGGCTGGGACCTTCACCAACTGGATGTGAAGAATGTCTTCCTGCATGATGATCTTGATGAAGAAGTGTACATGACATTCTCTCCTGGATTCATGAAGAAGGGGCAAGAAGGGCTTGTCTGTCACTTACAAAAGTCATTGTATGAGCTGATGTGACGCCACCACCTTATTTACTATAATAAGTAAGTGGTGTGCTAATAGAGGCTATTAGAGGGGAGAAACCGACTGAAATAAGGTGAACCAATAATTCTCGGTTAGCAAAGGCGCGTGGCGTGCGGGTACTAAGCGGCACCCGATAATAATAAAACAAAGGAAGCCGCTGTTCCTCCTATTCTCCTCTCCCGATCCCGCACAGTAGCGTAGAAGGCGGACCGTAGCCGCACGCCGACGGAAGCTCCCGAGCACTTGTTCCTCCTCCGTTCTTCGTGATTTTTCCTCCGACTGAAAGGTAATCACTTTCTCTCCACTCCTCTTGCTTCTTTCATGAAGTTTTTGCATGAATTGTAAATAGTAGAAACCCTAGGGTTTAGGATTTTTCAAATTTTTTTGATCGCATGTAAAAAGTTTCTATAAAGAATCCCTAAATCCTAAATAGTGATTTGAAGTAGTTTTAGTGAAACCCTAGTGAAACCATAATTGATATGCTAGGGATTCCGAAATTTTAGCATGTGTGTCCCTCTAATTTAACAAAATCCTCATCCCCATGTGAAAGAAATAAAGTAGAGGATTTCTCTTCACTTCAAATAATTATTTGGAGGATAGAGAGTGTTGTTCTTCACTACAAATGAATAAACCTTGTTTTAATAATTAGGACAACAATCTCTTAGGGGATTTTGAAGCTAAGGAAGCAAAATTGGCTAGGGTGTAATGTTCTCTCGCCAATTGGACCAAAAGTCCCTTGCTTTCTAGATAGGATAACCATCAATTAACCCCCTAACTGACTCCTTGACCTAATTAGGTCAAGTGGAGCCCGTAAAGAACATCTTGAAGTGTTGACCAACTTATGTGTCTTTAACAATATCGCCGATGTAGGATATGACTTTTCGAGGCAATGGAAGGCAAAATGACGATGGTGGTCGCAGAGATAAAGGAAAAGGAGTGGAAAAGTGAGTTCTTACCATTTTTAATCACTTAATTTTCATGTTTATTCTCCATGATTATCTGTATGTGTATATTATATGAAAAGAATAATTGAAACTAAATATACAATGAATTAAACTAAATAAAGAAAGTAAAGGAAGAAGTAGAAGAATAAGAAATGAAATGAGCTAAGTTAGGGGTCAACCCAACAGTGGAGGTGGGGTGAATGTCCTCCCAATAATGATGAAATGAAAGGAACGTGCGAATATGAAAAGACACGTTAACAAATGTGTGCGAATATGAAAAGGCACGCAAGCGCGCTATATAAATGATACGAAAGGTTAATATTCCCTTAACACTGCCCAATAACAACATGAAAAGTCCAAAAGAGACTAAGAAAGTCCAACCCATATGAAAGGATATATAAGAAAAAAGATATATAAAGAAAAAAATGAGTAAAAGATGAACAAGAGAAGAAAAACATTAATAAGAAGAATATGATGAAAACGATTAATATGATATAACGAGAGAGAACGTAATCAAGATAATAAAGTATGAAATCCGTAGAAAGTAAATAAGACATCATAGTAAAAAAAGGGAATAATGAGAATTCATTTAGTCTTTGACTAATAGAAAATGTAACTAAACGGGTAAAGGCGGAGGCTTCCCCTGCTAGCTCCAGCAGGCCCCCTACACGCAGGTAAAAGATGTACAAGATCTGGGTGGATGTCATCACAGCCGTCTTCGAGGTCATGGATGCCCACAAGGCATCTTGCCGCTACCCCGACTGCCCCCACGACGAGTTTCAGTTTTATTTCAAGTAGTCTACTCATGGTTGTCATATGTTACAATATAGTTTTTGTTCTGAGTTACATGTGTAGTTTTGAGCTGATATGATAGTATATTTGTAACTGTAGCTCAGATATTTTGATGACTCCTTTTGTTGTACATATATCCAGTCATCTACCAGCTTGTACTATACTGTATCAAGTGTAAGATAAATAAAATGTGATGTACTTCTCTGCATTTCTTTTACTCTGTCATTATACTTATTTATATATAATTATTGATGATTATATAACTGCCACACTCTGAATTGCCAAGTAAATAAAGTAGACCAATGGAAATTACGACGATAGCCTATAAAGTGGGGCCGTTACAATTAAATGGTATCAGAGCCAGATTTTGATTTGTTAGGAGTAAATAGGAATGCGAGAATGTAAGTAAAACAAACTTGAAACATCTAACTCGACGTCTTCCTGTTTTCAGGAACCCTTCCACACCTATTTGAGTAGACAAAGAGAAGAACTTGAAGGAGAAACTAGTCGCATGGCTGAAGACAAAATTAGGGAAAGATCAAATCCCCCTCTATCTGAAGTCATGCAAGCATTAACTGAGGCTATTCGAATGGGCCACAGTGCTGTTGCAGTATCACAACCGCCAATGTCAAGTGAGTCATACGTGAAGCAATTTCTTGAAATGAGACCGCCCTAATTTCAAGGAGGTTTAACCCCAAAGGAAACTGAAGGCTGGATCAAGATAATTGAATTAATTTTCAATACTATGAAGTGCCCCGACAATCAAAAAATTGATTTAGTCGTCTTCCTACTAGAAGGAGAGGCTGATCGATGGTGGGACAGCATGAGACAAGGGAAATTTGCTGGGCATAAAAATTCGGAGATTTCCTGAACCGAATTTCTGAAAGAATTTGTTAACTAGTTTATCCCTCCATCTGAGAAACAAATGTTGCATGAAAAATTTCTTCGATTGATGCAAGGAAATCGTACAGTCCTTCAATATGAAACTGAGTTCGCGCAACTAGCTTATTATGCAGGAATATGGTTGTCAAGGAAAGCGATCGTTGCTTTCGATTTCAATTGGGTCTATGAGAAGATGTGCGTGTACATCTCATCTCGCAGAGGATTAAGAATTATAATGAATTGGTAGAGACTGCTAAGTTGATTGAAAGGGATGTCAAGAGTTCGCAAAGGCGAATGGAGTTTCAGAAGAAGAGACTTCCAGAGGGACAGAGTATGGATTTCTCGCGAAAGAGTGGAAGTTCAAACTGGAAAAGGAAGAAAGGAGGTCCTCCATCACAAACTCGAAGTGAAAGTGGAGCTAGTAGTAACACGATGAAGCCCTTATGTTCGAAATGCGGGAAGAATCACTTTGGCGATTGTTTAAAGGGTACCGACATTTGTTTTAAATGTCTGAAGCCTGGACATCACCGCCAAGATTGCCCATTGTGGAAGACAGTATCTGAAAGAGGTGGTCCTAGTCAGGTATCAACTTTTCATCACCTTGATACCAACTCAGTTAGTAGAATAGATAAAGGTAAAGGAATTGATACATCGGGATCTATGGTAGAAACTAGAGAAGACAGACAGATGCAGCCTAGAGTCTTCAATATGAACCAGCAAGGAGCTAAAGCTGATGATACTATTATTACAAGTATGATCTATGTACACAATCACCTTTTAAAGGTATTATTTGATACAGGGGCTAGCCAATCTTTCATATCTACAAGAGCAATTAAACAATTAAGGTTGGAACCTTGTTTATCGGTTGGAGAGTTGAGAGTTAAAATGCCTAATAATACTGAGATGACTACAAAGCTCCGATGTACAGTATGAGTAACAATTGATACCAACCCAGTAGAAGCAGATGTTGCGGTTCTACCCCTATCTGAATTTGACATCATATTAGGGATGGATTGGTTATCAAGATATGAAGCTATCATCAACTGTAAAAAGAAAGAAATTACACTTAAGTTGGACAATATACAATGTACTTTTAAGGGACTAAATGAAGTTGCAAAAATTATGATATATTCATTAAAGGCACTGAAGAAACTACGAAAAGGTTGTGAAGCAACCTTGGTAATGATCAAGGGAACCAATGTAGTGACACGTGAGCCAACTGCAGTTCCTGTAGTATGTGAATTTCTCGAAGTATTTCCTGAATAATTACCAGGACTACCCCCATCAAGGGATGTAGAATTCACTATTGATTTAATGGAAGAAGCTAAACCAGTAGCAAAGACACCATATCGTATGACTCTTAAAGAATTGGCCGAACTAAAAAAACCAATTACAAGAATTACTTGATAAAGACTTCATCCGACCAAGCACCTCACCTTGGGGAGCTCCAATGCTTTTCGTTAAAAAGAAAGATGGTTCGTTTCGACTATGTGTCGACTACCGAGAACTGAATAAGTTGACAGTTCGTAACCAGTACCCTCTACCTCGCATTGATGATTTATTCGATCAATTAAGTAATGCAAAAGTTTTTTCCAAAATTGACTTAAGATCAGGATACCATCAGATGCGAATAAAAGAAGACGATATTCACAAAACTGCCTTCAGGACAAGATACGGACACTTTGAGTTCGTAGTCATGCCGTTTGGATTGACAAACGCGCCAGCAGTTTTTATGGACTTAATGAACCGGGTATTCAAGGAATATCTGGATAGGTTTATTATCGTATTTATCGATGACATCCTGATATATTCAACAAGTAAGGGTGAACATGCAGAACACTTGAAGATTGTGTTGCAGATGTTGAAAAGACATGCCTTATACGCAAAATTTTCAAAATGTGATTTTTGGTTAAATGAAGTTTCTTTCTTGGGACATGTGATTACAGAACATGGACTATCTGTAGATCAAGCAAAAATAGAGGCAATTATAAATTGGCCAAGACCGACTACAGTCACAAAAATCTGGAGCTTTCTCGGATTAGCAAGCTATTACAAAAAATTTGTAAACGGTTTTTCAGCGATTGCACTACCGCTTACGAAGCTAACCCGAAAGAACGTTCTATTTCTCTGAACTGATGAGTGTCAGGAGGCATTTGATAAGTTAAAAGTAAGATTAACTACTGCACCAATATTGGTCATGCCCTGTGGCATAGAAGGTTTTCAAATTTATAGCGATGCATCTCTGGAAGGTCTTGGTTATGTCTTGATGCAGAATGACAAAGTCATAGCTTATGCCTCGAGACAGTTGAAGGATTCTAAGCGTAATTACCCAACTCATGATTTAGAATTGGCAGCTGTCATATTTGCCCTAAAAATCTGGCGACATTACTTATATGGTGCTCAGTGTGAGATCATTACAGATCACAAAAGTTTAAAATATATTTTTTCTCAGAAGAAAATCAATATGCGCCAGAGACGATGATTAGAACTTATCAAAGATTATGACGTAGACATTAAATACCATCCCGGTAAGGCGAATATAGTAGCTGATGCGCTCAGTAGAAAGCATTTGTCACAGATGATTGTTCCGCTAACTGAACAGAAAGAGTTATTACGAGAGATACAAAATCTTGAAATGCTTACATGTATAACTTCCGCTCGAACTCACGATTTATTCTTCCAACTAATGACAGAGCATTCCTTTAAAGACATGGTAAGGAAGGTGATGAACCGAGATCCTATATTTGTGAAGATTCTGGATAAGGTAAAAAGTGCACAATCAACTGCTTTTACTGAATAAGATGAATTATTATTTTTAAATAAAAGGTTATGTGTTCCTCATGTTGATACACTTCGAGCGGAAATACTTTATGAAGCACATAACACAACTTATTCAATTCACCCTGGGAGAATGAAAATGTACCAAGATCTCAAGCAGGACTTTTGGTGGCCAGGAATGAAGGCTTATGTAATTCAATATATTGTCAAATGTCACACGTACCAACTTGTGAAGGCAGAACATCAGAAACCTGACGGATACTTACAATCATTACCGATCCCTGAGTGGAAATGAGATGACATAACCATGGATTTTGTCATGGGATTGCCAAGGAGTAAAACTGGGAACAACGGTATATGAGTAATGATTGACCGATTAACGAAATTTGCACATTTCATTCCTATGAAAAATGATAGCCCAGTACAAAAGTTAGTTGATCAGTATATCAACGTCATTGTAAAATATCATGGGATTCCCCGATCCATCGTGTCTGATAGAGATGGACGCTTTACATCGGATACTTGGAAACTCGTGCAGAAAAAGTTGGGAACAAAACTATTATATAGTACCGCCTTTCATCCTCAAACGGATGGTCAGTCCGAGCGAACTATCCAATTGTTGGAAGATCTATTAAGAATGGTCGTACTCGATCTTAAAGGCTCATGGGAAAAATACTTAGCGCTGGTGGAATTTTCGTACAATAATAACTACCAGTCGAGTATTCAGATGACACCGTTCGAGGCATTGTATGGACGAAGATGTCGTACCCCTTTATGTTGGGCAGAAGATGGCGATCAGAAGTTATTCCCAAAGAATCAAGTTGATAAGATAAACGATAAACTTACACTGGTACGAGAAAGATTGAAAATAGCCCAAGACAGACAACAAAAATATTATGATGCCAGACATCGAAGAGTAGAATTTAATGAAGGCGATATGGTATGACTGAAAATAAAGCCCTTCAAGGGAACTTCACGAATTCGGCGACTTGGAAAGCTTAGTCCAAGGTATGTAGGGCCATTCGTCATCTCTGAAAGGATTGGACCGGTGGCTTATCGCCTAGTTTTATGAGATGCTCTTTAAAACCTTCATAATGTATTCCATGTTTCTTCATTGATGAAGTATATAGCAGACCCAGAGAAAATAGTCTCTCCTGAACAAATGTAAATAGAGCCGGATCTATCAAGTCTAACTGAGCCATACAAGATTGTGGACTGGCAAAACAGGCAGCTTCGAAATCGAGAGGTTCGATTTGTCAAGGTCTGGTGGAAAGGGCAAGGTATTCATGAAGCAACGTGGGAAAAAGAAGAAGACATGAGAAATCTCTTCACTTAATTGTTTGATCTACCTTCAGATTGAGAATTTTCGTGGACGAAAATTCAATAAGAAGGGGAGAATTGTGACGCCACCACCTTATTTACTATAATAAGTTAGTGGTGTGCTAATAGAGGCTATTAGAGGGGAGAAACCAGCTGAAATAAGGTGAACCGGCAATTCCCGGTTAGCAAAGGCGCGTGGCGTGCAGGTACTAAGCGGCGCCCGATAATAATAAAGCAACGGAAGCCGCTGTTCCTCCTATTCTCCCCTCCCGATCCCGCACAGTAGCGCAGAAGGCGGACCGCAGCCGCACGCCGACGGAAGCTCCCGAGCACTTGTTCCTCCTCCGTTCTTCGTGATTTTTCCTCCGATTGAAAGGTAATCATTTCCTTTCCACTCCTCTTGCTTCTTTCATGAATTTTTTGCATGTATTGTAAATGGTAGAAACCCTAGGGTTTAGGGTTTTTCAATTTTCTTTGATCATTGGCATGTAAAAAGTTTCTGTAAAGAATCCCTAAATCCTAAATAGTGATTTGAAGTAGTTTTAGTGAAACCCTAATTGATATGCTAGAGATTCCGAAATTTTAGCATGTGTGTCCCTCTAATTTAGCAAAATCCTTATCCCCGTGTGAAAGAAATAAAGTAGAAGATTTCCCTTCACTTCAAATAATTATTTGGAGGATACGAAGTGTTGTCCTTCACTACAAATGAATAAACCTTGTTTTAATAATTAGGGCAACAATCTCTTAGGGGATTTTGAAGCTAAGGAAGCAAAATTGGCTATGGTGTAATGTTTCCTCGCCAATTGGACCAAAAGTACCTTGCTTTCTAGATAGGATAACCATCAATTAACCCCCTAACTGACTCCTTGACCTAATTAGGTCAAGTCGAGCCCGTCAAGAACATCTTGAAGTGTGACCAACTTATGTGTCTTTAACAATATCATCGATGTAGAATATGGCTTCTCGAGGCAGTGGAAGGCAAAATGACGATGGTGGTCGCAGAGATAAAGGAAAAGGGGTGGAAAAAGTGAGTTCTTACCCTTTTTAATCACTTAATTTTCATGTTTATTCTCCATGATTATCTGTATGTGTATATTATATGAAAAGAATAATTGAAACTAAATATACAATGAATTAAACTAAATAAAGAAAGTAAAGGAAGAAGTAGAAGAATAAGAAATGAAATGAGCTAAGTTAGGGGTTAACCCAACAGTGGAGGTGGGGTGAATGTCCTCCCAATAATGATGAAATGAAAGGAACGTGCGAATATGAAAAGGCACGTTAAGAAATGTGTGCGAATATGAAAAGGCACGCAAGCGCGCTATATAAATGATACAAAAGATTAATATTCCCTTAACACTGCCCAATAACAACATGAAAAGTCCAAAAGAGGCTAAGAAAGTCCAACCCATATGAAAAGATATATAAGAAAAAGGATATATAAAGAAAAATGATGAGTAAAAGATGAACAAGAGAAGAAAAACATTAATAAGAAGAATATGATGAAAATGATTAATATGATATAACGAGAGAGAACGTAATCAAGATAATAAAGTATGAAATCCGTAGAAAGTAAATAAGACATCATAGTAAAAAAGGGAACAATGAGAATTCATTTAGTCTTTGACTAATAGAAAATGTAACTAAACAGGTAAAGGCGGAGGCTTCCCCTGCTAGCTCCAGCAGGCCCCCTACACGCAGGGAAAAGATGTACAACATCTGGGTGGATGTCGTCACAGCCGTCTTCGAGGTCATGGATGCCCACAAGGCATCTTGCCGCGACCCCGAATGCCCCCACGACAAGTTTCAGTTTTATTTCAAGTAGTCTACTCATGGTTGTCATATGTTACAGTATAGTTTTTGTTCTGAGTTACATGTGTAGTTTTGAGCTGATATGATAGTATATTTGTAACTGTAGCTTAGATATTTTGATGACTCCTTTTGTTGTACATATATCTAGTCATCTGCGAGCTTGTACTATACTGTATCAGGTGTAAGATAAATAAAATGTGATGTACTTCTCTGCGTTTCTTTTACTCTGTCATTATACTTATTTATATATAATTATTGATGATTATATAACTGCCACACTCTGAATTGCCAAGTAAATAAAGTAGATCAATGGAAATTGCGACGGTAGCCTAGAAAGTGGGGCCATTACAGTTGAGACAGACTCCGAGGGCTTTGTTATGCAGGTTTCTCAAGATCATGATCAAATTTGGCTACAAACAATGACAGTCTGATCATACTTTGTTTATTAGAAGAAATTCGGGAAAATTGGTGGTTCTTATTGTCTACGTTGATGATATTGTGATCATCGGTGAATACACCGACGAAATTGCAAATCTAAAGGCTCTCATGTATGTTGAGTTTGAAGTAAAGGACATAGGGAGATTACGTTATTTCCTGGGAAATCAATTGACCAAATCAAATCAAGACATCTTCAGCTTTAAAAGTAAGTATGTTTTGGATCTGTTAAAAAGAGACTGCTATGCTCGACTGTGTTTCAGCTAACACTCCTATGGAGGACAACCACGAGATTGATGAAGACAATGACGACGATCTCATTGATGCCTCAAGTTATTAGAGATTGGTTGAGAGACTTTTATACCTATCTCACACTCATCCTGACATTACATATGCTGTAGGAATTTTGAATAGATATATGCATGCTCCCAAGATCCGACATCAGGATGTCGCCTATCGGGTACAATGGTACTGTACAACCTTGGACTCGCGAGAGGTGGCCCAACGAGCGAGAAGGGGAGGCTGGCGAGATGATAGGTGAGTAAGACCAGGGGGACCCACCTGCAGGAGGCGGGATGGGAGATTATCTGAGCTTGGCGAGATGGCTCTGGTAGGCGAGATGGCCTATATTGCGAGATGCCAGCGAGACGGATAGAGAGGGTCGTCTCGCCCGTCAGTCTCTTACCCCACTCGCCACATGGGAGAGGAGTGTTGGATCTTGTAGCCAACCTTAGAGGGGGGGGGGGTGAATAAGGTTCGACGCGTTTCTTGAAATTTAAGCGTTAATTTGTCCACAGAACCAGAGCATAGGAAACTACTGCAGAGCGTTGGGTAACCAATATTCTGCGGTACGTTATTCACTCTTTTCCTGTACAAATTTAGCTTGTGCGCACACACGTGAAACTAGACTTATCATTCACAAGTAAACATAAGAGGCAATGATATGAAGACAATATCTCATATGAATCATTTAGTCACACACAATGTTACACTTGTAATTAGGATTGATTTAAAACATGTTTACACACAATACATACAACATGGATCTCCATGACGCCGGAGGTCAGAGGCGGTGAATAAAACTCTTGGGTTTTCTATACCGACCCAAAACCCGGACCGGTTGGCTCTTCACTTTCTCCCCGAAAGGTCTTAGAGCCGCTCTTCACCTCCACACCCGGAAGGGTCTTAGAGCCGCTCTTCACTTTCTCCCCGAAAGGTCTTAGAGCCGCTCTTCACCTCCACAACCGGAAGGGTCTTAGAGCACCGCTAGATCCCCGATCTAGACGCCCCAAATCCCGGGACGATTTTCCACGGAATCCAACCTGGATCCCGACGACCTTCCCCGGTCGATTTCCCTTACCACTTACAACAATAGAAGAAGAAAACGATACAAAAAGAGATTACAAAAATATATTCGTTAAAGTTTAGGTTCTCCCTCTTGAGAAGTTCTCCGGATAGATCTACGGCCGGTGCTTGTGATCTTCGATGGAAAGCACCCGGTCGCTAGACGTAGACGATGCGAAGCCTTGATCTCCGGAGTTCTTCGATCTCGAACGGGAGGAAGAAACCTTGCTTTTTCTTTGACGAAGACGAGTAGAACGGACGTAGGAAGACGACCGAACTTAGTATTCATGGAGCACTTCGTCAATGATCTCTGGAGCCTTAGGTCTTGAGGAAACGGCGCTGCTTTTTATACGTCTTGGAGAAAATAGACTACCGCCTGCGATAACTCTATCGCCGGGCGGTAGGTTCGCGCGTAACGCCTGCCAGCTGTCTCCACACGTCTCCCGAAACGGCAACTATAACTGCTCATTAAGGAAACTGCCGTTTCAAAAGAGCTATCGCCGGGCGGTAAAGGTTACCGCGCCCAGTCAGAGCGATAGCGCCATTTCGCCAGATAATTCTACCGCCTGCGATAAGACTATCGCCTGAGCGGTAGGTACCATCGTCGACGATCGTACCCTCGATGCACGTCGACCGGATACCGCCGGCGGTAGCGTCCTGTCGCCGGGCGGTAGCTTTTGATTGTCGACGATCCTTCCTTAGCTGATAAATGGGCTGTCGACCATCGAACCGATATGCGTCGATCGAGATGGTTACCGCGCTGCGATAAGGTTGTCGCCGGGCGGTAGTAACCTTTTGAAGCTCTTCTCCTTTCCTTTCACCTATCAGCCTGCACACTCTATCACACAACCAATCTCATCAAATACAAGCAGGGAGTTGATATTCTCAAACCTAAGGAGTGTGAAACCATGTTCCAACAAACTCCCCCTTTTGATAATATCAATCCCGTTCATGATAAACCAAAATCAAGTAGATAGAGTGCCAGAATAGATGTATGTAGCAACGTAGAACAGTATAAAGTAGAGTATCAGAGTAAAATGATATTGAACAAATAAGCAATACACACCTATATCGATCCCGTTCAATCCTGTTCTATCCTACTACATACTCCCCCTATCAGGTGGGACGCTCCCCCTATCTATGAGCACACACACACCTCAATACGCTCCCCCTATCATGAACACTACCTCCAATACCTTCTCCCCCTTTGATAATATCAAAAGAATGGGCGAGGCCAACCGACCAAGGAGGATGAAAATTGTAGGCGAGAGATAACGTAATATAGACCTACAAAGCACTTGAAATCAGAGAGTTGTAAAACAGGGTCAAAATCAGGAGCAAACGCAAATCAGAGTGAAGAAAATGGACTATATGCACGAGACATAGCACACATCAAGTATGACATGAATGTTTGCAGGGTTTAGATAGATAGAGAGAAAAATAGGCAAACACAAATATCGTCATGAGAGAAAAAAAATGTGCCAGTACGTATTGTGCGAAAAGCATCGAATGTAGTTGAGGTCCAATTCTTATGCGCGGAAGATTTAAATAAGATAATGACATGTGCACGTGTAGCACCAAGAGACAAAACATTCAATAGAGATATCAGGCAGACATGTTTATATCAAGCAAACTAACGATGCTAACACCAAAGAGATATAGTGAAAAATCACGTCACATGACATAGTGCGGCATAAAGAAATTAAATCAAGGGCACAAATCATAAAGTGTAGTCCATGCACAAGATCGAAACGACTTTTTAATCCAAGGTGCTCACCCTCACAACGCTTATGAAGACTTATCAGGAGGGATGAGTAGTGCTTGGGGGGTCTGTAAGCGGGATTTGATGGCCATCATTTTATTTTGGAGTTAGGCCATCAACTTTATACATAATCAAAGCAGAACAAGACCCCAAGTCAATCGAAATCTACCCACATAGGTAGATCCACTTTAACTTGTTTACATTGGACATATGCCTTTCTAGTTTTGGCCCAAAAATTTAATTAGCATAGACACGCGCAATTTGATTTCATGACATTGATTGTTCAAGATATATCAGAGATGTTAAAGTTAGTGTCACGATTTATAGCATGTCAGCTTATTATCTCAGGTTGAGTGTATGATCAAGTAGTGTGTGAGAGGTGTAATCATTATCGTAAATAAATCCTCACACATACTTAGAGGCATAGACAACGTACACCCACATTAATTTTCGCACTCAATAGCTAGACAAAAATTTAACTTCGCTCATCATGACAGGATACCAATGTGCCGTACAAATTGACAAAAAGATTAGCAAACATTGTATATACTTGAAAATATACCACGACTCGGTCATATGAGCCCCCATGAGAAAAAGAAAACGCACTTTGGCCCTAAAACGACCACCATTTGTCTACTATATGGACACCTTAAGATATTCCCTAGCCTTGTCAAAGCAGGTTGGATAAGCATGATTTTCGTGTGTACTTATATGCGAGTCAGAGTACTATCGCCTGTCGGTAGTACTACCGCGCCGCGGTAACTCCGGAATAAATATGCTGTAGGTTATTTCAGATCCGCCCACACTCATTCTCACCTTGCATCCCCTTTTGGAAAGAAGCTTCTCCAGCCCTACAGATCTCCTTTGATTCCAGGTAATGCTCTATCCTTTCTCATTTTTGCTTGATTTCTTGTTTTTAGGATCCATATGAGATGTCTTTGTGGAGTAGATGTGTTCTCTCATGGCTTCTTTATATCCACTTCTTCACGGATCTCCTCTCACATATCCCCCTTTTTGAAACATATTGCCATTGTTTTAGTCTATTTCAGATCTACGCTTTAAGAGGTGAAAAATATTGCCATTGTTTGTAAAGGATCCGAAATGCGGAGGAGTAAAAAGAGATACTTTCACATGTTTCATTTTTAGATGTTTATTGTCGGATCTCATCTCCTCTTTCAAGATCTACGAAGTTCATATATAGATCTATGAAGAACATGGAGATTGGAGTGGTTTTTACAAAAGAAATCGATTTTTAGCTCAAAACGGCGGAAAGAGGTGAAGTGCAGTCCGTCGAGCTACCGCCGGTGATAGCTAATTATCGCCTGCGATAGCTCCCAGATTTCACTCAATTTTTGTGAATTTTCAGTTTTGGATCCCGGTTCCTGATTTGAGTTTTTGAATGTTGTTTCATGCAGGAAATGGCCTCCTCGAGCGCACACTCTGGACGTCGAAGTATTTCAAAACGAAACCGTGGAGAGACTACGTACCCCGCTATAGACAACGCCACTGTGAGCATTCCTATGCTCATAGAAATTGATGATCGGTATACTCATATCTATGAGTATCTCGAAGAATCGGGCGTGTTGGCGGTGATATCAGATGGGTGTTCCTTTTCCTCCGCTCTCGTTCGAGAGTTCTACAACAACTTGAGGGATCCATCTCTGATGCGTCTGGGAGGAGGAGTTCAGTCTTGCATCGGGGATGAGATAGTTACTATCACCCATGCCGACCTGGAGACGAAGTACGTGTGGCCATCCAACCTTCCATACTTGGATGTTGTAGAATCCTTCAGGACAGCACGGGATTGGAGAGTGATGAACGAGGTTCTCCATGGAGCGGAGGGGCGTCCTGACTTTTTCACTTCGGTGGACACACTCACACCAGTTGCTCGGATAATTCAGGATATCCTCCACCATTCACTGATGTTCAAGGCAGGAGATACTCGAAAGATCACGGCTCAGCTATCCATGGTGACCTATCACATTATAGCGCAGAAGCCATTCAGCGTTTCAGATCTCATCCTGTCGATCATGAGGTATACTTTTCGCCTCAAGTCCCCCGATCGTCAGCGGGTAAATACACTCCCTTTGGGAGGAGTCATCCAGACCATCCTGAAGATCAAGTACCCGACCATCGACTGGACCTCCTATCCCATTGACCTCTTTCCGCAGGTCTATCATGTAGGAGAGATACCGGCTGCTTCACGGGTGCGACCACAGGTGCCACCTCCGGAGCCATCGGTACCCCGGTCGGGATCTCTTCGCGAGGCAAGTCGTGGAATTCATAGCCTCATGGAGGAGCAGGGAAAGGAGATCAAAGGCATGAAGAAGATGCTTAAGAAGATCATGAGGAAGCTCAGCATTTCTTCAACATCCTCTGATGAACAGGCGTGATCCCATTTTTTCTTTGTACCCTTTCGAGTTTTTAGATTTATGAACAATTAAAAAATTGATGTAATAATACAGGTACCGGCCCGAACATTTTTCTTGAATGTTTTTGGTTTCATTTTATGTGGGCAACTTAATCTCTATTTTGTTATCACTTGATTATGCATGAAAAGTGGATTTTGATCAGTATTAATTTGCTCCTAAGCTCTTTGAGTCCCGCACAACTAAATCAGACGTACGATGTGAAGTAGGAGATAGTCATGACGTGATCAAGTGTGTCATTCTACTTCACTAACGGGACATACTTAGGAGTTGAGAGGTTTGGGTATCCAGAAGGAGCCTAAAATGACTTTCCTTTTGGGAACCCAACGATGTTGTGATACAGTTGAACCTGGTGAAGGAGGGTTCGCCCGGTCCGTCGGACTGGGCGTGCTACGTCGCGTGACTGGTCTCCATTCATACCTTGGTTTGATGTTTTTCTTATGTTGCAGATTCTCTTTTGGATGTCTAGGAGTCCTTACGTGAGAGATTGTGGTTGGGCACAATTGTCTTTGTGAATTAATCATGTTGAGATTACTTTCTGACATGAAATACTTCTTGTTACCATACTGACTCATAGCATAAAGACTTTTTGAAGGATATCTGCGTTCAATTAGTTTTGTAAATGGAGTAGTTGGTTTTCGCCAGTGGATATGATTTTCATATTTGAGGTTTTCACTCGCGTTGGCTTGAAGTTTACTGCTCCCTTTGATTTTCCTAACTGACGTGAGTGAGCTTGTGTTCAACGTGCGTTTGGAATTTTCTTGATATTGCACGTTTATGTGTTGAGAATTTTTCTTTAAAATTTCCTTAAGCACGTTGATTTTCGTTTCCAAATCTTCATTTCTCTGTTTGAGATTTGTTCTCGCTTTGGTGTAGGCAGTTGTGCTATTCTTGAGTATTGCGACTATTGAGTTAATATGGGCTTCATACTTATTTCTATATTCTTCGAAGACCTCACTCATCTCAGTGATTTCAACTCTATAGTCCACACACTTAGCACACTCCCCCTTTGACGCTAAGTTTTCTAGAAACAGTTTCTCATTTTGTTCTCTTAGAGAAATGCACTCTTTCTCTTCCTCCTCACGTTTCTCTTTTAACTTCTCACAATTTATACAAAGTGTAGAGTTGTCCTCTAAAGAGTATACAGGAGAACTAGACACGACAGTGGAAGATTCTACACTAACATTTGCTTTTAAAAGGTTATTTTCCAAGCGTAGTTTTGAATTAATATTTTTCAGTTTCTTAAGTCTACGCCTATTCATATTCAGCATATTCAGTGTATAAACAGACTTGTATACACTGAGAGAGTTTGAGTTTCTTACAGCGCTCTTGGACGAGGCAAGATTTGAACACAAGGTTCCTTTATCATCTTCCCCTTGGCTCTTCTCGTCCAGTGACAGATGTTCATCTCCCCTCTTGCTTGACGTGTCTGTCTTGACTTCCTCCAAGAGTGCATCTCCATTTGACTCGTCACTTGGATCTATAAGAAACTGCTCGAAGTCATTATCTGCAAGATGAGAACTATAAGTAGACTCAAGATATTCCCATATCTCATATGCAGTGGAACACATGTGAATGCGTTTAAAAATTTCTTGACTAAGCCCACAAAACAAACTGTTCATAGCCTTGGCATTTAAATAACACTCGTGCTTATTTAGGCTATAAGGGGGCTTGGTACAAGTAATGTTCCAAACTTCTACATCCGTTAGCATAAGGAATTTTCTCATTAGAGTTCTCCATTCGTTATAGTTCACTCCTATAAAGAGAGGTGGTGCAAACACATTTTCGGTGTACAATTTTTCATCCCCACTCATCAGTCCATGATGGAGGTTGGCCATTATTCCCGGTAGTGAAACCGTTTTGGAATAACCTGCCTCTGATACCACTTGTTGGATCTTGTAGCCACAAGTCAATCGAAATCTACCCACATAGGTAGATCCACTTTAACTTGTTTACATTGGACATATGCCTTTCTAGTTTTGGCCCAAAAATTTAATTAGCATAGACACGCGCAATTTGATTTCATGACATTGATTGTTCAAGATATATCAGAGATGTTAAAGTTAGTGTCACGATTTATAGCATGTCAGCTTATTATCTCAGGTTGAGTGTATGATCAAGTAGTGTGTGAGAGGTGTAATCATTATCGTAAATAAATCCTCACACATACTTAGAGGCATAGACAACGTACACCCACATTAATTTTCGCACTCAATAGCTAGACAAAAATTTAACTTCGCTCATCATGACAGGATACCAATGTGCCGTACAAATTGACAAAAAGATTAGCAAACATTGTATATACTTGAAAATATACCACGACTCGGTCATATGAGCCCCCATGAGAAAAAAAAAACGCACTTTGGCCCTAAAACGACCACCATTTGTCTACTATATGGACACCTTAAGATATTCCCTAGCCTTGTCAAAGCAGGTTGGATAAGCATGATTTTCGTGTGTACTTATATGCGAGTCAGAGTACTATCGCCTGTCGGTAGTACTACCGTGCCGCGGTAACTCCGGAATAAATATGCTGTAGGTTATTTCAGATCCGCCCACACTCATTCTCACCTTGCATCCCCTTTTGGAAAGAAGCTTCTCCAGCCCTACAGATCTCCTTTGATTCCAGGTAATGCTCTATCCTTTCTCATTTTTGCTTGATTTCTTGTTTTTAGGATCCATATGAGATGTCTTTGTGGAGTAGATGTGTTCTCTCATGGCTTTTTTATATCCACTTCTTCACGGATCTCCTCTCACATATCCCCCTTTTTGAAACATATTGCCATTGTTTTAGTCTATTTCGGATCTACGCTTTAAGAGGTGAAAAATATTGCCATTGTTTGTAAAGGATCCGAAATGCGGAGGAGTAAAAAGAGATACTTTCACATGTTTCATTTTTAGATGTTTATTGTCGGATCTCATCTCCTCTTTCAAGATCTACGAAGTTCATATATAGATCTATGAAGAACATGGAGATTGGAGTGGTTTTTACAAAAGAAATCGATTTTTAGCTCAAAACGGCGGAAAGAGGTGAAGTGCAGTCCGTCGAGCTACCGCCGGTGATAGCTAATTATCGCCTGCGATAGCTCCCAGATTTCACTCAATTTTTGTGAATTTTCAGTTTTGGATCCCGGTTCCTGATTTGAGTTTTTGAATGTTGTTTCATGCAGGAAATGGCCTCCTCGAGCGCACACTCTGGACGTCGAAGTATTTCAAAACGAAACCGTGGAGAGACTACGTACCCCGCTATAGACAACGCCACTGTGAGCATTCCTATGCTCATAGAAATTGATGATCGGTATACTCATATCTATGAGTATCTCGAAGAATCGGGCGTGTTGGCGGTGATATCAGATGGGTGTTCCTTTTCCTCCGCTCTCGTTCGAGAGTTCTACAACAACTTGAGGGATCCATCTCTGATGCGTCTGGGAGGAGGAGTTCAGTCTTGCATCGGGGATGAGATAGTTACTATCACCCATGCCGACCTGGAGACGAAGTACGTGTGGCCATCCAACCTTCCATACTTGGATGTTGTAGAATCCTTCAGGACAGCACGGGATTGGAGAGTGATGAACGAGGTTCTCCATGGAGCGGAGGGGCGTCCTGACTTTTTCACTTCGGTGGACACACTCACACCAGTTGCTCGGATAATTCAGGATATCCTCCACCATTCACTGATGTTCAAGGCAGGAGATACTCGAAAGATCACGGCTCAGCTATCCATGGTGACCTATCACATTATAGCGCAGAAGCCATTCAGCGTTTCAGATCTCATCCTGTCGATCATGAGGTATACTTTTTGCCTCAAGTCCCCCGATCGTCAGCGGGTAAATACACTCCCTTTGGGAGGAGTCATCCAGACCATCCTGAAGATCAAGTACCCGACCATCGACTGGACCTCCTATCCCATTGACCTCTTTCCGCAGGTCTATCATGTAGGAGAGATACCGGCTGCTTCACGGGTGCGACCACAGGTGCCACCTCCGGAGCCATCGGTACCCCGGTCGGGATCTCTTCGCGAGGCAAGTCGTGGAATTCATAGCCTCATGGAGGAGCAGGGAAAGGAGATCAAAGGCATGAAGAAGATGCTTAAGAAGATCATGAGGAAGCTCAGCATTTCTTCAACATCCTCTGATGAACAGGCGTGATCCCATTTTTTCTTTGTACCCTTTCGAGTTTTTAGATTTATGAACAATTAAAAAATTGATGTAATAATACAGGTACCGGCCCGAACATTTTTCTTGAATGTTTTTGGTTTCATTTTATGTGGGCAACTTAATCTCTATTTTGTTATCACTTGATTATGCATGAAAAGTGGATTTTGATCAGTATTAATTTGCTCCTAAGCTCTTTGAGTCCCGCACAACTAAATCAGACGTACGATGTGAAGTAGGAGATAGTCATGACGTGATCAAGTGTGTCATTCTACTTCACTAACGGGACATACTTAGGAGTTGAGAGGTTTGGGTATCCAGAAGGAGCCTAAAATGACTTTCCTTTTGGGAACCCAACGATGTTGTGATACAGTTGAACCTGGTGAAGGAGGGTTCGCCCGGTCCGTCGGACTGGGCGTGCTACGTCGCGTGACTGGTCTCCATTCATACCTTGGTTTGATGTTTTTCTTATGTTGCAGATTCTCTTTTGGATGTCTAGGAGTCCTTACGTGAGAGATTGTGGTTGGGCACAATTGTCTTTGTGAATTAATCATGTTGAGATTACTTTCTGACATGAAATACTTCTTGTTACCATACTGACTCATAGCATAAAGACTTTTTGAAGGATATCTGCGTTCAATTAGTTTTGTAAATGGAGTAGTTGGTTTTCGCCAGTGGATATGATTTTCATATTTGAGGTTTTCACTCGCGTTGGCTTGAAGTTTACTGCTCCCTTTGATTTTCCTAACTGACGTGAGTGAGCTTGTGTTCAACGTGCGTTTGGAATTTTCTTGATATTGCACGTTTATGTGTTGAGAATTTTTCTTTAAAATTTCCTTAAGCACGTTGATTTTCGTTTCCAAATCTTCATTTCTCTGTTTGAGATTTGTTCTCGCTTTGGTGTAGGCAGTTGTGCTATTCTTGAGTATTGCGACTATTGAGTTAATGTGGGCTTCATACTTATTTCTATATTCTTCGAAGACCTCACTCATCTCAGTGATTTCAACTCTATAGTCCACACACTTAGCACACTCCCCCTTTGACGCTAAGTTTTCTAGAAACAGTTTCTCATTTTGTTCTCTTAGAGAAATGCACTCTTTCTCTTCCTCCTCACGTTTCTCTTTTAACTTCTCACAATTTATACAAAGTGTAGAGTTGTCCTCTAAAGAGTATACAGGAGAACTAGACACGACAGTGGAAGATTCTACACTAACATTTGCTTTTAAAAGGTTATTTTCCAAGCGTAGTTTTGAATTAATATTTTTCAGTTTCTTAAGTCTACGCCTATTCATATTCAGCATATTCAGTGTATAAACAGACTTGTATACACAGAGAGAGTTTGGGTTTCTTACAGCGCTCTTGGACGAGGCAAGATTTGAACACAAGGTTCCTTTATCATCTTCCCCTTGGCTCTTCTCGTCCAGTGACAGATGTTCATCTCCCCTCTTGCTTGACGTGTCTGTCTTGACTTCCTCCAAGAGTGCATCTCCATTTGACTCGTCACTTGGATCTATAAGAAACTGCTCGAAGTCATTATCTGCAAGATGAGAACTATAAGTAGACTCAAGATATTCCCATATCTCATATGCAGTGGAACACATGTGAATGCGTTTAAAAATTTCTTGACTAAGCCCACAAAACAAACTGTTCATAGCCTTGGCATTTAAATAACACTCGTGCTTATTTAGGCTATAAGGGGGCTTGGTACAAGTAATGTTCCAAACTTCTACATCCGTTAGCATAAGGAATTTTCTCATTAGAGTTCTCCATTCGTTATAGTTCACTCCTATAAAGAGAGGTGGTGCAAACACATTTTCGGTGTACAATTTTTCATCCCCACTCATCAGTCCATGATGGAGGTTGGCCATTATTCCCGGTAGTGAAACCGTTTTGGAATAACCTGCCTCTGATACCACTTGTTGGATCTTGTGCGAATATGAAAAGGAACGCAAGCGCGCTATATAAATGATACAAAAGATTAATATTCCCTTAACACTGCCCAATAACAACATGAAAAGTCCAAAAGAGGCTAAGAAAGTCCAACCCATATGAAAAGATATATAAGAAAAAGGATATATAAAGAAAAATGATGAGTAAAAGATGAACAAGAGAAGAAAAACATTAATAAGAAGAATATGATGAAAATGATTAATATGATATAACGAGAGAGAACGTAATCAAGATAATAAAGTATGAAATCCGTAGAAAGTAAATAAGACATCATAGTAAAAAAGGGAACAATGAGAATTCATTTAGTCTTTGACTAATAGAAAATGTAACTAAACAGGTAAAGGCGGAGGCTTCCCCTGCTAGCTCCAGCAGGCCCCCTACACGCAGGGAAAAGATGTACAACATCTGGGTGGATGTCGTCACAGCCGTCTTCGAGGTCATGGATGCCCACAAGGCATCTTGCCGCGACCCCGAATGCCCCCACGACAAGTTTCAGTTTTATTTCAAGTAGTGTACTCATGGTTGTCATATGTTACAGTATAGTTTTTGTTCTGAGTTACATGTGTAGTTTTGAGCTGATATGATAGTATATTTGTAACTGTAGCTTAGATATTTTAATGACTCCTTTTGTTGTACATATATCTAGTCATCTGCGAGCTTGTACTATACTGTATCAGGTGTAAGATAAATAAAATGTGATGTACTTCTCTGCGTTTCTTTTACTCTGTCATTATACTTATTTATATATAATTATTGATGATTATATAACTGCCACACTCTGAATTGCCAAGTAAATAAAGTAGATCAATGGAAATTGCGACGGTAGCCTAGAAAGTGGGGCCATTACAGTTGAGACAGACTCCGAGGGCTTTGTTATGCAGGTTTCTCAAGATCATGATCAAATTTGGCTACAAACAATGACAGTCTGATCATACTTTGTTTATTAGAAGAAATTCGGGAAAATTGGTGGTTCTTATTGTCTACGTTGATGATATTGTGATCATCGGTGAATACACCGACGAAATTGCAAATCTAAAGGCTCTCATGTATGTTGAGTTTGAAGTAAAGGACATAGGGAGATTACGTTATTTCCTGGGAAATCAATTGACCAAATCAAATCAAGACATCTTCAGCTTTAAAAGTAAGTATGTTTTGGATCTGTTAAAAAGAGACTGCTATGCTCGACTGTGTTTCAGCTAACACTCCTATGGAGGACAACCACGAGATTGATGAAGACAATGACGACGATCTCATTGATGCCTCAAGTTATTAGAGATTGGTTGAGAGACTTTTATACCTATCTCACACTCATCCTGACATTACATATGCTGTAGGAATTTTGAATAAATATATGCATGCTCCCAAGATCCGACATCAGGATGTCGCCTATCGGGTACAATGGTACTGTACAACCTTGGACTCGCGAGAGGTGGCCCAACGAGCGAGAAGGGGAGGCTGGCGAGATGATAGGTGAGTAAGACCAGGGGGACCCACCTGCAGGAGGCGGGATGGGAGATTATCTGAGCTTGGCGAGATGGCTCTGGTAGGCGAGATGGCCTATATTGCGAGATGCCAGCGAGACGGATAGAGAGGGTCGTCTCGCCCGTCAGTCTCTTCCCCACTCGCCACATGGGAGAGGAGTGTTGGATCTTGTAGCCAACCTTAGAGGGGGGTGGGGGTGAATAAGGTTCGACGCGTTTCTTGAAATTTAAGCGTTAATTTGTCCACAGAACCAGAGCATAGGAAACTACTGCAGAGCGTTGGGTAACCAATGTTCTGCGGTACGTTATTCACTCTTTTCCTGTACAAATTTAGCTTGTGCGCACACACGTGAAACTAGACTTATCATTCACAAGTAAACATAAGAGGCAATGATATGAAGACAATATCTCATATGAATCATTTAGTCACACACAATGTTACACTTGTAATTAGGATTGATTTAAAACATGTTTACACACAATACATACAACATGGATCTCCATGACGCCGGAGGTCAGAGGCGGTGAATAAAACTCTTGGGTTTTCTATACCGACCCAAAACCCGGACCGGTTGGCTCTTCACTTTCTCCCCGAAAGGTCTTAGAGCCGCTCTTCACTTTCTCCCCGAAAGGTCTTAGAGCCGCTCTTCACCTCCACAACCGGAAGGGTCTTAGAGCACCGCTAGATCCCCGATCTAGACGCCCCAAATCCCGGGACGATTTTCCACGGAATCCAACCCGGATCCCGACGACCTTCCCCGGTCGATTTCCCTTACCACTTACAACAATAGAAGAAGAAAAAGATACAAAAAGAGATTACAAAAATATATTCGTTAAAGTTTAGGTTCTCCCTCTTGAGAAGTTCTCCGGATAGATCTACGGCCGGTGCTTGTGATCTTCGATGGAAAGCACCCGGTCGCTAGACGTAGACGATGCGAAGCCTTGATCTCCGGAGTTCTTCGATCTCGAACGGGAGGAAGAAACCTTGCTTTTTCTTTGACGAAGACGAGTAGAACGGACGTAGAAAGACGGCCGAACTTAGTATTCCTGGAGCACTTCGTCAATGATCTCTGGAGCCTTAGGTCTTGATGAAACGGCGCTGCTTTTTATACGTCTTGGAGAAAATAGACTACCGCCTGCGATAACTCTATCGCCGGGCGGTAGGTTCGCGCATAACGCCTGCCAGCTGTCTCCACACGTCTCCCGAAACGACAACTATAACTGCTCATTAAGGAAACTGCCGTTTCAAAAGAGCTATCGCCGGGCGGTAAAGGTTACCGCGCCCAGTCAGAGCGATAGCGCCATTTCGCCAGATAATTCTACCGCCTGCGATAAGACTATCGCCTGAGCGGTAGGTACCATCGTCGACGATCGTACCCTCGATGCACGTCGACCGGATACCGCCGGCGGTAGCGTCCTGTCGCCGGGCGGTAGCTTTTGATTGTCGACGATCCTTCCTTAGCTGATAAATGGGCTGTCGACCATCGAACCGATATGCGTCGATCGAGATGGTTACCGCGCTGCGATAAGGTTGTCGCCGGGCGGTAGTAACCTTTTGAAGCTCTTCTCCTTTCCTTTCACCTATCAGCCTGCACACTCTATCACACAACCAATCTCATCAAATACAAGCAGGGAGTTGATATTCTCAAACCTAAGGAGTGTGAAACCATGTTCCAACAAGGAGATGTCTTTACCTTTTTACCCCTAAGGGGGATTTTACCTTTGTGCACCAGGTAGTTTTACATTTCTACCCCTGAAGGTCTGCATATAGCTCTCCAGAACAACGGAGTTTGGCTGTTGGCAGACCCTGCCCCGGGTGTTTTGGTCATTTCAGGTTAGTTCAGAAGTGATATTTGCAGATCAGATTCAGAGGCCTATAAATAGACCGATAAGGTGCCTGAGAAGGTTGTTGAACCTTTCCACTGTCTTCCTCACAGACACCTAGCTCAGCATTGGCTAGGGAGGGGAAGATCTTTAGTTCTTCCGGGAAAGAGGTGGGACCTCCGAGCTGAGACCCCTCGGTCTGTTTTCAGGTCTCCGACTCTCGTCAGGAGGATAGCTCAGGGAGAGTATGTGTGGGCTGCATCCTGTTTCGAACTTTAGGAGGAACCAGAAAGCTGGTTCTAACAGGTACTTAAAGAAGGCACTTGGTTGTGGACTTATGCTTTCCAAGAACCACTTAAAGATTGAAGTCTTTACTGATGCAGACTGGGCCAGAAGCCGTGATGATAGGAAATCCGAGACGGGGTATTGTACCTTTTTTGGTGGAAATTTGGTGACATGGCGTAGAAAGAAGCAAAGTGTTGTGAACAGATCCAGTGCTGAAGCTGAGTATCAGTCAACATCTCAAGGTCTCTGTGAAAGTTTATGGCTGCGTACTATGTTACAAAATTTGGGACTACAGAAGAATGTTCCCCTCTCTCTATACTGTGACAACAAATCTGCAATCACTATTGTTCGCAATCTTGTCCAACATGACAGAACTAAGCATGCGGAGATCGATCATCACTTTATCTTAGACCATCTGGATAAAGAAAACTTGGTCACACCTTTCATTCACTCTAAAAATCTGCTGGCCGATTTCTTCACAAAAAGCTTGGGATAGAATATCTTTACAGATGATATCAATAAACTTGGAATGACCGATATCTACTGTCCTACTTTAGGGGGAGAGTTGTAATTAATATACCTTGTCAAGTCGTTATGTGTATTTTGGTCTTTTGTTGTTTCCCTTACTCAATATATATGTATGAGTAAAGGGCTCCTCATTATTATCATCATTATTATAATTTTGCTCCTGTTTTTTGCTCTCAACTATAAGAAGCAAAGACATGAAAATGCAAATTACAAAGAAAATGAAAACACAAATGAAAATGTAAATGAAAAAAGAATAATTGCATTGATGTTGCAAAGCAAAATAAGAAGCATTGCTAAGGGTTAACCCTTTTGCAGAACAATTGATTCAGATTCCCATAGGGATTCTACACTTATTGATAGTCATGATTTAAAGATGCGTATACATGAAATGGTTACTACTGATGTCTACTGATAACTATTGCTACTGAAAAACTAAGATACTCTTATATCACTAGAATTAAAGCAAAATAAAATAAAAGAAGATATCAGGAATATATATAAGAAAGATTAAGTATTTCGAAGAAATTAAAGAAAGACATGTATTAAGTAAATACAAATGCATTGAACAAAGATTGAAATCGTTTTAATTATAATTTGTATTCCTCTCCTTTCATACTACCGCCATGTCTTTCTTATACAGATTTATTTTATTACTTAGCTCTTCATTTCAAGCTCTTTACATAGTCTTTTATTACATGCTAGTATATTATTACTTATTGTGCTAACATTTCTTTCTCTAGCGAGGGACCTAACGATCTAAAAGATCTTACATAGTCATATTTATGACCAACTCTTTACATTATAACATTTTTAGGAAAGGGAAAAGACGACGAGGAGATTACCAGTGAGATATCTAATGAAGGACGACGGAAGATGATAGAAGACAAATATTGTCTAGGGGTTCAAGTTATTATAGGGACGAGGAGAAACTAGACGAGCACAACCAAGGAAAAAAGGACCCTAAGTATGAGTAGAACTTTCTTTGATAATGTATCTTATATCTATTGAACTATGGTATTATAGTTTAGTCCTATTTACATACTATAATGCTCAGTTCTTTGAGATTAACAATAGTTAAAGATTTATGTCTCAACAATATAAAAGTTTTTAAAAATCAAGTATGAAATTATATATTAAATCCAACAAGAAAAGAAATAATAATTTGTGATGGATATTGCACTTTGGTGGGTGGAAATTTGGTTACATAGAGGAGCATAAAACAAGTGATGGCAATATCGAGTGTTGAAGCTAATTTTAGATCCATGGAACATGGAATCTGTGAAGGGATGTAGATTTAAACTATTATGAGAGATCTTGACCTTGAGAAAAATGAGCCAATCAAACTATATTGTGAAGCCATTAACACTGCTCATAAACATGTTCAATATTATTAGAACATTAAATAACCCATGTATAAATGACATATTGGGCCCTTTCGCTTAGACTTCTTTAGTCTCCCATTGCAACTTTCATTTGTGCTCCTTCTCCCTGGTTCTATATAATATTTAATATTGAGAATAATATTATTTTTGAATACTTATTTATTCTCTCATTTGGTTTCATCTAATCACTCACTCTTCTCGCCAATGTCACCGAGTTGTTCCCGCCAGTTCGTGCATCCTCCAGTCCTCCAAGCACGCCCTTCCTTTGGATAATGGGAACAAATGTTGTCCCTGCTTCTTCAACTCTTTTGGTTCTTGCTCCGGCCCCAACCTCAGATGCTCGGAATGAACTATGCATCAAACTATCTCTCTTGTCGGCAAGAAGAAATTCATGGAATGGGTGCACTCTGCTGTTGGGTCCTTCAGACAAAATTCTCCTTCATCATCTTATTCACACCCCTTCAGCTAAGTCCACCGAGCACTCGATTCGCGATGACGGCTCCATCCAGTCTTGGCTCCCGAACTTTATAGATAGGGAACCGTATCAGTTGACAATGTATCAATAGACTGCCATATATATATGGGATGAACTCCACTCTCTCTACTCCAGCAAAAATAGCCTCCAACACTTATTTGACATCTTTCTCGCTCTTCAACAGTTCGACCCAGGACACAATGAGGATTTCACCTCTTATGTTGCCCAGTTTAAGACGTGTGATTTAGCGGTTCAATGGGCTCATAAAAAAGCTGTCGGTGTCGCCTTAATGACGGCCCAGGTTCCTCCTCATCTCCACAGTGTCCGAGCCAACATGTTATACTCTCCTACTATTCCCACATTCTCTGATGTTTAGTCAATGTTTCTGAAGGTGACCACTTCTCTTGTCCTTCCTCACTATTCTCCAATGTTGCACATCGCGGCTCGGGCAACCACAGTTACGCCCTTTGTGGCGTCTGCTCCAGTTCCCGTGGTGGTGGGCGTGATGGTCGTGATTGCTCTAAAAGACAGACCTCTCGACTCTGCATTTCTGTGGGAGGGGCGGACACATAGAAGCGGTCTCCGTTAGGAAACATGGCTTTCCTCCGCCACTTACTTCATCTATGCAGCATGCCTCATCTGCCATTGAGAACCCCCCCCACACACACACACACAGACACGCAAATCCCGCTCAGACATCGACACCTTACGGAATTAACTCCAGCATCTTCGCGGACTGCTCTACCGTCCTTCTACCATTGCTGTTTTCATCTCTCGTGAAGGTATCTCCTGTCTCTCCTATAGTCCTTCCTGGATTCTGAACTCTGGCACCACTAACCACATCACTCCGCAAATGCCCGCTCACTATTTGGACTCTCTATGTACAAAGTTCATCACTGTGGCCAATGGAGACACTACACCTATTACTGGCTCTGTCCATCTGAAGCTTACTCTATCTGTCTCGTTGAGATCTATTCTTCAAGTTCATGGCTCTCACTTTAATCCACTTTTTGTTAGACATTTAACCCACGATCATGATTGTCTAATAATATTCCCACTTCCTCTTTTGTTGTGCAGGATCGACAGACACAAAATATCATTGATAACACACGACTGTCCAGTGGGGTCTATATCTTGGATCTCCCTGCTCCAGTCCTCTCCTTCGTAAGCTCTGTTGACTGGTATCGATGTCTTGGTCTTGCCCCCTTCCAATCCTCTAGAAGGCTCTTTCGGATATTTGTTTTTCTTCTATTGATTGTGAATCATGTATCTATGGAAAACAATATCGCACTATTTTTCCTCCTAGTTGTACTCGGAGCATTGCACCCTTTGATTTAGTTCATTCTGTTATATGGGGACCCTACAAAACTGCGAGTATTTCTGCTATTGTTATTCCGTTACATTTATTGATGATTATTCCCGCATTACTTGGCTATAAATAATACACGATCATTCTGAGTTTCTGTTCAATTTCTACTCCTTTACTGTCGAAACCCAAACACAGTTTACCCGTACCATCAAAATTCTTTGCACTGACAATGGGCGTGAATACACCGGCCGTGCTTTTTGTAACTCGGTATTGGAATCATTTGGAACCTCAATAGAGGACCACGGTAGATATATATATAAAGAGTAGAAAACAAACAATCAAAAATACATGATATGAGACTAATGAGTATAACACTCCCCCTCAAGTTAGGTCGTGTGAACTTCCCAGACCTAACTTGTTACATATAAAGTCAATTCTAACCCATGTAACTCCCTTGCTAAGAATATCTGCAACCTTATCTCCAGTCTTCACGTGACTTGGAGAAATAAGGCATTCTTCATACTTCTCCCATACAAAATGGCAGTCGACCTCTATGTATTTTGTGTGGTCATGAAACACAGGATTAGTAGCTATCTGTATCGCAGCCTGATTATCACACCATAGAGGAGTGGGAACTTGAACATGATATCTGAATTCACTAAGAATCTGTCTAACCCACATGATTTCAGTAACAGAGTTGGAAATAGCCCGATATTCCGGCTCAGCACTAGATCTAGCAATTGTGGTCTGTTTCTTGCTCTTTCAGGAGACGGGATTTTCACCCATAAAGATATTAAATCCTGTGGTTGACTTTCGGGTGGTTAAGCAGTCTGCCCAGTCAGAGTTACGGTATGCCTCTATATTAGAATGACCTCGATTCTTGTATGATATTCCGAGACCAGGATCTTTCTTTAGGAACCTGACGATCTGGAGAATAGATTCCCATTGAGAGATAGTTGGAGCAGCCATGAATTGATTGACCTTACTTACAACATAAGCAATGTCGGGACGAGTCATGGTAAGGTAATTCAGTTTGACAACTATTCTACGATACTTCTCTGGTGAATCAAATGATTTGCTTTCGATATGAAGACCTTTTTCCCCTGATTCAAGTGGAGAATCCATCGGGGCACAGTTAGACATTACAAGGTCGGATAGAAGATCGAGAGCATATTTGGGTTGACAAATAAAAAGGGAATCATCATAATTAGCAACTTCAATCCCTATGTAACAACCCATATTTTATAAACAAAATAATAACTATTATAATTGAAAAAATAAGTAATTTTGAGAATAAGAGGGAGTCTAATTTGACTCAAAGAAAAAAATTAAGTTCGAATTGAGTGGCAATTTGGTAATTCACATACAAGATCCCCTCTTAAACCTAAACCCCGCAGCCTCCCCCTTCAATTCTCGTATCCCGCTCCCCATTCTTAGCCTCAAGCCGCGCTCAAGCCCATAACACTTTTCCGATCTCGCTCCAGCCACATCTCCCACTCTTGATATCCGCCTCCCCCGCCGCTCCCGCCTCCTATGCCTCCTACCGCCGCCGCCGCCTGCTTTTCCTCCTCCGCCTCAGGCCGTCGACAACTCCCCCCCAAGCCGACAGTTTCTTCTTCCTCCAAAAGAACCGACAACCTCCTCCTCTTCTCCTTCTCTATTCATCCAGGGAATCAAATTCTTCCCTCTTCTCAAGGCCAGCATTGCTTCTTCCACCGGCGACAACCCTTATTCCTCTCCGTTTCGGCTGGTGAATCTCAAGAGGAAATCCTAGGGTTTCACTCGAAACCCCTCTTCGAGGATTTTTGAGTCCAGATCTGGTCTTCCTTTGTAAGATTCTCCATCCAAAACCTCATATTTAGATTTTTATTGCATCATTTACATTTTTGTCTCCAATTTTGTGCTACAAATTGCGTGTAATTTTGAAACCAAGTTTGTGTCATATTTTAATCCCAAACCCTATTGTGGTATTGGGATTTCCAGCGCCGCTCCTCGACTCAATTGGTGGGAATCATGTTAAGTCCTCTCTGATTTAGGGTTTTTGCAACCTATTCGCCGCCAAGTCTCCGTCTCCGCGCGAAATCTCTTCTCCCCTCACTTTTGAGGGAGGTGATTTCTAATCTCTCTCGTGTTTTCGATTTTGTAAATTATACCATGTGTTATTGTAGAATTTCCGTCATGTCAATATCAATTATGTTTGTACTTGATCAGATTTGAAATAGGATTTTGGGTTTTCGCTTGTGCCGCTTAGCCGTCTCCGTCAGATTTAGTTTAAGTCAAGTAGAGATCCTTCTCTCTTGCAATCATTGAACATAATTTATACGTTTGATCTTATGTTACATGACATCATTCTTGCACATTTTGATTTGTCGAATAAACTGGGATGTCGAATGTCTGTTCTGACAAGTTAATATGTTAGTTGTTAATATTTAAATTATTTAAATCAACATAAATTTGTGATCATGAGGGAGTCTTAGATTGATATACACTTAGATGAAAGATGTTGTCTCATTTGATAAATAATTTGAGGAATAATAGATATTGTGCGCGAGCAACAAATGTCAAGATAATAATTGTAACAAATTCTGGATATCAAATATATGTTTGGTGTTTTTATATCATGCTCGTAGTGAACACATGTTTATCAAGAAGATACTCGTGTCAAAATGTTTTAAATCTAGATGAGTACTTGATGTCTCATAATCGATGCCTGTCAACTGACCCCTCTGCGATTTGCTTGAAAAATCTTCGTGTTAATTTAGCATTAACCTCTCGAACCCGCGAGGCTTAAAACTCTCGAGCTAGTTTTCCCCAAGTCTTCGAACTCTGTCTCGTAGGTCTGTTAGATTCTAAGACTTGAACGAATATTGTACTATAACTCGATTCCTTCCTTGTTGTGTTTGTGACTCTACTCTTGTACATCTGAATCGCTAAATTTGTATCAGGTCATGATATGTTAGAAATCTCCTAAATCATGAATCCTTAAAATCGTTAATGTTATAAGCAAATCCTTGAACTGTAGCGTCTAGCTGGGCATCTGTCTGCCTCCATGGTCAAGGCAAGCAGGATTACTTTTCCGACAAGATTTACACGCAGATCTGATCGTGAACCATGTGCGCTCGTTATAGCACCTACACCCTTCATCGATCACGGCTTACAACATATTACATGAATAATTTTAGGCTATACTTTGGAGTAGTTTAATAACTAATTTGTTCTGTTTATCTTTTTTATTTGCTTGTCTTGAATAGTTTTTGCTTCATGAGAAACTTGTACACTCTTACATTTCTGCTTCTATTACTGTTCTGTATTTTACTTTATTCACTCTGTTTATTTCAATGTTCTGAGGCTTTTCATTTCTGTTTTGAAATTGTCATAGCGTTCGTGTAGCGCCTCCAGGTACTCGAGCCCGATCAGCATTAAGTTCCAGGTTCTATATTTACATTTCTTTTTCTGTCAAATAAATTTTTTATGTAATAATTGCAAATTAGACATTTTCTCTAATATCATGGACAACTGTTAGGTTATTTAAACATTTATGTATTCGAATTTGAAATTAATGCATGTGCATCTTCTGTGAATCATAATTGCATGAAAACTATAGTACTGAGCTGTAAAACATAATTTTTGCAAAATACATGTACATCTAAAATTCTCGCAGTTTTTAAAACTCTAATATCTTTCGCAATAAAATCAAACTGTTTTTCTCTAAATTAACTATTTTAAAATAATTTTCAGTATTCTCAGCATCCGACTTAGCAGTCATGAATTTCTTTCCGCCCATGCCTGTGGCGTCACGGCCCGCCCGAAGCTCGCTCTGACTTTTGTCGAGACGGGTCGTGACAGTTGATATCAGATCCAGGTTTCGAAGGTTAGGTAGGTTAGTTCCAACGATAAAGTATTTTCTAATTATCAAATATTTTAAACTTTATTTTTTAAAAAATATACATGCATCATTTCTTCACTCAGCTTGTTATTGTATGTTGTTCATGGCTGAAACACGCACACACTCACTCATAAGCATGAGTAGTATGCACATGAATGTTAAGGGGTTATGGGCAAACTTAACATTTTTGTGCATATGAATTTTCACTAGGATATACATCGCTTGCGAATATTAAATTATATGGGTGATTTAATATTTTTAAGTGCAGTGTCATTAGAGTCCTAATATGCATGATATGTTAAGTGATATGAATGCTTAACATGACATGTGTATTCATTCATTTACATTCATATCATAAATCATTGTACAAGTATTAAACTAAGAACAACAATAATGATTGTACACACATGAATTTAGTAATTGTTTGGCATCGCACAAGATCTCATGATTGCACTTGCATGGTTATTACCAAGAGTTGTCCAATGAAAATGCTGTAATTATTACAAAATTTATGTACCCGACAGTAGAAACGTGTTAGAATCTCTTATTTCAAGTCCCCGATATTTGTATTTAGTCCTTCCTGTTTCGCGTGTCTGTCAATCGTATCTGGTCCCCCTGTATATTCTTCTAGATAACTTCTGAGTGCCAGTGAGAATGCGTCTTCTTGTAATTGGTTTTGCTGAATTTCTTCAGCGTTGTCTTGTGCTCTTTCAACTATAGACTGACTCGCTTTTGTCGATACTCAATCGTCATTTTGTTTCTTTTCTTTTTTGGTGTCCTGTCTTTCCCTTCGTACAAAAAACTTTTCGCTCTCGAACTTTCGAGCCATACCTTTCAATTTGAGCTAATTGAAGCAATTCTTGTGTTCCCTAAAGCCAATCCCTCGTATCCGTCAAAACCCTCCAAGTTTGTGTACCCCTGTGAATTTGAATCTGCTATGCATTACAAGTATCTGCAACCTCTTCCGTTGATCTTGGAAAGTCTTTGCGCTTGTTCCCTATTCTATTTCAGTGCTTTCATAGATAGCCTCCATGCCTTGATTTGTGAATTCTTGATGGAATGAATGTTATCTGAATTTTCGCCATAAAAGACCCTAGTCAGGAATTCTCAAAAAGTTTCGGGACGAAACTTCCTAAGTGAGAGAGAATGTAACAACCAATATTTTATAAACAAAATAATAACTATTATAATTAAAAAAATAAGTAATATTGAGAATAAGAGGGAGTTTAATTTGACTTAAAGAAAAAATAATTGAGTTAGAATTGAGTTAGAATTGAGTTAGAATTGAGTGCGATGTAATCCAGTGATGAAGTCTATATAAACATCTTCCCACTTCCATTCAGGGATAGGCAAAGGCTGCAAAAGTCCACCAGGACGCTGACGCTGAGCTTTCACCTTCTGGCATGTAAGGCATCGAGAGATGAAACGAGCGATGTAATTCTTCATACCAGGCCACGAAACGATCTGCTTCAAGTCATGATACATCTTGTTATTGCCCGGATGTCCAGATGAGCGGGACTCATGCGCTTCTCTGCAGATACTATCAAGTAACTCAGGGATATCAGGAATACAGAGTCGACCTCGGAAACGAAGAACATCATTAGAGATGGAGAAATCCAAAAGTGTCCCAAGTTCAACTTGCCGGCGAATGCGCTGAAGTGCGGGATCAGATGGCTGTAAATCCTTCACCTGCTCTACCCATAACGGATCAGAAATCCCCTCATGACCCTCGGGTGCGATGGATATGTCCATCCGGTTGAGGTCATCAATCAGGGCTGCAAGAATAGCTGACATGGGCGCACAAGCAGCAACAGAAACCTGCCGACTCAACGTATCTGCTATTGAATTGACCTTATCAGGAACATATGTGAGCTACAAGTCATAGTCTAAAATAAACTCGAGCCAACGTCTTTGACGAAGATTGAGGTCCTTTTGAACAAAAATATACTTCAAGCTCTGGTGGTTGGTGTAAAAGTGGCACCTCACACCATAGAGATAATGACGCCACAGCTTCAATGTAAACACCACTGCAGCGAATTCCAGGTCGTGGGTGGGATAATTACGCTCATGAATTTTCAACTGCCTCGACCCATACACAATAAAACGGTCATCCTGCATCAGAACGCAGCCCAAACTAACTCCAGAAGCATCAGTGTAGACTGAAAAGTCTAACCCATCTGACATAAGAGCTAGCACTAGCGCAGAACATAGTCGCTGCTTCAGCTCAGAAAAGGCCCGCTCACACTGATCTGTCCACTCAAACTTCACATGCTTTTGTGTTAGCCTTGTTAGAGGAGCGGCAAGGGAGGAGAAACCCTTGACGAAGCGACAGTAATAACCAGCCAACCCAAGGAAACTGCGGATCTCGGTAGGAGTAGAAGGATGCTTCCAGTCCATCACTACGGAGACTTTGGCAGGGTCAACAGATAGCCCATCCCCTGAATGACATGCCCCAAGAAGGCAACACGATCCAGCCAGAACTCGCACTTCGCCAACTTGGCATAGAGTTGATGTTGGCATAGGGTGGAGAGGACGAGTCTAAGGTGAACTACATGATCTTTACGAGTTTTGGAGTAGACCAAAATATCATCTATGAAGACGATGACGAACTTATCTAGGAACTCACATAATGCACGGTTCATCATATCCATGAAACCAGATGGGGTGTTAGTCAATCTAAAAGACATCACCAAGAATTCAAAATGTCCATACCGAGTCCGGAAGGCTGTCCTGGGGATATCGGATTCCTTGATCTTTAGCTGATGGTAACCTTGAAAGTGAGGGTTAGGTCTACAATACTCTAGAGGGGGGTGAATAGAGTATATTTAAAATTTGTTAGGTCCCAATAAATGTGTTGTTACAGCTTTTGCTGTAAACTAAAAATGTGCAGTAATTAAGAAACTGGAAAACAGAAAATTATAATCCTAATCACAGCCACACAGCAAGAACAAAAAAGAAAAAGATAGGCAACCAGACAACACAAGAAATTTATAGTGGTTACCCAAATCTGGGTAGTCCACTCTTCTACCACCCTTGGTAGGAATCCACTCAGGTTTTTGATCAGGTGCCTGACACCAATGGGTTTTGATCAGGTCCCAAAAACCAACTCAAGTCTTTTGGTTAGGAGACTTGCAACCAGGAATCACTTTTGAAGGGAGATGACAACCTTTTATACAGGAGGGGGTGAGAGAGTGATTTTGTCGTCTCTTTCTCAATAAACTGAGAATACTTATGTGGATTGATGTTTTGCAAAAGCTCCCCCTGAAATAGTGAATGGTTCAGGAAGATTTGGAAGCTTTGCTATAGGGTGATAAGTCTTCAATCAGAGTTCTTGACAAGCAGTGATGTAGGAGCTTCTTGACTGATTTGATATTTGTTGTCCTTGGAAGTCCTGGAGAGAATATTGAAGAAGAAGACTCTTGATATAGTATGATTGTTCTTCTTCCTCTGAATGAAGATCACTGCCTGTCACTGTGAGCTTCAGTATGATTTTCTTGTGTGAAGCTTTTCTGCTACTGTATGAATTCTTGCAGTCAGTCTGTGTGTGTATCTTTTTCTAACTAAGTATGTTCTTGTTTTTCTTGTGATTCTCGATCTTCTTTTCTTCTATTTCTTTTCAAAATTTTGAATCCTCTGTAATTAATGCTGACGCCTTGAGAATAATCAGCATTGAATCATTTCCTGAATTGTCCCGTGGAGAATCGACAAGTAATATTCCTGAAGAAGACCGTAATCAATGCTCTTACTAACGGATACATTCAGAGAATGTAGAGCATTAATTACTCAGGAATTTCCGCATTAGAATGGGGACAGAAGGCCGGAAATGGCTAAGTCTGGAATCGTCGATCAGTTGGCAGAATTCGTCGAATTGAATTACCAATTCGTCGAGCTGAGATATTGAATTCGTCGACCTGACGGCTTCTTGTCCGTCGAGCTGAGTTCCAAGAACGTCGAGCTGATAACAGAGCTGCATGCTTCAGAACCTTTGCCTTTTCTGTCTGAAGTTCGTCGAGCTGACAATTGCATTCGTCGACTGGAGTTCAACAACAATTCTGAACTTAGTCAAGTATTTTGTGTTGACTGATATTCTGTGTGTCGACATGAATCTTCTGGTGTAGACACAGGTGGATGTCGACTGATTAGTCTTGGTATCGACACAAGTTTTCTGGTGTCGACATAGTTGGTGTCGACATATACCCTAAGTGTCGACACTAATCTTCTGGTTCCAGAATTCGTCGAGTAGAGTACTGAGTTCATCGACCTGAGAAGTTGAGGTTCAAGTTCGTCGAGCTCAGGATCTTGTTCGTCGACCAAAGTCTGAAGTTGGACTTAGAATAATCTGGAGTTATCCTGACTTTAGTTTGTTGAAGAATCCCAATTTTCGTCGACCAGAGAATGAAGATCGTCGAGCTCAGCTCAGAGAAATATATCAAAATCGTCGAGCTGAGAATGTCTTTCGTCAACTTGAGTTCGACGAACATCGAACTCATTTTTATTGAGTCTTGAAATCTTCTAAGTCTTGAGTCTCTGATAGTCTTGTTGATAGCTGGTCCATCTGATGTTGACTCTAAGGACTTGGCCTAAACTTCTAGGACACAACTTTGACCCTGGCTATACATGTTGGGTCACATCCTAAGTTAGTGAACCTAGCCCAAATCAACTAGGGATCCAACAATCTCCCCCTATTTGGGTGAAGTCACTAATAGACTCAAAACAAACATATGAGAGTAAACAAAGCAAGAAAAAGGATATATCTAGCAGAGAATTAATAACACATGCAACAGAAATATATGTACATAAGCTTTGTTTAAACAGATAACACAGTTTGAAAGCAAATGCAAAAAGAAAAGCAAAGAAATTAAAACAAAGTAAGGATTACTTCTTCTGCTTCTTCTCTATAGACTTGTCTTCTTTAGTCTTTTCACTTGGCTTTGTAAAGATAATTTCTCCCTTTGGATCCAAAGCCTATGCCTGTGTCATTGTCATGTCAGCTGCCCCAATAATCTTCAGGGATGTAGATCTGGGGACAACTGCTTTAGGATATAGCTTTATGTAATCATCAACATTGAACAATTTATTTGTTTTATCAAATCTTTTGAGTTCTTCCTTCCTGTATTTGGACATAGTGGAATATCCTGATATATCTTTGCCTTCAACTTTTGCTTTATTAATCAAAGAAAGACCAACAAGTTCCTGGAACCTGGCCATTTTAGCAATGTTTGCTGTTTTAGGATCTTCAAAAGGAACAGGAGGTGAATCTGGCCTGTTGGGACTGTCAGCTTTCTGTTCTGTAGAGAGACTTTGCTGTTACTGCTGATGTTGCTGCTGTTGATGTTGCTGCTGTTGATTTCCTGAAGAGTGATGTCTTTGCTGACTGCTTCCAGAAGGTCTCCATTGGTGTCACTGATAGGTTTGAATAGGGGCAGACCTCTGAGAGCTAGAGCCAGTGGACCAGCTAATGGAGGAGGTGGAGGTGGTGGATCTTTTCTATATCTTTGAACTGGAGGAGGAGAATATTTTCTACTTCTTTTCTTCTCCTTTTACTGATTTTTAGACAACCACATCCATGCTGGCATTCCTTTGTAAGGAGTAATATTTTGGAAAATATAGAATGGGGTGTCATTCTTTGAGCTTGGCTTAGCAGTAGAAGGAGGAGGGGCTTTACTTTTCTTTGACAATAGTTTCTTCTTTTTCTTAGCAGCTTCTTCATCTGAATCTTCATCATCATCATCATCATCATCTGAATCCTGAGGATTATCATATAAAGCATCTATATCTCTCAAGATGTCCTCAGATATAATAGGTTTTTCAGTTGGAACCTGAACTGAGCTTTCAGCTGCTTTTGTTTCTTCATCAATGTCTGCCAGGATCAACTCATCTAGATCTAGCATAGGGGAATCATCCATTGCAAAAGATGGTGCATATATAGCTACTGGAGGGGATGGAATGACTGTCAAGGTTGGTGCAGAAACTGGAATTACAAAGCTGTCACATAGTTGCTTAGCAATTGCTTGACAGATAGGAGGAGTATAAGGAATAATAGCCAAATATGGCTTAGTAAATTCTGCTGGAGGATAGTGCATATGTACAGTATCAAAGAGTTTCAGCAATTCTTCTAAGTGAATTGTGGGATTTAGAATAAAATCACCAACAGTTGTGAATTCTGCAGAATCTGACTCATCAAAATCCATGTCAGTATCAATGAAATCAATTAAATCTTTATCTATACATTCTGTATATTCTGCTGTGAGGACTGGAGTATCTGCTGGTGCTAGAGCTGAAGGCTCTGAAGCTGTAGCTGCTGCTTCATCATCATGCATCTCCCCCTGCCTGGTTTCAGTGGGGACTGAGGCCAGACCCCTGACTGAGGAGGGGGCAGCAGTGAGAGCAGATATTTGGGCAGATAAAGAGGTAATGGTAGTAGCAAGAGGTGTAATGGCCTCTGCTATAAGTGATTTAAGAAGGGGATTTATGATGGTGATGATAGATGAGATTGTAGAGGGGTCCAATGACAAATTTGTAGATGGTGTTGCAATGGGTGTGGAAGAGGTGGCAACTATTGATGGAATAGAGGGTAGAATATCAGATATGTGAAGGTTAGATGTTGATGGGGATGAAATGGTGGCATCTTGCATCAAGGTGTCTGATGGTAGGATGTAAGATGGTATGGAAGAGAGATGTGGAGGAAGTGGAGACTGCGGTGGTGTAGAAATGTATGTGTCAGGAGGGGATTCAGGAGGTGTGGGTGGTTGATTTTTCGGAAGGGATGAAGAGGGAATGTCAGTGATGGTGAGTGGTATAGATGGGGTGACTGGGGATTGTGTTGTTGTTTGAAGGGGGGCTGGAAGAGAAGATGTGGAAGGAATGTTCTCTTCAGCAGGGTAGGGAGTGGCTGTAATAGCCCTTGTGCCTTCATAAGGTGTGATGGAAGAGGTAGAAGCCTTAAAGGGCTTAGTGATGGTCCTCTCCCACCTGCCAAATAAGGCACATGTCAGCCTTTTACTGGCATTTATGAACATGGTCTGGGAGACAAGGGATTCAACAACCTTTTCCTGTAGGAAGATTCCTAGAATTCTTCCAAAACAGACTTCCTTCTTAGTGTTCTTCTTCTTTATCAAATCAAACAGAAGTTGTGCCCAGTTGATTGACTTCTTGTTGATGATTGCACAGATCACCAGAAATTGGTGTTTGGTGATATAATCGTGTGCAGTGTGTTTTCCAAGTAACACTTTGCCAACCAAGTCTGCTAAAAACTTATAGGGCGCAGACAAGTGTTTCTTCAACAGTTTGGTAGGGTTTTCTCTAGTATACCCCATGAGGCTTAACATCATATCCGATTCCTCTGCTTCAATCTCGAGGTCCTCTTCTCCATTTCTTAATCCAAAGATTTCAGTTAAGATAGCGGGGGTTAAAGATATGGAGTTACCCGCGATGGTGCCCGTCATGATATTCTCTTCTGTGGACGACAGTGTGTATACCCATTCCCTGATTTCCATGCTGTGTAGTTTGACCCTTCTCGTCATCATGGTTTTTAGTTCCTATTCTTCAAGAAGTTCCAGGATATACAGAAAGATTGGATCGGAGTGCTGAAACGAATCGAAATCCACGTCAAAGCCTGTATCGAACTTCATTCCTGTAAGATCGCTTGCCAAAGTCGCCATTGAAATCACCTGCAAGAAAGACAGAGAAACGACGATCAAGTGCAAGGGAACAGAAAGCGCGTGATGGAGGTCGAAGAAAACCTAGATATAAGATTTTCCAGAATATGAATCGATAGACTCCGTTCCGCGAAAATAAAATTAATTCTTTGAACTGAGGTCGACGAAATGAGTTAATAATAAATAATTCGTCGATCTCATTCAGAAGACTTGAAGACAATTCGTCGAACTCCGGTCGACGAATATCTTCTGAAGCAAGTTCGTCAAGCTCCGGTCGACGAAAATTGTTTCACACAGAGAATTTGGCGAACTCCGTTCGACGAATATCTCTCAAACCTTCCCCGGTTCGTCGAACTTCGTTCGACGAACTTTGTAAAATTCGTCGAATGCAGACAAAACTTAAGCTAAGTCTTCTCCATTGATCATTCCCAGCTGATTTAGAAAGAAAGCATGATTTTTCTCATCCAGAGGTTTGGTGAATATATCAGTTTTTTGTAAATCAGTGTAGATATAGACATGCTTAATCTTATTTTTGTCTACACACCCCCTAATGAAATGATGCCTTATGTCAATATGATTTGTCCTACTATGGTGAACTGGATTTTGTGCTATGGCTATAGCACTAGTATTATCACAGAATAATGTTGAATTATTTAAGTTGAACCCATAATCTAGAAGCTGATTCTGTATCCAGAGCATCTGTGAACAACAGCTGCCTACTGCAATATATTCTGCTTCAGCAGTTGAAGTTGACACTGATGTTTGCTTTTTATAGAACCATGATACTAATCTCATACCCAGGAACTGGCAAGTTCCTGAAGTACTTTTTCTATCAACCCTGCATCCAGCAAAATTAGCATCAGAGTATCCAGTTAACTCAAATTCTGATTCAGCAGGATACCATAGGCCTATATTAGGACAACTCTTTATATATCTTAAAATCCCTTTTAAGAAAATTAGATGAGATTCTTTAGTGTTCACTTGGAACCTAGCACAAAGGCATGTAGAAAACATAATATCTGGCCTACTTTCTGTGAGGTATAATAGGGACCCAACAATGCCCCTATAAAGTTTCTGATCTACAGGTTTTCCTGGTATATCAGAGTCCACAACAGTATTGGTGGCCACAGGAGTTTTCTTAGCTGAGGCATCAACCATCTCAAACTTCTTTAGAAGTTCTTTAACATATTTTGCTTGAGAGATGAAGATGCCATCAGGGAGCTGTTTCACTTGGAGACCCAGGAAATATGAAAGCTCTCCCATGCTACTCATTTCAAATTTAGAATGCATGAGGTCAGAAAACCACTTGCACAATTTTGAATCTTTAGAGCCAAATATAATGTCATTTACATAGATTTGCACTAATAAGATTTGGTCCTTACGATGTCTAGTGAAAAGGGTTTTATCTACAGTTGCTCTTGTAAATTTATTCTCTAATAATAAACTTGCTAAGATCTCATACCAAGCTCTTGGAGCTTGCTTTAGACCATAAAGGGCCTTAATTAATTTAAAAATATAAGAGGGATAAGTTGGAGAAACAAAACCTGGAGGTTGTTCTACATAAACCTCTTCTTGTAACACTCCATTTAAGAAAGCACTTTTCACATCCATTTGAAAAACTTTGAACCTTTTGAATGTTGCATAGGCAAGGAAGATCCTTATAGCTTCCAACCTTGAAACAGGTGCAAAGGTCTGATCATAGTCAATTCCTTCCTCTTGCCTATATCCTTGAGCAACAAGCCTAGCCTTGTTCCTCACAATGACTCCTTGGGCATCAAGCTTATTCCTTGAGCAACAAACCAATTTGAGAGAGAAAACAGGCATGCATCAAGTCTTGGTTGAGTTGATGCCTTGTCTGTACACCTGCTGATATGTCTTCAATTACTTGAGATTTGGGGTGATCCCTAAGTGTGAAAAAATCAGTGGGTGGAGTTGGTTGTGCAATAACATTTTGATTAAATTCCTCTTGTGGAATTATATTTGCTGTTGGTTGAGGCTCATGTTCTTCAGCTTCATCTTCTTCACTATCTTCAATGACTTATGGAGAGGGATGAGTGGGAACCTCTTGGGTGAGGTTTAGTCCATCCAATGTCTCACACAAGTGGGCTACCTACAAGTTGCTACTGGTAGAAACTTCTTTCCCCTTGCAATACATGTTAGTTTCATCAAAAGAAACATGAATTGACTCTTCTACTTTTAATGTTGATTTATTAAATACCCTATAAGCCTTGCTTACTTGGGAGTATCCTAGAAAAACTCCCACTTCATCCTTAGCTTCAAAATTTCTAATATATTTCTTGTTGTTATTATTTATATAGCATGTACAACCAAAAACTTTTAAATAGTTTATTTTAGGTTTCTTCCCTTTGAGCAATTCATAGGGAGTCTTGTTCTTCAGTTTGTGAATTAAACTCCTATTTAGGACATAGTTTACAGTGCTTACAGCCTCTACCCAAAAGGTTAGTGGCATGTATGCATTAGCAAGCAATGTACCTGCAGCTTCAATGAGTGTCCTATTTTTCCTTTTAGCTACCCCATTTTGTTGGGGAGTTCTAGGAGCTGAGAAGCAATGCCTGATACCTTCCTTCTCACAGAACTCATGCATAAGAAGAGACTCAAATTCTGTGCCATGATCACTTCTGATCAATGCAACATGAGTAGAGAACTCAATCTGTATGGTCCTGAGAAAATCTGTAAGAACCTTGAATGTATCTGACTTTGTTCTTAGAAAGAATACCCAACTGAACCTAGAGAAGTCCACTATAACTAAAGTGTATGATTTCCCTCCTAGGCTTTGTACAACAATGAGTCTTAAAAGATCCAAGTGTAGCAAGTACAAGATCCTAGGTGAATCACTCTTATTAATTGATTTGAAACTAGTTTTAGTTTGCTTGCCTAGTTGACAAGCCCTGTAGAGACCTTCCTTCTTGTATGGAGCAGAAGGTAGACCTCTAACAAGGTTGTGCTTAGATAGCATAGCAATGTTTTTCAGGTTTACATGTCCTAGTATTTTGTGTCATAAGTCATTCTGATTACTAGTTAAATTCAGTAAGCAGATATCAGTTGTGGCAGAAATAAAATTTACTAAGTAAATGTTTCCTTGTCTACTTCCAGTTAAAACAGTTTGGTTATTTTTATCAATGATAAAGCAAGTAGATGGGTTAAAGTATACCTGATAACCATCATCACATAATTGACTTATGGAGATGAGGTTATGCTTTAGTCCACTTACATATGTCACCTTTCTGAATGTGACAACCCCTATTCTCAATTCTCTAACTCCTTCTGACTGACCACATTTTGAGTCACCAAAGATAACCTTTGGCCCAAGCTTGGACTTATAGTTGAATAGAATGTCCTTGCTGCCAGTCATGTGTTTGGAGCAACCACTGTTCAGGTACCAAGTTTGATTTTCCCTTGGACAGTTTATCACCTGCAATACAAACAGTTAATGATTTTTGACCCAGGTTACCTTGGGCCCTTTGTATGGCTGATAAGAGAAACTAAAAATAACAGAAAATTCTGGCTGGGATTTATATCCTAGGGGGTGATATCTCCTAGGTTGAATGGTCCAGTCAGCCAATGGATTAAATTATTTCCTAGAAGTATTTAAGTTTCTGTTGAAGTTGTAGTTTTGACAAAGTCTTCCTGGGTTCGACGAATTTATGTAAGTTCGTCGATCAGAGTTCGACGAATTGGGTTGAGATCGTTGATATCTGCCCAGAGAATGAACATATTCATTCTCTGTACCCCACGTTCGTCGAGCTCTGCTCGACGAACCATACAAGGTTCGTCGATTGCAGTTAGACGAATAATGATAACTATAGTTGGCGTTCAGAGTTCGTCTATCTGGGTTCGACGAACTGGCCCCTTTTTGTTGATCTGAGGTCGACGAAAATTGCTGAACTTTGTTTTTATTGGGTGTTTTCTATTTTTCAATTTTGTCCTTAGTTTTAATTTGTTCAAGAATTTTATTTACCTTATATACTTGATCAATATTCTTCTTTCTTTTCTCAGAAAAAAAATTTATGGGTTGTAACAGGTGGTTTTTCTGAATAGTAGGTGGTTCACTAGATGATGCACCTAATCCTAACTTACTTCCATTAAATCTAGCATTAGATATGTTGGTGATTACTGCTAGTTGTTTGCTTCTTCCATTTAGTGATTCTTCTAGCTGTTTTGCTTTACTTAATTCATCTTTCAGAAGAGTGATTTGTTCACTAAACATATCTATTTCATTTTTTAATTTAGTGTTTTCTAAAACTAAGCTATCATAGTTAACTTTTTTATCTCTAAGAAGTTTGATTTCCCTCTCAGAGTTAATTAAATCTAAACACATGATTTTAAAATCTGATTTAAAAGATTCTGAACTATAATCAAACCATGATAATACCTGATCAGCTTCTGATTCAGAAGCTTCCTCATTTTCTGAATCTACTTCTTCTGAGTTGCTTCTTGAGGTATCAATTACTATGAGGCAAACCTCCTTTGCTCTTTCTTCTTCCTCATCTTCACTGGAGCTTGAGGATGTTGACTCTTCTTCAGTCTCACTCCAGGTCTCAGCCACAAACCCCTTTTCCTTCCTCTTGTGTTTGCTGGAAGAGGGTTTGCTGGTGTACTGTCTCCTGGAATCCTTTTCCTTTTCTCTTCTCTTCTCTTTCTTCTGGTTCTCTGGACACTCAGAGAGAAAGTGCCCAGACTTCCTGCATCTATAGCACACGACTTCCTTTGTTGGTGTCTTATCATACTTTGGCCTGTCATCTTTTCTTGATGACTTTCTTCTGAAGTCCTTTCTAGTCATCTTGAAAAATCTCTTAGCCAAGAGACTTATAAGTTCTTCATTTGATGTTGAAGATTCTGATTCTTCTAAGGCTTTGAAGGCTATGCTCTGTTCTCTTCTAGCTGCTGGAGGTGTTCTTTATTCAGCAACCTCCCTTGTCTTTATTAACTGCTCATAAGACTTTAGTTTGCCCAATAGAGATTTAGTTGAAATCTCATTTAGGCATCTGCCCTCCTTGATGGGCCAAATTCTTGTGTCCCATGAGCTAGGGAAGCACATCAGAATTTTGTCATTCACTTCAGTGAGAGTGATGACCTTGTCCAGAGTTTTTAGCTCATTAATAATTGAGCTTAATCTATTATACATCTCTGAAACTATCTCAGCTTCCTATTTCTTGAAATTCTCATATTGGGATATGAGATTTGATTTGCTATCCTTCCTTTCATCAACTGATCCATCAACCATTTGGTTTAGGGAATCCAAAATGGCATTTGCTGATGTGCACTCAGCAACCTTCTGGAAAATGTCATCAGACATTGTTTGTGCCAATATGTTCATGGCTTTTGCATCAGCCATCTTGGCTTTCCTGTAAGCATCATTATAATCTGGAGGAGGTACTGCAGTCATATTTATAGAGTTACTTGGAGGAGCTGCAGGTGGTGGAGGTACTCCTGTTAAGATGGAAGCAAAGATATCTTCATCAATAGAATTCATATAAGCTTGATTCTTGCCTTCCAGATTCCAAACTTTTGCAAGTTGCAAACTGGAGGTCTGGTGCTTGCATAATCTTTATTCTATGCCATGGCTGTGTTTCTACTTTAAAAGTTAAATGTGAATGAAGGTGATGTGTAGATCTAACAAGGGATCTTTTGGTTCAAGATTTAACTTGTGCAACCAAAGGAACCCGCTCTGATACCAATTGAAAGTGAGTGTTAGGTCTACAATACTCTAGAGGGGGGGGGGTGAATAGAGTATATTTAAAATTTGTTAGGTCCCTAAAAAGTTGTTGTTACAGCTTTTGCTGTAGACTGAAAAGGTTCAGTAATTAGGAAACTGGAAAACAGAAAATATTAAACCTAATCACAGCCACACAGCAAGAACAAAAAGAAAAAGATAGGCAACCAGACGACACAAGAAATTTATAGTGGTTCCCCAAATCTGGGTAGTCCACTCTTCTACCACCCTGGTAGGAATCCACTCAGGTTTTTGATCAGGTTCCTGACACCAATGGGTTTTGATCAGGTCCCCAAAAACCAAATCAAGTCTTTTGGTGAGGAGACTTGCAACCAGAATCACTTTTGAAGGGAGATGACAACCCTTTATACAAGAGGGGGTGAGAGAGTGATTTTGTCTTCTCTATCAACAATTAGAGAGAAGACTTATGTGTAATGATGTTAGCAAACAACTCCCCCTGAGATGTAGAATGATTCAGGGAAGATCTGGAGCTTTGCTGCAGGGTGATAGTTCTTCAATCAGAGTTCTTGACTAGCAGTGATGCATGGACTTCTTGACTGATTTGATATCTGTTGTCCTTGGAAGTCCTGGAGAGAATATGGAAGAAGAAGACTTTTGATATTGTATGATTATTCTTCTTCTTCTGAATCAAGATCACTGCCTGTCACTTGTATGTCTTGTATGCTTCAGTAATTTTTGACTGTGTGAAGCTTTTTCTGAATCTGTATAAGTTCTTGCAGTCAGTCCGTGTGTTTCTGTTTTTCTGACTGAGTATATTCTTCATAACTGACTATTATCGATCTTGTATTCTTCTATTTCTTTTCAAAAATTTGAATCATCGGTAATTAATGCTGACGCCTTGAGAATAATCAGCATTGAATCATTTCCTCAACTGTCCCGTGGAAAATCAGCAAGTAATATTCCTGAAGAAGACCGTAATCAATGCTCCTTCTAACAAATACATTTAGAGAATGTAGAGCATTAATTACTCAGGAATTTCCGTATTAGAATGGGGACAGAAGGCCGGAAATGGCTAAGTCTGGAGTCGTCGAACAGTTGGCAGAATTCGTCGGACTGAATTACCAATTCGTCGAGCTGAGATATTGAATTCGTCGACCGGACGGCTTCTGTTCGTCGAGCTGAGTTCCAAGATCGTCGAGCTGAAAACTTGACTACTGTCTGTTGCCAATTCTCTGTCTGAAGTTCGTCGAGCTGACAATTGCATTCGTCGACTAGAGTTCAGCAACAATTCTGGACTTAGTCAAGTATTTTGTGTTGACTGATATTCTGTGCGTCGACATGAATCTTCTGGTGTCGACATAGGTGGGTGTCGACTGATTAGTCTTGGTGTCGACACAAATCTTCTGGTGTCGACATAAGTGGGTGTCGACTGATTATTCTTGGTGTCGACACAAGTTTTCTAGTGTCGACATAGTTGGTGTCGACACATGCCCTAAGTGTCGAAACAAATCTTCTGGTTCCAGAATTCGTCGAGTAGAGTACTGAGTTCGTCAACCTGAGAAGTTGACTTTGTCGACCTGAGAAGTTGACTTTGTCGACCTGAGATCTTCTAACAGAAGGTTGTTATGAATCCGAGGACCAAGTTCGTCGAGCTCAGAATCTTGTTCGTCGACCAAAGTCTGAAGTTGGACTTAGAATAATATGGAGTTATCCTGACTTTAGTTTGTTGAAGTATCCCAGTTTTCGTCGACCAGGGAATGAAGATCGTCGAGCTCAGCTCAGAGAAATATCTCAAGATCGTCGAGCTGGGAACGTCTTTCGTCGACCTGAGTTCGACGAACATCGAACTCATTTTACTTGGTCTTGAAATCTTCTATGTCTTGAGTCTCTGATAGTCTTGTTGATAGTTGGTCCATGTGATGTTGACTCTAAGGACTTGGCCTAGACTCTAGGACACAACTATGACCCTGGCTATACATGTTGGGTCACATCATCCTAAGTTAGTGAACCTATCCCAAATCAACTAGGGATCCAACACCTTAGTTCGACCCTTCAGTCTGCAATCATTGATGCCCCAGCTCTAGCTTCTTAGTAGCTGGCAGCCTCGCCTCTACTCAGTAGCAAAGGCAGACTCGACCTATCCCCCACGGACACGGCGGATTCGCTGTGCAGCCCGCCGTTCAACATCAGCTTCCAGCACCAGCTTCCCGGCAACGGGAGGATATTCTCCTCAGCCCGCACAGCTTGGCGCGGGCTCACTCAGCATAGCAGGGGCGGACTCTTCCCAGTCCGCCAGCAGCAGAACCAGCTCCAGTTGCAAGTCCCAGACCGCGCGGCCTGGCGCGGACTCGGCAGACTCCGTTCTCTACTCGCACAAGTTACTGACTCACCGGGGGTAACGTCACCGAAATTCGTTACCTCCTCGGTCCTATAAATAGCCCCTCATACCTCTTATGCTCGAGAAGGCTCTCACGCTCGAGGGCACCCGACGACATGCTCAAGTCTTCAACCCATGCGTACTCCATTTCTCAATCTGCCCCCTCTCTTCAGTAACCGTGGGGCCTGCCCACCTGATTCCTCAGTCCGCGCGGCCTCCTTTCTGGCTCTTTCTTTCCTTAGCCGTCAGCTTCCCCAATGTATCCTTTATTTGCTTTCCATGTAAAGGTGTAACACAAGCTGTAATACTCAATATTAATCAAAGGAAAGCTCGTCGTAAGAGTGACATTTAAGCCGCGGTGGGCGAAGTCTGTTGTTGCCGCTGCTAGCGGCCCCTCTCTTCTCCTCAGCTCAACTCTTTCACCATCAACCTGCAAGCACAACCGTCAAAGTAACCGTTTGCTCGACAGCTCCTGATCAACCTTCCCAACCAGCTCCACATTCAGATCAACACCCTTCTCTCCTCTATCCCTGCCACCCTTGAACAAGCATTTACTCCACTCTCGAGCACTTAGAAGCTTTCTCCTCTCCTCTATCTCCGCAACCATCAACCTCTTCTCCTTGCCCGTGAGACCGAACACACCCCGTTAGCTGCTGGTGCCCGCGACAACCCTCTACCTCTTCCCTCATCCGTTTTCGCGCGTCAACAAGCCGCTTGACCTTCCTTGTTCCTTCTGTTGTACTTGGAATGGAAGTTCACCCCAATAGAGAGATTACATATGAGTCAATACGTTGGCCTACACAATGAAGGATTACATTGTATAATCTCGTGTTTACTGACTCACTGTAACCTGACATTGGTGTGTACATAGTAACGTAGTTCTGCAAGTACATAACTAAACATGCAGCATCAAATACATCCCACTTCATCTTAGTTTAAGGGACCCTTCTTCAAATTAGGATTATTGTGGACACAATACCCAACAATCTCCCCCTATTTGAAGAAGTCAGAACCCTATAACTAAGGTGAACTACACAAACAATAATAATAATGCGTGAAACTGAAAAGATATATAAAATTAAACAATAAACACATTCCAGTCAAAATATTTTAATTATATATATATATATATCTTTACTACTATAATAGAAATAGTAACGACATGAGTTCAAAATTCTAATCGTCGTCGATCTGTGGCATGATAAATCTGCTGTCGTGCGATCTAACTTAACAAATCAACTCCAACTCTTCATATTTTCGTAGGTACCCTAAACCTAGGACTAGGATTTGTCCTAAACCTATAAATTTCATAGGCTCTTACCTTAGGGTATGAAATTACCAATTTATTCCTTTAACTTTGAAAAAAGTCTCTGCTTCATGGCCATAGGAAGGATCTAACCGCTTACCAAGCCCACCTACTAAAATACCAGGCAATCAAAGCAGCCCGTATGCCGGCTGGCCCGCAAACAAGCCCGCAACTTGAAGGAAAATACGGCCAGGCCGCCAGCAGCAAGCTCGCCAACCGGCAAGGCCCCATCTTACTGATTTCAAACACTACTCACGGAAACCTATATTTATACCCATAATTTCCCATTTGTTTGGCAATGTGGGACTAAAACAGTGCACACGCCTGTTTTTTAAAATAGTGCGGGCAAGCTTGCGTGCGGGTGTACGGGCAGGGAAATTTGGGGATCAAGACGGTTCCAAATCAAAACGTGATCAACACTAAAGTTGTTCGTATCGGCGAGACGAACAACTTTTATGTTGATCACTTTTCGATTTGAAACCGTCTTGTCCCTCGATTTGGGCCCCGAAATCTGGGGCGGCGTGACTGCTACAGTAGCGATCTCGCCGCCCCAGATTTCGCGGCCCATATCGAGGGCCAAGACGGCTCCAAATCGAAAAGTGAGCAACATGAAAGGTGTTTGTATCGTCGAGACGAACAATGTTCATGTTGATCACTTTTCGATTTGAAGCCGTCTTGCCCCTCGATTTGGGCCCTGAAATCTGGGGCGGCGTGATTGCTACAGTTGCGATCTCGCAGCCACAGATTTCGGGGCCCAAAGCGAGGGCCAAGACGGCTCCAAATAAAAAGGTGATCACCATGAAAGTTGTTCGTCTCGCCGAGATCTATAACTTTTATGTTGATCACTTTTCGATTTGATGTCATTTTGACCCTTAACCATATTTACTTATTTTCTTTTTTTAATTTTTCATTATTAATTGTTTCAGTATTAATTGTTTCATTAGGTTGCCGTCGTGGTGCAGGCGAAGCAATTATAATATTTACTTATTTTTTTTTAATTGTTTCAATATTAATTGTTTCATTAATTAATTGTTTCATTAGATTGCTATCGTGCCGCGGGCGCCGGGGGGGGGGGGGGGGGTGAAGCCCGCCATCGCCGGCCTCCCTGGGGGCGAGCGAAGACCGCCTTTGCCGGCCGCCTGTCAGGGGGCGGGCGAAGCCCGCCGTTGCAGGCCAGGTACTGTGCCGCGTCGCCATCGGGTAGGAGCCCGTCGGAGGGGGGCGGAGCCTGCCGGGGGGTGGTGGGGCGGGCGGAGCCCGCTGTTGCCGACCAGGTACTGTGGCACGTGGCCATCGTGCCGGAGACAGGCACGGGCCTCTGGCCCGATGGCCACGTGCCACAGTACCTGGCCGGCGACAGCGGGCTCTGCCCGCCCCACCACCCCCCGACAGGCTCCCCCCTGGCGGGCTTCGCGCACCCCCGGTGGGCTTCGCCCACGCCACGATAGCAATGTAATGAAACAATTAATTAATGAAACAATTAATAATGAACAATTAAAAAAGAAAATAAGTAAATATTATAATTGCTTCGTCTGCGCCACGACAGCTTCAATGAGTGTCCTATTTTTTCTTTTAGCTACCCCATTTTGTTGGGGAGTTCTAGGAGCTGAGAAGCAATGCCTGATACCTTCCTTCTCACAGAACTCATGCATAAGAAAAGACTCAAACTCTGTGTCATGATCACTTCTGATCAATGCAACATGAGTAGAGAACTCAATCTGTATGGTCTTGAGAAAATCTGTAAGAACCTTGAATGTATCTGACTTTGTTCTCAGAAAGAATACCCAACTAAACCTGGAGAAGTCATCCACTATAACTAAAGTGTAGGATTTCCCTCCTAGGCTTTGTACAGCTATGGGTCCAAAAAGATCTAAGTGTAGCATGTACAAGATCCTAGGTGAATCACTCTTATTAATTGATTTGAAACTAGTTTTAGTTTGCTTGCCTAGTTGACAAGCCCTACAGAGACCTTCTGTTGGAACACCCTATTACTAATTTGGGTCAGGATCACTATATCCTTAGGAAACCTGTTTTGACCTCCTGTATAGATCTAAAGGTCAATTAGAATTGAGTCTAAGGGTTAGTAGTTAGGTTTGGAAGCTGCCCTCAAGACCAAGGATTTTCAGTTTGGAGACTAAGTCATATCGTCGAGCTCAGTATGACGAATCGTCGAGCTCCAATCGACAATCGTCTAGCTCAACTTCGACGGATCGTCGAACTCCATTCGACGATCGCTGAGCTCAACTTTAGCAAATCGTCGAACTCCATTCGACGATCTGCGAGCTCAGTTCGACGATCTTGACTCAGTTTTGATTCTCTATCTCTGAGCTCAGTTCGACGATAGTTGAGCTCAGATCGACGATCTCTGTTGCTATCTAAGTCCAAATCTCTGAGCTCAGTTCGACGATAGTAGAGCTCAGTTCGACGATTTTCTGAAAGAGTTGAATGTTTTTCAAGATTCAAATTCAGGACAGTTAACGAGTTATTCAGCAATTAATTCAGAAGATTTTCTAGCCGTTTTCATTTATTCTGGACCAAGTTTCAAGGGATTATCAAGGAATGTTTCTTTGGACTTTCCCCCAGAAGACAATTGCAATTAAGGAAGTCAATTAATGACAGGCCAATGACTATTCTTGATAGAGGATCATTTTCTATTCAGAACAAAAGAATAAAACTCAAGATTTTTGAATCTCTCTCACACACAGAAAAAATTATTCTCTGGGACAACATCTTTCTCAACAACAATCTCTCAAGAGAAAAAGAAAGAAAGCTGTAGACACTCTCTGTCTAAAAGAATTCACTCAAGAACACACATCCAAGGAGATCAACCTCCTGAAACCTTCAGATCTCTTGTGATTCAAGTGTTCAAGGCCAACATAATTCAAAGACTCCAGACACCTAACATTTCAGCTGATGCTGAAATTATCATTTGCTGGAGATCAACTTCTGAAGGCCTATCACCCTACAGCAAAGCTTCATTTCCTGAACATCTCAAGAACTCAAGGGGAGCTTTGACAACATCAAATCCACATAGTCTTCTCAGCTGCTTTGAGAAAGAGAAGACTTTCATCATTCTCTCATCCCCATCTCTGTAAAGGGTTTTTCAAACTCCCTTCAAAAGTTTGTGCTTGGTTTTTGAGCACCTTATCAAAAGCTCATTGGTGGCAAGACACCTGATCAAAAAATCTGATTTGGTTTTTGAGCACCTTATCAAAAGCTCATTGGTGCCCAGGACACCTGATCAACTCATCCTGCAGTGGATTCCTACCTAGGGTGGTAGAAGAGTGGATGTACCCAAGTTTAGGGGAACCACTATAGCTCCTTGTGTCTTCTGGCTTGCTTGTCTTTATTTTTGTTTCTGGCTATGATTGATCTGTTATTAATTTCTTTTGTAGGTTACTCTGTGATTAGATTTAATATTTGCTTCCCTGTTCACTCAGATTACAACAACTGTTGTAAAAAGTTTTTAAGCACCATACTCTATTCACCGCCCCTCTAGAGTATAACAGATCTAGCTGCACTTTCAATTGGTATCAGAGCCAGGTTGGTTAAATATACCACATCTCAGTGGTTGCACAGGCTAACAACTGAACCTCAAGATTCCTAGTTAGATCTGTTTTCTTTTGATTTTATTATTAGATTTTGTTTTCACCAATCATGGCCCAAAACAAAGATTATGCTAGCACCAGACCTCCAGTGTGCAATCTGTCTAAGTTTTGCACTTTGGAAAGCAAGGATTAGATTATACATGAATTCTATTGACGAGGATATTTTTAATTCTGTTTTGACAGTTTGTCCAAGACCTCCAGAGAACACTAGTACAAATGCTGTTCCACCTCCATCAGGAACAGATGCTGATATCAAGAAGTGGAAGATTGTAGATGCAAAGGCTATGAACATCTTAGCCCAGACCATGTCTGATGACATCTTTCAAAAGGTGGCTGAATGTAATTCAGCAAAGGAAATCTGGGATAAACTCTCTGAAATAGTCTCAGGATCAGCTGATGAGAGAAAGGACAGGAGATCCCACCTCATATCTCAATATGAGAATTTCAAGAAGGGAGAAGCTGAATCAGTTGGAGATATGTACAATAGACTCAGTCTGATAGTCAGTGAACTCAGGACTTTGGATAAGGAGATATCACTGACTGAACTTAATGACAAAATTCTAATTTACTTCCCAAGCACTTGGGATTCAAGAATCTGGCCAATCAAGGATGCCAGAAGTTTGAATGAGATCACCACAGAAGCTCTTTTAGGCAAGCTCAAATCTTATGAGCTGCTCATTAAGAACAGAGAAGAAGAGCAGAAGGCTGCCTCACCAGCCACAAGAAAAGAGAAGACAATAGCCTTCAAAGCAACTAAAGATCAGCCTGAAGACAAAGTCACAGGCAATGATGAGCTGCTCAGTCTATTGGCCAAAAGATTTTACAAGATGGCCAGAAAGGACTTCAGAAAGAGATCATACAAGGAGCATGATAAGCCAAGGTATGATAAGTCAAATAATAAGGAAATTGTCTACTTTGGTTGCAGGAAACCAGGACACATTGTACCTGACTGTCCAGAAAACAAAAACAAGGACAAAAGGGACAAGAAAGAAAGAAGAAAGGAGAAAGACTTCAAGAGAAATGGCAATGACAAACCCTCCTCCAGCAAGAACAAACACACAAGGAAGAGATTTGTTGCTGAATCCTGGAGTGAAACTGAAGAGGAATGAGAAGCCTCATCCAGCTCCAGTGATGATGAAGATGATGCAGAAGAGAAGGAGTTCTGCATGATGGCAATCAATGCCTCTCAACATAATTCAGATGAAGAAGAGTCAGAGTCAGACTCAGAGACTCAACTTGAAGAGGACCAGGTAATCAGTTCTTTTGATTTCAATTCAGAGGACTTTAAATCTGAGTTTAAAGCATTATGTTTAGACTTACTAAAATCCGAGAAAGAAATTATCTCTCTCAGAAATCATTTATCTGAACATAATATCTTAAAGTCAGAAAACCTCAAACTCTCTCAGGAGTTAGAGTGTTGTAGGGAGCAGATAGCTTCACTGAAAGGTGAGCTATCAGAGGCCAAGAAGCTTGAAGAATCCCTTAATGGGAGAAGTATCAAGCTGATGGACATCACAAGCACAGTGAACTCCAGATTTAATAGTACACTGGGCTTGGGTGCTTCATCCAGCCAACCTATAGTTCTAACAACCCCAATCAAGTTCATTTCTGATAAAGGAAAGGGAGTTGTAGAGGTAGCTAGGAAAAATTCTGATCTGCCTAAGAAAACTAAGTTCCAGCAGAAATCATCGAACGGAGCTCGACAATCGCCGAACGCAGATTGACGATCTCAGGCAAAATCGTCGAACTCAGGTCGACGATCTCTAATTCCTGAACTCTACCACAGTCGACCGTCGAACGGAGCTCGACGATCTGACCCAAGATCGTCGAACGCAGCTCCACGATCGTCGAATAGAGATCAGAGCTCTGGAAATTCCTTCAAGGGCAAATCAAAATCCAATCATCAGGGTCCTTCATCCCAAATCTTTAACCCTTATACTGAATGGATAATACCTCCAAGGAGATATCATCCTGAAGGTTATAAGAGTCAACCTGGGATGTCTTTTATTTCTGAATTTAAAGGTTATCAACCTAGGCCCAAGGTAAACTTGGTCAAAAATAAATGAATTATTTTATGTGCAGGTGAAGACCTATCCAACATCTAACCAACAATGGTACTTGGATAGTGGGTGCTCAAAGCACATGACAGGAAACAAGGACAACCTCACTGTAACACCCCCTATCCGTCGCATAGCATATAGCAGTAGGTCCGGCCGGGGCCCGACGCCATATACCACAGACAAACCGGGTGGTTACGTATGGAAACCATCCAACCAATCTTAACGTCCTACACAGAGCATTCTAGCGGAAGCAATTTATAAGAGTTACAAATCAAGAACCCAGCACAAGCATGAATGTCCACTAAAACCAAAAGGAATGTCATTACAAAATACTCAAAAGTCGGCCTTAAGGCCTTACAAGATGTTTCATTTGTCTATTACATGATTTACCAACCTCGGCACGCAGGCCGGCCATACATGAATAAAATAGAAAACATTTCCACTTGGGCCTTCGAGGGCCAACTTCGCAAAAAGGGCTTTAGCCCGCTATTGACCGCTTGGTCCAGCTGCACCTGCAAGCAAACAAACCACCGCACGGTGGCAAACAAAGCAACGGTCAGCAATGCTGACCAAATTATAACGATCCCGCCCCCAACTCGGGGCGGCGATGCTCCTTCCCTGCATTTCATTAGCACAAGCGAGCAATGCATATTAACATAGCCATTTCATCACAGACGTTGGCTCATACGGCCACACGTCCCGTGCACTCAGGGCACATTCTCGGTGAACCGGTCGATGTCACGTCAATTAAAGCCATTAACATTCCGGACTCACCACCGCCACTTAGACGGCCATTCCTATGAGCAATTTGTCTTCATGGTATTGGTCACGTCAATTTAAGCCATCGACCACCGAAGACTCACATCTATGCCAACGGCGAGTGCCATGTACTTTAGGTCTCTCTAACCCGAACGACATAGAGCGGGTACGGCTCCATCTAACCCGTGCTCACATCGCAACGGCAATTTAAGCCATATGCGCGGGTCAAACTTTCACCGAGTCCCATTCTAACACAAGTCACATAACCCCGTTATGTTCAAGTTGGCTCTCAGGCCACCAAGTTGGCAAGACCTCGTGTCCGCCCAGTTTTCCGGGTGCACCTTTGGGTTAGTCCCCAAGGCTCCCTGCTGCAATCTACCGCGTAGAAAACCCGAAAAACACCAAATAGCACGGAGTCTTCTCCGGCCTTATGCAATGCAACATCACCGATCCGAACTACATGTCCGGGTAGGCTTCAACCAAAATGCCTATGTCCGTTCTCGCATACGGACGCTAAACAACGGGGACTTTACATATCTACCCGAAGGAACGCCTCCAACTCTTCGCCAACTCGCGAGAGAGGGCTTCCTATGCTAAGAAAGAGAGCTATCATGCTCAAAAGTGAGGATCGTTACCCTTGCGGTCCTCTTTGGCGCCATCGAAAAGTAATCGGATGGAAATCACCGCACTTGCGTTGCCTCCGTGGATCCGGAGTCGGCTTGCGATTCGGAGCTCCGAAGCTCCTCCAATGGCGGATCTAGCTCCTCTTCTTCTTGCCTTAGCTTTTCTTTCTCCAAGGGTTTGGAGAGATAACAAGTGGAAAAAGTGAGGGTTTTCTAAGTCAAAACCCGGGTATATCCCTTCAGGAACAACCCCCAGCCATTGGATCCTCAGTCAAAGAAATGAACGGCTTCGATTCGGGACTGAAATGCCCAATCTGGGCCGAACACGGCCTGGCACACGCCCGTGTCCAGGGCCGTGTGCCTCATTCGCCGTCAAAATCGAATCACCTGGAACCTCACACGGGTCTCGAACACGCCCGTGTTCGAGCTGACACGCCCGTGTTCCAACTGACACGGCCGTGTAGCTGGCCGTGTACCCCATGATTTTATCCCGTTTTCAACCCGAGCACTGCACGGGTTCTAGGACACGCCCGTGTCCTTGCCCGTGTCACCTTGACACGCCTGGGCTCCAGGCCGTGTACAAGGTCTCGGCACTTCGCGGCTAAGTGTCGACACGGGTCGACACGCCCTGCGACACGCCCGTGTCGCAGGCCGTGTGCCATGTCTCGACACACTGTCGACACCAAAGTGTCGACTTCGCGGGACGAGTGTCGACACGGGTTGACACGCCCTGCGACACGCCCGTGTCGCAGGCCGTGTGCCGTGTCTCGACACAACGTCGAAGCACTGTGTCGACTTCACGGCTAAGTGTCGACACGGGTCGACACGCCCTGCGACACGCCCGTGTCGCAGGCCGTGTGCCCAGTCTCGACACAATGTCGAGACCAAAGTGTCGACTTCACGCCTTAGTGTCGACACAGGCTTGACACGCCCTGGGACACGCCCGTGTCCCAGGCCGTGTGCCTGCAGCCAGAACTCAAACTGGCCCAAATTATTCCCCTCTGCTCCTTTGAGTTTCGGGGCGTTACAACTCTACCCCTCTTAAAAGAATTTCGCCCACGAAATTACATAAAGGGAAAAACATGTACAAACTTAAATTTGTACCTGAGCGGAACAACTCCGGATATTCGTCAAGCATCGTCTGCTCTCGCTCCCAAGAGAGCTCCTCACGACCGCAATTGTCCCACCGGACTTTGACCATCCTGATCTCTTTATTGCGTAGCCGCTTGACCTCCGAGTCCTCAATCCGCACGGGCTTGACTTTAGTCGTTAGTCCACTATCCACCGGCACTTGATTGGCCGCGATCACTTGCGTAGGCTCTTGCACCGCCTTCCAAAGCACCGAAATATGGAATACATCATGTAATCCACTTAGCTCCACAGAAAGCTTCAGCCGATAGGCCACTTCTCCTACTCGCTCCAGAACCTCGAACGGTCCAAGGTACCTCGGGCTTAGCTTTTTCAATCGTCGCACCCGCGAGACACCCTTGAACGGCTTGATCTTCAAGTATACATAATCGCCCACAGCGAACTCCACGTTCCTGTGCTTGGCATTATAGTACTTTGCTTGTCGGTCCTGAGCGATAAGCAACCTCTCCCGAATGGTTCTCACCAACGAAGTAGCATCCTCCACTTCCGATCGCTTATACAACTTCGACTCGCCCGTTTCTAACCAAGACAACGGCGTGCGACATCGTCTACCATAAAGGGCCTCGAAAGGCGCCATCTGAATACTTGCTTGGTAGCTATTGTTGTATGCGAACTCCACCGGATCATCCTTCCTATGCGGAATAAAATGCGACACCTTTGTTAATCGATCGACCACCACCCAAATGGCGTCGTTCCCCTTCTGCGACCTTGGCAAACCATGCACAAAGTCCATAGAGATGTCGTCGAATTTCCACTCCGGAATAGGCAAGGACTTAAGAAATCCTCCCGGCTTTTGGCACTCCGCCTTTACCAAGGCGAAAGTTTGGCACTTCGCTACATATAGCGCCACATCCTTTTTCAAACCCGGCCACCAAAATAGCTTCTTAACATCACAGTACATCTTCGTGCTCCCCGGGTGAATCGAGTACTTGGTATGGTGCGCCTCGTACAACAACTCCGCCCGTAAACTGCCCACACTTGGGACGCACAAACGACCGTCTTTCCACAACAATCCGTCCTCCACAACGAATTGGGAATTTGACCCATCCAGAGCCTCTATCATGAACTGCTTCATATGAGCATCCATATCCAAAGCCTGCCGAATCCGATCAGCCAGGTCATATTGGACTTCAGTCCAATTCAGCACTGCTTCAGCACTAGATTGTCTATCCACACAAACAATCTCCAACGCCTCCAGCTCCTGCACCAACCGCTCATCATGCACTGATAGCCAATTCGCTTGAGCTGGGGCTCGGCGACTCAACGCGTCCGCAACCGCATTCCCTTTGCCAGGCACGTAGTGGATCTTAAAAGTATAGTCCCCCAGGAACTCCATCCACCTACGCTGCCGCATATTCAGATCTTTCTGATCAATCAGGTACTTTAGGCTCTTGTGATCGGTGTAGATATCAATCTTCACACCGTACAAATAGTGTCTCCACAGCTTCAAGGCAAAAATCACGGCCGCTAACTCCAAGTCATGGACCGGATAATTCCTCTCGTGCACTTTTAGCTGTCTCGAGCCATAAGCTATCACGCTTCCGTGCTGCAGTAGCACACAACCCAAACCGCTGCCTGAAGCATCGCTATATATCTCATAGCCTTCGGTTCCAACCGGCGAACTCAGCACAGGCGCCGTGGTCAACCGACACTTCAATTCCTCAAAAGCTCGCGCGCACTCCGGCGTCCAAACGAACTTATGCTCCTTCCTCGTCAAAGTAGTGAGAGGTAGCGCTATCCGCGAGAAGTTCTCTACGAAGCGCCTATAATAACCGGCAAGCCCCAAAAAGCTCCGGACTTCTGCTACCGTAGCAAGCTCAGGCCACTCCCGTATCGCAACAATCTTCGCCGGATCCACCGCAATACCCTCTCCACTCACTATATGCCCAAGGAACGCCACTGAGGATAGCCAAAACTCGCACTTCGAGAACTTGGCATACAACTGGTTTCTCCTGAGTGTCTCCAACACCAAATGGAGATGCTTGAAGTGATCCTCCTCACTTTGCGAGTACACCAAAATATCGTCGATGAAGACGATCACAAAATGGTCCAAGTACTCCCTGAACGTCCTGTTCATCAAATCCATAAATACTGACGGCGCATTAGTCAGCCCAAACGGCATGACCGTAAACTCATAATGCCCGTATCTCGTACTAAACGCTGTCTTCGGGATATCACTCTCCCTTATCCGCAGCTGATAGTATCCAGACTTGAGATCTAACTTCGAGTACACCGTCGACCCGACTAACTGATCAAAGAGATCATCAATCCGGGGGATCGGATACTTGTTCTTCTCAGTCAGCTTATTTAGCTCCCGATAATCAATACATAATCTCAAGCTTCCGTCCTTCTTCTTAACAAAGAGGACCGGTGCGCTCCAAGGCGAAGAACTCGGGCGCACATACCCTTGCTCCAACAACTCTTGTAGTTGAACTTTCAGCTCCGCCATTTCCTTAGGCGCTAGCCGATACGGAGATCGTGACACAGGCTTTGCACCTGGCACTAGCTCGATCGTAAAATCGATCTCCCGCTGAGGCGGGGCTCCAGGAAGATCTGCGGGGAACACATCAGGGTATTCCGATACCACTGAAATACAATCCATCGCGGGCTTCGGCTTTGCAACCTCCACTAGTGTAAAGAACAGTTCTGCTCCAGCACGAACCGCCTTCACCACCTGAAGAGCAGACATCAACGTCTTGCTCGACCCCTTTAAGCCCGTAAACATCGTCTCACGACTTGCTCCCAGCTTTACTTCCTTGCTACCGCAATCTATATGGGCCTGCTGCTCCGAGAGCCAGTCCATGCCAAATATGACGTCGAACTCCACCAACGGAAGTAAAGACGCCTGCAGGTCGAACTCCTGCTCCCCAATACGAACTTTAACGTCGCAGATCCTAACCGCTCGCATCGAACACCCATTGGGCAACAACACATCCAACTTATCCTTCGCCATCGAAGAAGGGACTCCGATGCGTGATATAAATCCTTCGGACAAGAAGGAGTGTGAAGCTCCCGTATCAAAGAGTGCTCGTGCCGGGTTTTCACAAATCAACACAAATCCTAACAAGCAGTGGTAAGGTAACATATACATAACAAGCATATAAAGGAATTGACTTGCTATAAATTAAACCGTACCTATCACCACGTCAGCTTGTTTAATGGCCTCCTGTTGGCCAAGATTGTAAACCCTGGGTTAGGCCGGAGCATAGTGGGATGCGGTCGACTCCACCGCCTTTCCCTTCTCTTCATAAGTGGCTCCCGGCCTCCTCTCGGACTTAGGACGTCCGCTCCAACAATCACGGGCGAAATGCCCCGTCTTGCCACAAGTAAAGCACGCGCCCGGGGTCCGACTCGTAGTCGCCCCAGAAGCGCCAGAAGGAGCTGGACCCGAAGTCCTAGGCTTCTTGAAAGACTTCCGATAGCCGGACTTTGAGGTAGTCGGCACTTTAAACTCAGATTTTCTATCAACCAAGCCTTTCTTCGCCTGCACGTTCTTCATGTCCTTCTCCAAGGACCGGGCAGTATTGACCAAGGTTAAGAAACCCTGCGTCATCGGCCCCGACAGTAATAGTCTCAGCTCATCCCTCAAGCCTTCATAAAAACGATTAGTCTTGCGCTCCTCATCCATGATGGTAGAGCTAGCATAACGACTCAACCGCGTAAACTCGTGGAGATATTCATCCACGCTCCTCTCACCCTGTACCAACCTCAGGAACTCATTCTCCATTGAAATCCTCTGAGTAGAAGGGAGGTATCTTGCTAAGAACAATTCCGAGAACTCTTCCATCGGAACGTCTATCAGTTGTCTACCTCGCAGATGATGCAGCTCCAAACCTTCCCACCACATCCTCGCTTCACCGTCCAGCAGGAACGTAGCAATGGTGGTCATCTGCCACTCCTCCGTCTCCGTCGCTGTCATGACTCTCTTCACCCTAGAGAGCCAGTCTTCAGCCTGAGATGGGGTTCCCAACCCCGAGAATAACGGAGGGTTAAAGCTCATTACATGCTTCAACTGCCTCTCAGTCGCCCTCCTTGGCACTATTGGTTCTACAACCACTTGCTCCATCCTCCTCGGCTCAGCCTCTTGAAGAGGTACTTGCTCCATCACAGGAGCGGGCTGCTGCGCTTGCCTCCCAGGCTGCGCATTGATCACGGCCAACACCGCTTCAGCCACCAATCTTATATTTTCAGCCGACAAAGGTGTTGCGGGAGCAACTTCTGGTGCACTACTAGCCTCAGAACCTCGGCGTTCTGACGGCCCAACACCACTTCGGGTCACCTATAGTGGTACAAAACACCGTTAAGCGACCAAATAACATTGCAAACAGCAATTATAGGAACACGCAGGTTCCTCAAACACGAGTATTTTCATTCCTAAGTGGACATTCATGGGTTCTTTTTACTGTTATAACGATGACGCACACAATGTGCTCACCACCCCTTAAAAAGAATTCGCCCACGAATTCACTTTAAGCCCGACCAAAACCAGTAGTCTGATACCAAATTGTAACACCCCCTATCCGTCGCATAGCATATAGCAGTAGGTCCGGCCGGGGCCCGACGCCATATACCACAGACAGACCGGGTGGTTACGTATGGAAACCATCCAACCAATCTCAACGTCCTACACAGAGCATTCTAGCGGAAGCAATTTATAAGAGTTACAAATCAAGAACCCAGCACAAGCATGAATGTCCACTAAAACCAAAAGGAATGTCATTACAAAATACTCAAAAGTCGGCCTTAAGGCCTTACAAGATGTTTCACTTTGTCTATTACATGATTTACCAACCTCGGCACGCAGGCCGGCCATACATGAATAAAATAGAAAACATTTCCACTTGGGCCTTCGAGGGCCAGCTTCGCAAAAAGGGCTTTAGCCCGCTATTGACCGCTTGGTCCAGCTGCACCTGCAAGCAAACAAACCACCGCACGGTGGCAAACAAAGCAACGGTCAGCAATGCTGACCAAATTATAACGATCCCGCCCCCAACTCGGGGCGGCGATGCTCCTTCCCTGCATTTCATTAGCACAAGCGAGCAATGCATATTAACATAGCCATTTCATCACAGACGTTGGCTCATACGGCCACACGTCCCGTGCACTCAGGGCACATTCTCGGCGAACCGGTCGATGTCACGTCAATTAAAGCCATTAACATTCCGGACTCACCACCGCCACTTAGACGGCCATTCCTATGAGCAATTTGTCTTCATGGTATTGGTCACGTCAATTTAAGCCATCGACCACCGAAGACTCACATCTATGCCAACGGCGAGTGCCATGTACTTTAGGTCTCTCTAACCCGAACGACATAGAGCGGGTACGGCTCCATCTAACCCGTGCTCACATCGCAACGGCAATTTAAGCCATATGCGCGGGTCAAACTTTCACCGAGTCCCATTCTAACACAAGTCACATAACCCCGTTATGTTCAAGTTGGCTCTCAGGCCACCAAGTTGGCAAGACCTCGTGTCCGCCCAGTTTTCCGGGTGCACCTTTGGGTTAGTCCCCAAGGCTCCCTGCTGCAATCTACCGCGTAGAAAACCCGAAAAACACCAAATAGCACGGAGTCTTCTCCGGCCTTATGCAATGCAACATCACCGATCCGAACTACATGTCCGGGTAGGCTTCAACCAAAATGCCTATGTCCGTTCTCGCATACGGACGCTAAACAACGGGGACTTTACATATCTACCCGAAGGAACGCCTCCAACTCTTCGCCAACTCGCGAGAGAGGGCTTCCTATGCTAAGAAAGAGAGCTATCATGCTCAAAAGTGAGGATCGTTACCCTTGCGGTCCTCTTTGGCGCCATCGAAAAGTAATCGGATGGAAATCACCGCACTTGCGTTGCCTCCGTGGATCCGGAGTCGGCTTGCGATTCGGAGCTCCGAAGCTCCTCCAATGGCGGATCTAGCTCCTCTTCTTCTTGCCTTAGCTTTTCTTTCTCCAAGGGTTTGGAGAGATAACAAGTGGAAAAAGTGAGGGTTTTCTAAGTCAAAACCCGGGTATATCCCTTCAGGAACAACCCCCAGCCATTGGATCCTCAGTCAAAGAAATGAACGGCTTCGATTCGGGACTGAAATGCCCAATCTGGGCCGAACACGGCCTGGCACACGCCCGTGTCCAGGGCCGTGTGCCTCATTCGCCGTCAAAATCGAATCACCTGGAACCTCACACGGGTCTCGAACACGCCCGTGTTCGAGCTGACACGCCCGTGTTCCAACTGACACGGCCGTGTAGCTGGCCGTGTACCCCATGATTTTCTCCCGTTTTCAACCCGAGCACTGCACGGGTTCTAGGACACGCCCGTGTCCTTGCCCGTGTCACCTTGACACGCCTGGGCTCCAGGCCGTGTACAAGGTCTCGGCACTTCGCGGCTAAGTGTCGACACGGGTCGACACGCCCTGCGACACGCCCGTGTCGCAGGCCGTGTGCCATGTCTCGACACACTGTCGACACCAAAGTGTCGACTTCGCGGGACGAGTGTCGACACGGGTTGACACGCCCTGCGACACGCCCGTGTCGCAGGCCGTGTGCCGTGTCTCGACACAACGTCGAAGCACTGTGTCGACTTCACGGCTAAGTGTCGACACGGGTCGACACGCCCTGCGACACGCCCGTGTCGCAGGCCGTGTGCCCAGTCTCGACACAATGTCGAGACCAAAGTGTCGACTTCACGCCTTAGTGTCGACACAGGCTTGACACGCCCTGGGACACGCCCGTGTCCCAGGCCGTGTGCCTGCAGCCAGAACTCAAACTGGCCCAAATTATTCCCCTCTGCTCCTTTGAGTTTCGGGGCGTTACACTCACATTCTTTAAAGCCAAGCTTGGACCCAAAGTTATTTTTGGTGATTCAAACTTTGGACAAACTAAAGGATATGGTGCAGTCCAGATTGGGACAGTAACATTCAAGAAGGTAGCCCATGTGGAAGGACTGAAACACAATTTGATAAGCATTAGTCAGCTATGTGATGAAGGCTACCAGGCGACTTTCAGCAAAGCATTATGCAAGATAAAGTCAGAGGACAACACAACTATGTTGACAAGTAAAAGAGAAGGTAACATCTATCTAGTAAATTTTCTTTCAACTGATGTAGATATTTGCCTATTTAATTCTGTTTGTAGACCTAATATTTTATGGCATAAGAGACTAGGAAACTTAAACCTTAGAACTATTGCTAGGCTATCCAAGGACAACCTTGTTAGAGGACTACCTTCTGGCCCCTACAAGAAGGAAGGACTCTGCAGGGCTTGTCAATTAGGCAAGCAAACTAAAAATAGTTTTAAGTCACTTAATAAGAGTGATTCACCTAGGATCTTGTATCTGTTACACATGGATCTCTTTGGACCCATTACTGTACAAAGCCTAGGAGGGAAATCTTACACTTTAGTAGTTGTAGATGACTTCTCTAGATTCACATGGGTGTTCTTTCTGAGGAAGAAGTCAGATAACTTTAAGTGTTTGACAGAGTTTCTCAAATGTATACAGATTGAGTTCAATACTCACATTGCCCTGATCAGAAGTGATCATGGGACAGAGTTTGATTCTCTTCTTATGAAAGAGTTCTGTCAGAGTGAAGGTATCAGGCATACTTTCTCAGCTCCTAGAACTCCTCAACAAAATGGGGTAGCTGAAAAGCAAAATAGAACCCTTATTGAATCTGCCACTACATTGTTGTCAGATGCTCACCTTCCTCTATCCTTTTGGGCAGAGGCAGTGAACACCTCCAACTATGTGCTGAATAGAAGTTTGATACATAAACTAAAGGGAAAGACTCCCTATGAATTACTCAAAGGGAAGAAACCTAAAATTGATTATTTTAGAATTTTTGCTGTACTTGTTATATACATAATAATGATAAGAGATATTTAGCAAAATTTCAAGCTAAGGCTGATGAAGCAGTGTTTCTGGGATACTCCATGATCAGTAAGGCTTATAGGGTTTATAATAAATCATCTCTTAAAATTGAAGAATCTGTTCACATATCATTTGATGAATCTAACATGTCTTTCAAGGAGAAGAACACTTCTACCATATAGCCTTTGTAGGTACATTCTCTTGTTGAAGATTTGAACAAGTTACATGTTACTCAAAAAGTGGAAAGCAGTGAAGATGAAGAAAGCATTCAACATATTGAAGAGAAACAACCTGAAGAGCCAGTTGTTGTACCACAAGAGGAAACAACAACACAGGTTGGTGAACAATCAACACCCCCTATTGATTTAGTAACATCAAGAGACCATCCAATTTCTCAAGTAATTGGAGACATCTCAGCTGGTGTGCAAACCAGAAATCAGGTCAACCAAAATCTGTTGCACACTTGCTTCCTATCTCAAATTGAACCTCAGTCCATTCAAGATGCAGAGCAAGATCCACACTGGATCATTGCAATGCAAGAAGAGTTGCATCAATTTGAAAGGAACAAAGTTTGGGAACTAGTGCCAAAGCCTAAGGATCACTCCATTGTTGGAACAAAGTGGGTGTTCAGAAACAAACTGGATGATCAAGGAGTAATTGTAAGGAACAAGGCAAGGCTAGTTGCTCAAGGATATTCTCAAGAAGAAGGAATAGACTATGACCAGACTTTTGCACCAGTTGCAAGATTGGAAACCATCAGAATCTTCTTAGCTTATGCAGCACACAAATGCTTCAAGGTATATCAGATGGATGTCAAAAGTCCATTTCTAAATGGAGACATCAAAGAAGAAGTATATGTTAGACAACCTCCAGGTTTTATCTATCCAACTTATACTGATTATGTTTTTAAGTTGAACAAAGCATTATATGGTCTCAAGCAAGCTCCTAGAGCATGGTATGAGACCCTAGCATGCTTCCTTCTAGAAAATGGATTTATAAGGGGTAGAGTAGACCAAACTCTTTTCATTAGAACCCATAAGTCTCATACCCTACTAGTACAGATTTATGTAGATGATATTATTTTTGGCTCTACTGATTCAAAATTATGCAGAAGGTTCTCCAACCTAATGCATTCTAAATTTGAAATGAGTAGCATGGGTGAGCTATCCTTCTTCCTAGGATTGCAAGTCAAACAACATGCTGAAGGCATCTTTATTTTTCAAAGCAAGTATGCAAATGATTTGGTTAAGAAATTTGGCATGTCTGAAGCATCTTGTATGAAAACACCCATGCCTATTAATGCTGTATTGGATGCTGATGAACATGGGAAACCTGTTGATCAGACAACATATAGAGCAATGATTGACTCTTTACTGTACCTTACAGCTAGTAGACCAGATATAATGTTTGCTACATGCATATGTGCTAGATTCCAAGTAAGCCCTAGAGAGTCACACCTAACATTAGTTAAAAGGATTCTCAGGTATGTTAAAAGTTGTCCAAATCTAGGTCTCTGGTATCCAAAAGATTCAGCATTTGAATTAACTGGATTTTCTGATGCTGATTATGCTGGATGCAGAATTGACAGGAAAAGCACCAGTGGAACTTGTCAGTTTCTTGGTGACAGACTTGTCTCTTGGTTTTGCAAGAAACAAACTTCTGTGTCAACTTCAACTGCTGAAGCTGAATATATGGCTGCAGGCAGTTGTTGTTCACAAATCTTGTGGATTCAAAACCAACTCCTAAACTATGGCTACAACTTAGAGAAGTCTAAAATCTTTTGTGATAACACCAGTGCTATTTCTATAGCTCAAAATCCAGTCCTCCATAGTAGGACAAAACACATAGAAATTAGACATCACTTTTTAAGGGATAATGTTGAGAAGAATAAAATTGAAGTTCAATATATCACAACTGATTTGCAAAGGGGAGATATTTTCACCAAACCCTTGGATGAAAAGAAGCACACCTTCTTCCTAAATCAGTTAGCAATGTTAGATGGAGGAAGTCTAAAATAATATCCAAGATTTTAAAAGTTTAAAAATTGACCAAGACTAGGCAAACATCTTGATTTTTCTTAGTGTCTAGAGTGTATTTCTGGTTTCTGAACCGCGCTCGACGATTTTCCCCCAGATCGTCGAACGGAGATCGACGATTTCCGAAATCGTCGACCTGAGTTCAGCGCTTCTCAGATAGTCTGAACTATCTCTTCCGGTCAACGATCGTCGAACGACGCTCGACGATTTTGTTCTCTGAATGATCGTCGAACAGAGCTCGACGCTCTCCAATATCGTCGAACGGAGATCGACGATATTGAAGACCTTTCAGATTCCTTTAGAAGCCCCGATCGTCGAACTGAGTTCAACGATCTTTCCTTTTCTGCGTCGAACCCTAATATAAAATTCATTTTTCGCCGTCGTTCTCCTTTTGCGCTTTCGATTTCTCTGCAAAAATTCTCTTTCCCTCCAAACATCTCTACACTTGGTCGTTTTGTTTGTTGATTTTTGCAGGTAACAATGGCCGTTTCTGTTGCTGTTCTAGCCGCAATGAAATTCGATGCTGGATTTGACATTGACATGGAGTCCTTCAGCACTACTGATCAGGTTTTTCAAGATATTTTGGAACTATTCAAGGAGCAGAAGCTTTCTACCATCATGTCTACAAGAATCAAACTTGCTGTTGATGAGATTAAGGAGTGGGTCTACACTGCCCACAACCAGGATCAAAACACAATAGTTGGTTCAATCTCTGGAACCCAGGTACCCTTGACTCCAGCCATTCTGACAGAAATTTTTGAGTTACGTTCTGGAAGAGATTTTGCTGATTTGTCTGGAGAGGAATTGCTGATCTGCTTGCAAGAATGGGTCACTCTGATGCTAACCCTAGCAAGCTGCTGAAGAAGAACCTAGCTGTGGAATACATGTTCTTGGCTGATGTAGTAGGAAAAGTTTTGCTGGCCAAGCATTCAGCACATGATACCATTTCTAGGTATCAGCTGTTCTTGATGGGAGCCATTGTGGATAAGAAGCAATTGAACTGGGGAGAGGTCTTCTTTGATCTGATCAAAAAGAAAATCAATAAGAACTTTGTGAACTTTGGGAGGATCCTAGGGCTCTTTCTGCAGAACAGATGCCCTGCATTGCTAGTCTCTTATGGGATACATATCAATGCATCTAAGAGATTGTCCTGTGCCCTGTTTGGCAAATGGGACAGGCAGATAATAAAGCCCAGCAGGCCTTCTGCAAGCTCAACTTCAGGCACCAGGACTGTAACAGTCACTTCCCCTCAAGTCTCTGCCCCTGCAGATGACTTGCCTGCTGCTGCTTCTTCTCCTCCTCCTCCAATTCCATCTCCTCCAGTTCCATCCACCATTCAAAATCCATCCACAATCATCATTTCCAGCCCTTCTCCAACATCAATACCATCTCCAATTCCAACTCTACCAGTCACAGAAGAAATCTTCCATCCATTATATTCCTACCCTCAACCAGACATTGACACATCATCCACCATTCCATCTTTCAATCTTATTGATGATTCCTTCATGGATGACTCACCCTCATCTCCTCCTGAGCTGCCATCCTCATCAACATCTTACCAGGAACTTCTGCAAGAAATTATTGATCAACCCACCTTCACACCCTCTATCTCAATCCCATTGTACTCCATTTCCACAATCCCCTCACCTCAACCATCATTTTCCCCATACACCAGCTCTCCACCACCATCACCAATTGCTCATCCATCACTCTCTACCTTTGCTACAGTCACTGCTGAGCAAGTAGACATTCCTGCCCTAGCTGACCAGTTATATGAATTGCTAGCCCCCAAGCTATCACTTCTACTGGAGACCTCCTTGGCTACATTACTTCAGTCAGTGGCAGCCCTTTCTGCCAGGCTATCCTCTCTATTTCCTCAGGCAATCCCTTCATCAGTGTGCCTTGATCCAGCCTTATCTGAATCTAGGCAGGGGGAGATGCCTAATGAAGTTGTGAGATTGTCTGCTGCTGTTTCTTCAGTTGCTGCTGCTGCTGCTGTTGTTCCTCAAGCTCTAGTTTCAACACCTCCAGTTGCAATCTTTTCAGTAGACCTCAGGTCTCTGCTCTCAGTGTTTGATTCAGCTTACTTCAGTTGTCTTCCAGAGAGAGTTGCTGTCCAGCCATCAGAGGATCTTTCCAAGGTCATTGTGCCCTTCTCATGTTGTGACACCAGCATTATTCATTCTTTTGTCAATTCAGTATATGCTGCTGCTATTCCTTGTGAAAATATTGTTGATGTTTCTGTTGCTGCTGCTGATATTGTTGATACTGCTGATGAGTTAATCTCTAAGGATATACAGATGACAGAGGCACATGATTTTGAGCCTTCTGTTTTTGCTGATGATATTCCTGCTGTTATTACTGATGCTGAGGCTCCTGTATCTGAAAAAGCTTTATCTGAATCTGTTGCTGCTCTAGTTACTGCTGATAGTACTGCTGCTATATCTTCTGCAAGGATTGCTCCAGAAACTTCTGTGTCTGTTGTTACTACAACTGCTGCTACAACTTCTATCTCTGTTGTTACTAGTGTTGTATCTGCTGCTGTTACCACTGCTGTTTCATCTGCTCCAACTCAACTTCAGAAAGAATATATGAAAAAGATTGATGCTCTATATGATGAGCAAAGTTCTGAAAGTGATGAATTCAGGACTGATTCTGATGACTCCTCTGCCACTATTGCCAGGAAAAGAAAGGCAAGGAGCAAAGCCATGAAAAGGGTGCTCCCAGCCAAAGTCAAAGACACTAATGACATTCCATATTACATTCTTCGTGACTGCCCCATAACTGAGCATTGGATGCAGTATTCCAAGAACCAACTTAAAGCCATGAAGAAGAAGAGGAAGTATGAGAAAGGATCTTCCCAGTTTCATCATTCTCATCCTCCTCCACCACCTCCTCCTGATGCAGGTGCAGGTGGAAGCTCAGCTGCTCAACCCTCTGCTAAAAGCCAAACCCCCTATCAGCCTCATGCAAGATCTTATTATAGGGGAAGCCAGTCCAGAGGTTCTCAATCTAAGAGAGGAAGATACAGAGGAAGCCAAAGGGAATTCCAGGTTTACTCAAAAGGCTACTCCAGGCAACATCCATACTCCAGGGAAGGACAAGCTTCATCAGATACAACCTCAGGTCCTTTTCCCTATAAGTTGAAGGAAGTAGTCTCATCCAGAGATCCTCTAGACAATCCATCCAACAGATATGAGCCTCCAGTGCCCTTTGAAGATCCAGAAAACAACCCTACTGCTTGGACTGCCAGGATGAAAGAGCTAGCTGCCCTGGATCAAATTAAGAAAGCTAAAGAGCAAGGCAGAGATTCCTCCAACATTACTAGTTTGTCTGAACAAAGAAAGAAAGAACTGGGAAGATATGCTTCAAGCAAATTCTTTGATTCTGATAGATATATGGAGCTGCATCCTGAAGCTGTAGTACCAAGGCCCAAACAACAAACTTCCTTAGGTGCAGCAGATGATAGAAGGTCAAAGAAAGAAGCTCTCAATCCTAATAGAGAAATCAAACTTATAAAGAGCAAGGAGAAAGAATAATTATGTAAGGTGACAATTATTCTGAATTCTGACTGAGATAATATATATTTGTGCTTCTGCAATGTCCTGCTTATTGCTTTTCTGTATTGTTGCTTTGTATGTTGTTATTTTATTTTTCCAAATTCTGTAAATAGTAATCCTAACCCAAATAGGGGGAGATTGTTGGAACACCCTATTACTAATTTGGGTCAGGATCACTATGTCCTTAGGAAACCTGTTTTTGACCTCCTGTATAGATCTAAAGGTCAATTAGAATTGAGTCTAAGGGTTAGTAGTTAGGTTTGGAAGCTGCCCTCAAGACCAAGGATTTTCAGTTTGGAGACTAAGGCATATCGTCGAGCTCAGTACGACGAATCGTCGAGCTCCAATCGACGATCGTCTAGCTCAACTTCGACGGATCGTCGAACTCCATTCGACGATCGCTGAGCTCAACTTTAGCAAATCGTCGAACTCCATTCGACGATCTGCGAGCTCAGTTCGACGATCTTGACTCAGTTTTGATTCTCTATCTCTGAGCTAAGTTCGACGATAGTTGAGCTCAGATCGCCGATCTCTGTTGCTGTCTAAGTCCAAATCTCTGAGCTCAGTTCGACGATAGTAGAGATCAGTTCGACGATTTTCTGAAAGAGTTGAATGTTTTTCAAGATTCAAATTCAGGACAGTTAAGGAGTTATTCAGCAATTAATTCAGAAGATTTTCTAGCCATTTTCATTTATTCTGGACCATGTTTCAAGGGATTATCAAGGAATGTTTCTTTGAACTTTCCCCCAGAATACAATTGCAATTAAGGAAGTCAATTAATGACAGGCCAACGACTATTCTTGATAGAGGATCATTTTCTATTCAGAACCAGAGAATAAAACTCAAGATTTTTGAATCTCTCTCACACACAGAAAAAATTATTCTATGGGACAACATCTTTCTCAACAACAATCTCTCAAGAGAAAAAGAAAGAAAGCTGTAGACACTCTCTGTCTAAAAGAATTCACTCAAGAACACACATCCAAGGAGATCAACCTCCTGAAACCTTCAGATCTCTTGTGATTCAAGTGTTCAAGGCCAACATAATTCAAAGACTCCAGACACCTAACATTTCAGCTGTTGCTGAAATTATCATTTGCTGGAGATCAACTTCTGAAGGCCTATCACCCTACATCAAAGCTTCATTTCCTGAACATCTCAAGAACTCAGGGGGAGCTTTGACAACATCAAATCCACATAGTCTTCTCAGCTGCTTTGAGAAAGAGAAGACTTCCATCATTCTCTCATCCCCATCTCTGTAAAGGGTTTTTCAAACTCCCTTCAAAAGTTTGTGCTTGGTTTTTGAGCACCTTATCAAAAGCTCATTGGTGGCAAGACACCTGATCAAAAAATCTGATTTGGTTTTTGAGCACCTTATCAAAAGCTCATTGGTGCCCAGGAAACCTGATCAACTCATCCTGCAGTGGATTCCTACCTAGGGTGGTAGAAAAGTGGATGTACCCAAGTTTAGGGGAACCACTATAGCTCCTTGTGTCTTCTGGCTTGCTTGTCTTTATTTTTGTTTCTGGCTGTGATTGATCTGTGATTAGTTAGGATTTGTGATTAATTTCTTTTGTAGGTTACTCTGTGATTAGATTTAATATTTGCTTCCCTGTTCACTCAGATTACAACAACTGTTGTAAAAAGTTTTTAAGCACCATACTCTATTCACCCCCCACTAGAGTATAACAGATCTAGCACACTTTCACCTTCCTTCTTGTAGGGGGCAGAAGGTAGACCTCTAACAAGGTTGTGCTTAAATAGCCTAGCAATATTTTTCAGGTTTACATGTCCTAGTCTTTTGTGCCATAATTCATTCTGATTACTAGTTAAATTTAGTAAGCAGATATCAGTTGTGACAGAAAAAAAATTTACTAAGTAAATGTTTCCTTGTCTACTTCCAGTAAAAACAGTTTGGTTATTTTTATCAATGATAGAGCAAGTAGATGGGTTAAAGTATACCTCATAACCATCATCACATAATTGACTTATGGAGATGAGGTTATGCTTAAGTCTACTTACATATGTCACCTTTCTGAATGTGACAGCTCCTATTTTTATTTCTCCCACTCCTTCTGACTGTCCACATTTTGAGTCACCAAAAATAACTTTTGGCCCCAGCTTGGACTTATAGTTGAGTAGGATGTCCTTGCTGTCAGTCATATGCTTGGAGCAGCCACTGTCCAGGTACCAAGTTTAATTTTCCCTTTTACAATTTCTCACCTGCAATACAAACAGTTAATGATTTTTGACTCAGGTTACCTTGGGCCCTTTGTATGGCTGATAAGAGAAACTAGAAATAACAGAAAATTTTGGCTGGGATTTATATCCTAGGGGGTGATATCTCCTAGGTGGAATGGTCCAGTCAGCTAATGGATTAAATTGTTTCCTAGAAGTATTAAAGTTTCTGTTGAAGTTATAGTTTTGACCAAGTCTTCCTGGGTTCGACGAATTTATGTAGGTTCGTCGACCAGAGTTTGACGAATTGGGTTGAGATCATCGATCTCTGCCCAAAGAATGAACATGTTCATTCTCTGTACCCCACGTTCGTCGAGCTCTGCTCGACGAACCATACAAAGTTCGTCAATCGCAGTTAGACAAATAATAATAACTATAGTTGGCGTTCAGATTTCGTCGATCTGGGTTCGACGAACTGGCCCCTTTTCGTCGATCTGAGGTCGACGAAAATTGCTGAACTTTGTTTTTATTGGGTGTTTTCTGTTTTTCAATGTTGTCCTTAGTTTTAATTTGTTCAAGGATTTTATTTACTTTATATACTTGATCAGTATTCTTATTTCTTTTCTCAGAAATAAAATTTATGTGTTGTGACAGGTGGTTTTTTTGAATAATAGGTGATTCACTAGATGATGCACCTAATCCTAAGTTACTTCCATTAAATCTAGCATTAGATATGTTGGTGATTACTGCTAATTGTTTGCTTCTTCCATTTAGTGATTCTTCTAGCTGTTTTGCTTTACTTAATTCATTTTTCAGAAAAGTGATTTGTTCACTAAACATGTCTATTTTATTTTTTAATTTAGTGTTTTCTAAAACTAAGCTATCATAGTTAATTTGTTTATCTCTGAGAAATTTGATTTCCTTCTCAGAGTTAATTAAATCTAAACACATGATTTTAAAATCTGATTTAAAAGATTCTGAATTATAATCAAACCATGATAATACCTGATCAGCTTCTGATTCAGAAGCTTCCTCATTTTCTGAATCTCCTTCTTCTGAGTTGCTTCTTGAGGCATCAATTGGAATGCGACAAACCTCCTTTGCTCTTTCTTCTTCCTCATCTTCACTGGAGCTTGAGGATGTTGACTCTTCTTCAGTCTCACTACAGGTCTCAGCCACAAACCCCTTTTCCTTCCTCTTGTGTTTGTTGGAAGAGGGTTTGCTGGTGTACTATCTCCTGGAATCCTTTTCCTTTTCTCTTCTCTTTTTTTTCTTCTGGTTCTTTGGACACTCAGAGAGAAAGTGCCCAGGCTTCCTTCATCCATAGCACACCACTTCCTTTGTTGGTGTCTTATCATACTTTGGCCTGTCATCCTTTCTTGCTGACTTCCTCCTGAAGTCCTTTCTAGCCATCTTGAAGAATCTCTTTGCAAATAGACTCATGAGCTCTTCATTTGATGCAGTGGATTCTGATTCTTCTAAGGCTTTGAATGCTATGTTCTGATCTCTTCTGGCTGTAGGAGGTGTTATTTGTTCAACAACATCCCTTGCCTTTATTAACTGTTCATAAGATTTCAGTTTGCCCAATAGAGATTCAGTTGAAATCTCATTTAGGCATCTGGCCTCCTTGATGGGCCAAATTCTTGTGTACCATGAGCTTGGGAAGCACATTAGAATTTTGTCATTCACTTCAGTGAGAGTGATGACCTTGTCCAGAGTTTTTAGCTCATTAATAATTGAGCTTAATCTGTTATACATCTCTGACACTGTCTCAGCTTCCTGTTTCTTGAAATTCTCATATTGGGATATGAGATTTGATCTCCTATCCTTCCTTTCATCAGCTGATCCATCAACCATTTGGTTTAGGGAATCCAAAATGGCATTTGCTGATGTGCACTCAGCAACCTTCTGGAAAATGTCATCAGACATTGTTTGTGCCAATATGTTCATGGCTTTTGCATCAGTCATCTTGGCTTTCCTGTAAGCATCATTGTAATCTGGAGAAGGTACTGCAGTCATATTTGTAGAAGTGCTTGGAGGAGCTGCAGGTGGTTGAGGTACTCCTGTAAAGATGGAAGCAAAAATATCTTCATCAATAGAATTCATATATAGCTTGATTCTTGCCTTCCAGATTCCAAACTTTTGCAAGTTGCAAACTGGAGGTCTGGTGCTTGCATAATCTTTGTTCTGTGTCATGGCTGTGTTTCTAAGTTAAATGTGAATAAAGTGATGTGTAGATATAACACAAGATCTTTGGTTCAAGGGTTAACTTGTCCAACCAAAGGAACCTTCCTCTGATACCAATTGAAAGTGAGGGTTAGGTCTACAATACTCTAGAGGCGGGTGAATAGAGTATATTTAAAATTTGTTAGGTCCCAATAAATGTGCTGTTATAACTTTTGCTGTAAACTGAAAATATGCAGTAATTAAGAAACTGGAAAACAAAAAATTATAATCCTAATCACAGCCACACAGCAAGAATAAAAAAGAAAAAAGATAGGCAACCAGACGACACAAGAAATTTAAAGTGGTTCCCCAAATCTGGGTAGTCCACTCTTCTACCACCATTGGTAGGAATCCACTCAGGTTTTTGATCAGGTGCCTGACACCAATGAGTTTTGATCAGGTCCCAAAAAACCAACTCAAGTCTTTTGGTTAGCAGACTTGCAACCAGGAATCACTTTTGAAGGGAGATGACAACCCTTTATACAGGAGGGGGTGAGAGAGTGATTTTGTCTTCTCTTTCTCAATAAACTGAGAAGACTTATGTGGATTGATGTTTAGCAAAAGCTCCCCCTGAAATAGTGAATGGTTCATGAAGATTTGGAAGCTTTGCTGTAGGGTGATAGGTCTTCAATCAGAGTTCTTGACAGGCAGTGATGCATGAGCTTCTTGACTGATTTGATATCTATTGTCCTTGGAAGTCCTGGAGAGAATATTGAAGAAGAAGACTCTTGATATAGTATGATTGTTCTTCTTCCTCTGAATGAAGATCACTGCCTGTCACTGTGAGCTTCAGTATGATTTTCTTGTGTGAAGCTTTTCTGCTACTGTATGAATTCTTGCAGTCAGTCTGTGTGTGTATCTTTTTTTGACTGAGTATGTTCTTGTTTTTCTTGTTATTCTCGATCTTCTTTTCTTCTATTTCTTTTCAAAAAATTGAATTCTCTGTAATTAATGCTGACGCCTTGAGAATAATCAACATTGAATCATTTCCTCAACTGTCCCGTGGAAAATCGGCAAGTAATATTCCTGAAGAAGACCGTAATCAATGCTCTTACTAACGGATACATTCAGAGAATGTAGAGCATTAATTACTCAGGAATTTCCGCATTAGAATGGGGACAGAAGGCCGGAAATTGCTAAGTCTGGAATCGTCGATCAGTTGGCAGAATTCGTCGAACTGAATTACCAATTCGTCGAGCTGAGATATTGAATTCGTCGACCAGATGGCTTCTTGTCCGTCGAGCTGAGTTACAAGAACGTTGAGCTGATAACAGATCTGCATGCTTCAGAACCTTTGCCTTTTCTGTCTGAAGTTCGTCGAGCTGACAATTGCATTCGTTGACTGGAGTTCAACAACAATTCTGGACTTAATCAAGTATTTTGTGTTGACTGATATTCTGTGTGTCGACATGAATCTTTTGGTGTCGACACAGGTGGATGTCGACTGATTAGTCTTGGTGTCGACACAAGTTTTCTTGTGTCGACATAGTTGGTGTCGACATATACCCTAAGTGTCGACACTAATCTTCTGGTTCCAGAATTTGTCGAGTAGAGTACTGAGTTCGTCGACCTGAGAAGTTGAGGTCCAAGTTCGTCGAGCTCAGGATCTTGTTCGTCGACCAAAGTCTGAAGTTGGACTTAGAATAATCTGGAGTTATCCTGACTTTAACTTGTTGAAGAATCCCAATTTTTGTCGACAAGAGAATGAAGGTCGTCGAGCTCAGCTCAGAGAAATATATCAAAATCGTCGAGCTGAGAACGTCTTTCGTCGACCTGAGTTCGACGAACGTCGAACTCATTTTTACTTAGTCTTGAAATCTTCTAAGTCTTGAGTCTCTGATAGTCTTTTTGATAGCTGGTCCATTTGATGTTGACTCTAAGGACTTAGCCTAGAATTCTAGGACACAACTTTGACCATGGTTATACATGTTGGGTCACATCCTAAGTTAGTGAACCTAGCCCAAATCAACTAGGGATCCAACAAACCTGTTCTGAGATCTATCTTGGAAAACACAGAACTGCCATTGAGATGATCAAAGAGGTCATCTATGCATGGGATAGGGTACATATTCTTGATGGTAACCTTATTCAGCTCCCAATAGTCGATACAAAGCCTAAGGGAACCATCCTTCTTCTTTACGAAGAGAATGGGGGCTCCCCAAGGAGATGAGCTGGGATGAATGTAGCCACGCTCAATCATCTCATCCAACTGCAATTTGAGCTCTTCCAACTCGCGCGGTGCCATACGGTATGGAGCTTTAGATATGGGGCACGTTCCAGGCTCCACATCAATAGATAACTCTACCTCATGATCGGGAGGCATCCCAGGCAGCTCGGTGGGGAACTGTAACACCCCTATCCGTCATATAGCATATAGCAGTAGGTCCGGCCGGGGCCCGACGCCGTATGCCACAGACAGACCGGGTGGTTACTTATTGAAACCATCCAACCAATGTCAACATCCTACACAGAGCATTCTAGCGGAAGCAGTTTATAAAAGTTGCATTAAAGAACCCAGCACTAAAGCATGAATGTCCACCAAACCAAAATAGGAATGTATTACAAATACAACCGTTAGCCTTAAGGCCTTACAAAATGTTTCACTTGATATTACATGATTTACAAACCACGGTACGCAGGCCGGTCATACATGAATAAAATAGTAAACACTTCCAAATAGGCCTTCGAGGGCCGGCTTTGCATTTGGGCTTTAGCCCGCTATTGACCGCATGGTCCAGCAGCACCTGCAAGCAACATAACCACTGCACGGTGGCAAACAAAAAGGCAACGGTCTGCAATGCTGACCAAATTATAACGATCCTGCCCCCAACTCTGGGCGGCAATGCTCCTTCCCTGCAGTTTTATTAACACAAGCGAGCAATATAATAGTATTCATTTCATCACAGACGTAGGCTCACACGGCCACACACCCCGTGCACTCAGGGCACATTCTCGGTGAACCGGTCGATGTCACGTCAGTTAAAGCCATGGACATTCCGGACGCACCACCGCCACTTTGACAGCCAAACATATGAGCAATTTGCCTTCCCGGCATGGGTCACGTCAATTTAAGCCATGGACCGCCAAAGACTCTCATCTATGCCAACGGCAAGTGCCACGTAACCTTAGGTATCTTTAACCCGAACGACATAGATATGGGTACGGTTCCATCTAACCCGTGCTCACGTCGCAACGACAATTTAAGCCATTTGCGCAGGTCAAACTTCTCCCGAGTCCCATTTTCGTCACATAATTTCACATAACCCGGTTATGTTCAAGTTGGCTCTCAGGCCTCCATGTTGGCAAGTTCACGCACCCGCCCAGTTTTCCGGGTGCACCTTAGGGTTAGTCCCCAAGGCTCCCTGTTGCAATCTACCGTGTAGAAAACCCGAAAAACAATCAATTGCACGGAGTCTTCTCCGACATCTATGCAATGCAACATCACCGATCCAGACCAACATGTCCGGGTAGGCTTCACACAACATGTCTATGTCCGTTCTCGCTTACGGACTCTAAACAACGGGGACTTCACATATCTACCCGAAGGAACGCCTCCAACCCTCCGCAAACTCGCGAGAGCGGGCTTCCTATGCAAAGAAAGAGAGCTACTCATGCTCAAGATGAGGATCGTTACCCTTGCATTATTCTTCGGCTCCATGGAAAAATAGGCGGATGAAAAGCACCGCACTAGCTTTGCCTCCGTGGATCCGGAGTCGGCTCGCGATTCGGAGCTTCGAAGCTCCTCCAATGGCCGGATCTAGCTCCTTCTTCCTTCCTTGGCTCTCCTCTCTCTCTAAGGTTTTAGAAAGATGATAACTTGTGAAAAGTGAGGGTTTCTAAGTCCAATCCCGGGTATATACCTTCAGAAACAACCCCCAGCCATTGGATCTCAAAATAAGGAAACGAACGGCTTTGATTCGGGACTGAAATGCCCAATCTGGACCGAACACGGCCTGGCACACGCCCGTGTCCAGGGCCGTGTGCCTCATTCGCCGTCAAAATCGAATCACCTGGAACAACATACGGGTATTGAACACGCCCATGTTCGAGCTGACACGCCCGTGTTCCACCTAACACGGCCGTGTCGCCGGCCGTGTACCCCCATCATTTTTCCCCGAAAACAACCCGAGCACTGCACGGGTTCTAGGACACGCCCGTGTCCTTACCCGTGTCACCTTGACACGCCAGGACTCCTGGACGTGTACACGGTCTCGACACTCGACACTTCGTCGAGCGAAGATCGTCGACCTGCTGATACGGCCTTGGACACGCCCGTGTCCTAGGCCGTGTGCCTTGTCTCGACACAATGTCGAGAGCAAAGTGTCGACTTCCCGGGACGAGTGTCGACACGGGTTGACACGCCCTGCGACACGCCCGTGTCGCAGGCCGTGTGCCATGTCTCGACACTTCGTCGAAGCAGAGTGTCGACTTCGCGGCTAAGTGTCGACACGGGTCGACACGCCCTGCGACACGCCCGTGTCGCAGGCAGTGTGCCCAGTCTCGACACATTGTCGACACCAAAGTGTCGACTTCCCGGCTCAGTGTCGACACAGGCTTGACACGCCCTGGGACACGCCCGTGTCCCAGGCCGTGTACCTGCAGCCAGAACCCAACCTGACCCAAAATGTCCTCCATCGCTCCTTTGAGTTTCAGGGCATTACAACTCTCCCCCTCTTAAAAGAATTTCGTCCTCGAAATTATATAAAGGAAAGACATGTACAAAACCAAAATTTGTACCTGAGCGGAACAACTCCGGATAATCGTCAAGCATAGTCTGCTTTCGCTCCCAAGAGAGCTCCTCACGACCGCAATTATCCCACCGGACCTTGACCATCCTGATCTTTTTATTGCGTAGCCGCTTGACCTCCGAGTCCTCAATCCGCACGGGCTTTACTTTCATCGTTAACCCACTATCAACCGGCGCTTGATCGACCGCGATCACTCGCGTAGGCTCTAGAACCCCCTTTTTCAGCACCGAATTATGGAATACATCATGTAGACCACTAAGCTCCACTAAAAGCTTCAATTGATAGGCCGCTTCACCAACTCGCTCCAGAACCTCAAACGGCCTAAGGTACCTCGGGTTTAGCTTTTTCAATCACCGCACCCGCGAGACACCCTTGAATGGCTTGATCTTTAAAAAGTACACCCAGTCGCCCACAGCAAACTCCACGTTTTTGTGCTTGGCCTTATTGTACTTCGCCTGCCGGCCCTGAGCGATAAGCAACCTTTCCCGAATGCTTCGCACCAACAAAGTAACATCCTCCACTTCGAATCGCTTATACAACTTGACCCACCCGTTTCCAGCTAGGACAACGGCGTGCGACATCTTCTATCATATAAAGATGGTCATCCCATTGCTTTCCAAAGCCCAAGACACACATGCGGAGCATGTCTACCATAGTTCTATTGACCCTCTCGGTCTGCCCATCAGTTTGCTGATGAAAGGCTGTACTGAATTTTAACTTTGTCCCCAACATTTGCTGCACAAGCCCCCCTACCATTGGACGTGAATCGCCCTTCTCGGTCACTCACGATGCTGCGGGGCACACCGTGAAGCCGTACTATATTATCCACATATAGTTTTGCTAACGTCTCCACCGGATCATCATTACTCTGCGGAATGAAAGGCGACACCTTCATTAACTGATCTACGACCACCCGAATGGCGTCGTGTCCCCTTTTTCGACCTTGGCAAACCGTGCACAAAGTCCATAGAGATGTCGTCGAATTTCCACTCCGGAATAGGCAAGAACTTAAGAAAACCTCCCGGCTTTTGGCACTCCGCCTTCGCCAAGGCGCATGTTTGGTAATTCGCTACGTAGAGCGCCACATCTTTCTTCAAACTAGGCCATCAAAACAGTTTCTTCACATCGCGGTACATCTTTGTGCTCCCCGGGTGAATCGAGTACTCGGTATGGTGTGCCTCGTACAACAATTCCACCCGCAAATTGCCCACACTTGGGACGCACAGACGACCGTCTTTCCAAAGCAATCCGTCATCTACAATGAATTGGGAATTTGACTCATCCTGAGCTTCTACCATGAACTGCTTCATATGGACATCCAAATCCAACGCCTGCCGAATCCGATCAGCCAGGTCATATTGGACTTCAGTCCAATTCAGTACTGCTTCAACACTTGATTGCCTATCCACACAAACAATCTCCAACGCCTCCAACTCCCGCACCAACCGCTCATCATGCATCGATAGCCAATTGGCTTGAGCCGGGGCTCGGTGACTCAACGCGTCCGCAACCGTATTGCCTTTACCAGGCACGTAGTGGATCTTGAATGTATAGTCTCCCAAGAACTCCATCAATCCATGCTACCGCATTTTCAGATCCTTCTGATCAATCAGATACTTCACGCTCTTGTGACCGGCGTAGAGCTCCATTTTCACACCGTACAAAATTATGCCTCCATAGCTTCAAGGCAAAACTCACGGCCATTAACAACAAGTCATGGACTGGATAGTTCCTCTCGTGCACTTTTGGCTGTCTCACGCCATAAGCTATTACACTTCCGTGTTGCAGTAGCACGCAACCCAAACCGCTGGCCTAGGCATCACTATAAATCTCATAGCCTTCGGTTCCACTCAACGAAGTCAGCACATGCGCCGTGGTCAACTGACATTACAACTCCTCAAAAGCTCGCGCGCACTCCGGCGTCCAGAAGAACTTCTGCTCCTTCCTCGTCAAAGTAGTGAGGGGTAACGTCATCTGCGAGAAGTTCTCTACTAAGCGCATGTATTAGCTGGCAAGCCCCAAAAAACTCCGGACTTCCGCTACCGTATAAAGCTCAAGCCACTCCCGCATCACAACAATCTTTGACGGATCCACTGCAATACCTTACTCACTCACTACAAGACCGAGGACGCCACTGAGGATGACCAAAACTCGCACTTCGAGAACTTGGCATGCAGTTGATTCCTCCTTAGCATCTCCAAAACCAAAAGAAGATGCTTAAAGTGATCTTCCTTACTCTGCGAGTACACCAGAATATCGTCGTCAAAGACGAACCCAAAATGGTACAAGTACTCCCGGAAGGTCCGGTTCATCAGATCCACGAACACTGACGGTGCATTAGTCAGCCCAAATGGCATGACCGTAAACTCGTAGCGCCCGTATCCCGTACTGAACGTTATCTTAGGGATATCACTCTCCCTTATCTAATTTAGAGTACGCCGTTGGCCCGACCAACTGATCACAAAGATCATCGATCCTTGGGATTGGGTACTTGTTATTTTCTGTCAACTTGTTGGGCTCCCGATAATTAATACATAGCCTCAAGTTTATGTCCTTCTTTCTATTTAAGAGGGTCGGTGCGCTCCAAGGCGAAGGACTCGGACGCACATACCCTTGCTCCAACAACTTTTAGAAGTTGCACCTTCAGCTCCGCCATTTCCTTAGGCGCTAGCCGATAAGAAGAGCGTGACACAGGCTTTGCACCCGGTACTAGCTCAAACATGAAATCTATCTGCCGTCGAGGCAGGGCTCCAGGAAGATATCTAGGGAACACATCAGGGTACTTCGATACCACTGAAATATTAACCAACGCGGGCTTCGGCTTTGTAACCTCCACTAGTGTACAGAACAGCTCTACACCAGCACAAACCGCCTACACCACCCGAAGAGCAGATGCCAACGTCTTGCTCGACCTCTTCAAGCCCGTAAAGGTCGTCTCACGACTAGCTCCCAGCTTGGCTTCCTTGCTACCGCAATCGATATAGGCTTGCTGCTCCGAGAGCCAGTCCATGCCAAATATTACGTCGAACTCCCCTAGCGGTAGTAACAACGCTTGCAGATCGAACTCCTGATTCCCGATCCAAAACTAAGCGCAACCAATTCTACCCGCGCACAATGAGCACCATTGGACTATAACGCATCCAATTTGTCTCTTACCATCGAAGGAGGTACTCCGACACACAACATAATTCCTAATAAAGGAATGCAAAGTTACCTAAACGAACGGTGCTCTCGCAGATAAAGTAAGGTCATAACAAGACTTAGCACCAGTAGTTCTAAGCTAACATGCACAAGAGCGACAAGTGTTTAAGGCAAAACTATCTTTAAACCATACCTGTCGTCACGACGGCGTGCTTTCTCCAGGGCTTTAGGCACTCACGAGCATAATGCCCCGACTCCCCACATTTGTAACATGTGCCCGGGGTCTGACCCGTAGTCGCCCCAGAAGCACCAGAAGGAGCTGGACCCGAAGTCCTATGCTTCTTATACCATTTTCGATATACATACTTTGAGGTGCTCGTCACTTTGAATGCCGTCTCCTTTGCATTTGAGTCCTTGACTGCTCCTGACATGGCTTTCTTGGCCTTCCTAGCACCTTTCCAACAGTCTCGGGCAAAGTGCCCTTTCTTTCCACAAGTAAAACATGTGTAAGTAGCTTTGCTAGTCGATGTCATAGCCCCTTTCTCCAGCATTCTGCCGGATGCAGCTCTTATGGGGTTTGTATAGTTCGATACCATGGTCGCTGGCATCGGGAGGGTCTTCCTCAAATCTGCCTCCAAAGATCTAGCTGATTCCACCAAGGCTCGGAATCCCAATAACTTTGGTCCTAGCAGTAGAACTCGTAATTCGGCACGCAGGCCACTATAAAACCTATCGACTGTAGCTTGCTCATTATCCACCTCGAAGCATGGGTAGCGGCTTATCATAAGAAATGCTTGCAAATATTCCTCAACTGTGTGCGCTCCCTGCACTAAATGCATATTCAGCTGCTGCCCCGATGGTCTACCAAAGGTCATCTGCTGCATCACGCCCACCGGCGTTGAAGCCGCAACAGGGGCGCAGGGTTGTACATTTCCTCCAAGCTGTGCACCCGTCACAGCGAACACCGCTTCTACGATCCTTCTAACGGTTTCATACGAAGGAGGAGTCTCAAACACCTCACCGGGTGCACTATGCTCCTCAGAAATCGGACATTCTAGCGGTCCAGCACCGCTTCCGGTCACCTATAGTGGTACAAAACACCGTTAAGCGACCAAATAAAATTGCAAACAGCAATTATAGGAACACGCAGGTTCCTCAAACAAGTGTATTTTCATTCCTAAGTGGACATTCATGGGTTCTTTTACCGTTATAATGATGACGAACACAATGTGCTCACCACCCCTTAAAAAGAATTCGCCCACGAATTCAGCTTAAGTCCGACCAAAACCAGGAGTCTGATACCAAATTGTAACACCCCCTTTCCGTCACATAGCATATAGTAGTAGGTCCGGCCGGGGCCCGGCGCCGTATGCCACAGACAGACCGGGTGGTTACTTATTGAAACCATCCAACCAATGTCAACATCCTACACAGAGCATTCTAGCGGAAGCAGTTTATAAAAGTTGCATTAAAGAACCCAACACTAAAGCATGAATGTCCACTAAACCAAAATAGGAATGTATTACAAATACAACTGTTAACCTTAAGGCCTTACAAAATGTCTCACTTGATATTACATGATTTACAAACCACGACACGCAGGCCGGTCATACATGAATAAAACAGTAAACACTTCCAAATAGGCCTTCGAGGGCCGGCTTCGCATTTGGGCTTTAGCCCGCTATTGACCGCATGGTCCAGCAACACCTGCAAGCAACATAACCACCGCACGGTGGCAAACAAAAAGGCAACGGTCAGCAATGCTGACCAAATTATAACGATCCCGCCCCCAACTCGGGGCGGCAATGCTCCTTCCCTGCAGTTTTATTAGCACAAGCGAGCAATATAATAGTATTCATTTCATCACAGGCGTAGGCTCACACGGCCACACACCCCGTGCACTCAGGGCACATTCTCGGTGAACCGGTCGATGTCACGTCAGTTAAAGCCATGGACATTCCGGACGCACCACCGCCACTTTGACGGCCAAACATATGAGCAATTTGTCTTCCCGGCATGGGTCACGTCAATTAAAGCCATGGACCGCCGAAGACTCTCATCTATGCCAACGGCAAGTGCCACGTAACCTTAGGTCTCTTTAACCCGAACGACATAGATATGGGTACGGTTCCATCTAACCCGTGCTCACGTCGCAACGATAATTTAAGCCATTTGCGCATGTCAAACTTCTCCCGAGTCCCATTTTCGTCACAGAATTTCACATAACCCGGTTATGTTCAAGTTGGCTCTAAGGCCTCCATGTTGGCAAGTTCACGCACCCGCCCAGTTTTCCTGGTGCACCTTAGGGTTAGTCCCCAAGGCTCCCTGTTGCAATCTACCGTGTAGAAAACCCGAAAAACAATCAATTGCACGGAGTCTTCTCCGGCATCTATGCAATGCAACATCACCGATCCAGACCAACATGTCCGGGTAGGCTTCACACAACATGCCTATGTCCGTTCTCGCTTACGGACTCTAAACAACGGGGACTTCACATATCTACCCGAAGGAACGCCTCCAACTCTCCACAAAATCGCGAGAGCGGGCTTTCTATGCAAAGAAAGAGAGCTACTCATGCTCAAGATGAGGATCGTTACCCTTGCATTATTCTTCGGCGCCATGGAAAAATAGGCTGATGAAAAGCACCGCACTAGCTTTGCCTCCATGGATCCGGAGTCGGCTCGCGATTCGGAGCTTCGAAGCTCCTCCAATGGCCGGATCTAGCTCCTTCTTCCTTCCTTGGCTCTCCTCTCTCTCTAAGGTTTTAGAAAGATGATAACTTATGAAAAGTGAGGGTTTCTAAGTCCAATCTCGGGTATATCCCTTCAGAAACAACCCCCAGCCGTTGGATCTCAAAATAAGGAAACGAACGGCTTTGATTCGGTACTGAAATGCCCAATCTGGACCGAACACAGCCTGGCACACGCCCGTGTCCAGGTCCGTGTGCCTCATTCGCCGTCAAAATCGAATCACCTGGAACAACACACGGGTATTGAACACGCCCGTGTTCGAGCTGACACGCCCGTGTTCCACCTAACACGGCCGTGTGGCCGGCCGTGTACCCCCATCATTTTTCCCCGAAAACAACCCGAGCACTACACGGGTTCTAGGACACGCCCGTGTCCTTACCCGTGTCACCTTGACACGCCTGGACTCCTGGCCATGTACACGGTCTCGACACTCGACACTTCGTCGAGCGAAGATCGTCGACCTGCTGACACGGCCTTGGACACGCCCGTGTCCTAGGCCGTGTGCCTTGTCTCGACACAATGTCGAGAGCAAAGTGTCGACTTCCCGGGACGAGTGTCGACACGGGTTGACACGCCCTGCGACACGCCCGTGTCGCAGGCCGTGTGCCATGTCTCGACACTTCGTCGAAGCAGAGTGTCGACTTCGCGGCTAAGTGTCGACACGGGTCGACACGCCCTGCGACACGCCCGTGTCGCAGGCCGTGTGCCTAGTCTCGACACATTGTCGACACCAAAGTGTCGACTTCCCGGCTCAGTGTCGACACAGGCTTGACACGCCCTGGGACACGCCCGTGTCCCAGGCCGTGTGCCTGCAGCCAGAACCCAACCTGACCCAAAATGTCCCCCGTCGCTCCTTTGAGTTACGGGGCGTTACAGGAACACATCAGGAAACTCAGAGGCAATCGAGATAGACTCAAGTTGTGGTATGACAGTATCCGAATGTGAAGCATACATGAAACAAGCAGAGCAACCCTGACTAAGAAAGCGAGCGGTACGCACAACATGAATTACCTTTAGGTGGCTGCGGGTCTGAACATGAACACTGTAGTCCTCGCCGCCAATGCTGAGATTGACCCTTTTTGCTACACAGTCCAGCTTAGCTTGATACGTGACCAACCAATTCATTCCCAAGATTACGTCGAATTCTGACATTTCCAGAACTATGAGATCGGCAAAAACTTGCAATTCTCCAAGCAGGATCGTGCAATTGTGAAAGTAATGGTTAGATCTGAAATACTCTAGAGGGGGGGGGGGGGGGTGGGGGGGGGGTGAATATAGTATCTTGAAAACTTAAAAACTTTTTGCTGTAAATAAAAACAGACCTAAGATAAATTAATCTAGCACTATCACATGCACAACAAAAATAAATATCAAACACAACACCTAGCTAGCACAGCCACATCAAGAACAAAATAAAATGTGCAACCAGACAACACAAGAATTTTATAGTGGTTCCCCAACCTGGGTACATCCACTCTTCTACCACCCTGGTAGGAATCCACTAGCAGGTTTTTGATCAGGTGACTGCCACCAATGAGCTTTTGATCAGGTGCTCAAAAACCAACCCAAGTTTTTTGATCAGGAGACTTGTAACTAAGAATAACTTTTGAAGGGAGTTAAAGAACCCTTTTTATAGTTGGGGTGAGAGAGTGATTATGTCTTCTTTTTCTCAAAATACAACTGAGAAGACTTCAGTGGATATATAATGTTAGCAAAAGCTCCCCCTGAGATATTGAACTCAGGAAGATTTGAGCCTTGCTGCAGGGTGAGTAGGTCTTCAATGTTTCAGCCTTGACCAGCAGGTATCCAGGAGCTTCTTGATAGATATAGTGTTTATTGTCCTTTGAAGAATCCTGAGATGAAGAAGGAAGAAGACTCTTGATTTTTGATTGATGTTCTTCTTCTTCTTCTTCTTCTTCAGCTTGCTGTTCTTTCTCTAGTCTAGGGCTAGGGCTTCTTGTATCTTTACTGTGTTATTGCCCAGTGTATCTTGTTCTCTGTGTTTAGACGAGAAGGAAGAAGAAGAGCCTATGCACTATGTTGTGTATTCTGTATTATTCTTCTTGCTACTCCAGGAAGAAAAAGAAAATCCTTTTTATATTTCTATGTAATCTTCCTTCTGAATTTTGAATTTCTTCCTTCATTCAATGCTGACGGCCTGGAGAATATTTGCATTTATTGATTTGCCCAACCGTCCCATTGAAAACAACAAACAATAATCCTAATGAAGTCCATAATCAATGTTGCGTCTAATGGTAATATTCAGAGAAGGTTAAACATTGATTACTCAGGAATTATCACAATAAACTAAGGGACAGAGGGAGGGAAAGTCCATTTCTGGATCTGCACATAAATTGTCGAACAAAGAACAAATTCGTCGATGTGGGTCTAGAGTTCGTCGAGCTGAGAAGTCAAGTTCGTCGACTAGATAATAGTTGTTTGTCTACCTGAGATCCAAGATCGTCGACCTGAGGACAGATAACTGCTTTCTCTGGAATCTTGCCAATTCTGTGTATCAAGATCGTCGAGCTGAGAATTTACGTTCGTCGACTAGTGTTCAGAGTAATTGTTCTTGGACTTTAGAATATTGAAGTGAAGTATCCAGAAATCGTCGTCCTGAGAACTAGGTTCGTCGAGCTGAGAACTGCTAACTGCTACTTGATAAAAGCTTGTCAGGATTGTGGTCTAAGTTCGTCGAACTGAGAACATGAATTCATCGACTGAAATATGATTCTGGACTTAGAATATTTAAGTGTTTCTGGTCTTATAATGTTGAAGTAGATGATCCATAAATCGTCGACCTAAGATCCAAGTTTGTCGAGCTAATATTCTAACTTTGTTGACTGGAGTTCAGTGAGAAGAATTCTGGACTTGGAATGTTGGAAGTATAGTGTCCATAGATTGTCGACCTGAGAACTAAGTTCGTCGAACTCAGCTCAGAGAATTTTCTCTGAGTTTGTCGAGCTGAGCACGACTACCGTCGACCTGAGTTCGACGAACGTCGAACTCATTTTCTGTATCTTTGAAATTTCTCTAAGTCTTGAGTCTTCTGCAGTAGTTGATGGCTGGTCCATGTAGTGTTGACTCTAAGGACATGGCCTAGACTCTAGGACTCATACATGACCCTGGCTATACATGTTGGGTCAAACATCCTAATTTAGTGAACCTAGCCCAAATCCAACTAGGGATCCAACAATCTCCCCCTATTTGGGTAACGTCACTAATTACAGACTCACATTAATAACAAAGCAATAAAAATATATCTGACAGGAATTTTAACATATGCAGTAGATATATATATACAGTAAGCTTTGCATCAGAATAAATAAGCAGTTTTAAAACAATAGATAGATTAAAAATAGTTCAAAATGTTTATTTCTTCTTCTTGGGCTCCTTTGGTTTAACTTCTTTAGTCTTTTCACCTGGCTGAGTAAACTTGATCTCCCTGTTTGGATTAGCTGCTTGTGTCTTTGTCATTGTCATGTCAGCAACACCAATGATATTAAGGGAGGTAGCCCTTGGCACTACAGCTTCAGGATGCAGTTTCATATAATCATCAACATTAAAAATTTGTTAGCCTTAGCAAACCTGTTAAGTTCTTCCTTCATGTATTTGGACATGGTTGAATATTGAGAAGGATCCTTTCCTTCAGCTTTTGCCTTGTTGATCATGGATAGGCCAACCAACTCTTGGAATCTGGCCATCCTAGCAGTTATAGCTGTTTCTGGATCTTCAAAAGGTACAGGAGGGGAGGCAGGTCTCTTTGGGCTTTCAGTTTTATGTTCAGTAATTTGTTATTGTTGTTGTTGATGATGATGTGGTTATTGTCTGCCTAATGAGTAATGCCTCTGCTAGCTGCTTCCTGAAGAGGAGGACCTACCTTGATGCCTCTGATATGTTTGATTCTGGGTAGTTCTCCGAGTTGAAGAACTTGAAGCACCAGCAGCAGGTGGAGGAGGAGGATCCTTTCTATATCTATGAGGAGGTGGGGAGTACTTCCAGCTTTTCTTTCTTTCTTTTTGTTGGTTCTTGGACAGCCACATCCATGATGGCATGCCCTTATATGGTATGATCTTCTGCAGTATATAATATGGAGTGTCATTTGCTGGATTTGGTTTTGGGGCAGGAGGTGGAGGAGCCTTTCTTTTCTTGGAGACTTTCTTTTTCTTAGGCTCATCATCAGAGTCCTCTTCATCATCACCATCATCATCACCAGAAGAATCTTGAGAATTATCATATAAAACATCAATAGCTTTTAGTACAGTTTTATCAATGGGCTTTTCAGCCTGAGTAGGAGCTGGAGCTGGAACAGGAGAACTGCATATATCAGTGCTTTCAACAACTGATCTACTCTCTTCTTCTATGTCAGCCATGATTAGTTCATCTAGATCAGGCATTGGAGTGTCATCCATTATGAAGGTTGGAGAAGGAATAACTTTTGGAGGGGATGCAATAATGGTGGGATCAGCTCTGGGTGGAGATGGCAGGACAGGAGCCTCTGGAATGGCAAAACTAGCCTTGAGTTGCTTGGCAACTTTGGGGCTTATTGGTGAGGTGTAGGGGACTATAGCCATGGATGGCTTAATGTTGTACTCTGGAAGATTATTAAAGTAAACTGTATCAAAATTACTTAACACCTTTAAGAGATCAACTATGGGATTTATAATAAAATCACCAGCAATGTTTATTTCCTCTGGAACCTGCTCATCCAGATCCATATCAGACTCAATAAAACTAATTAAATCAAATAATTCTTTATCAGCAGCTGCATCTGCTGTTGTTTCTGCTTCTGCTTCAGCTGCTTCTTTTTCTGCTGTTACTGCTGTTGCTGTTACTGCTGCTTCTGCTGTTGCTGCTGCTGCTGCTATTTCTTCATAGAGCATCTCCCCCTGTCTGGTTTCAGTAGTAACTGGAGTCAGGCCCCTGAATGAAGATGGAGGAGTAGAGAGAGCAGATATGACATCAACAAGTGAGGATATGGAAGAAGCAAGAGGTGTAATAGCCTCTGCTATAATGCTTTTGAGGAGGGGAGTGAGAAGTGCAATGAGAGATGGAATAATGGAGGGGTCCAATGGAAGAGATGCAGTGGGTGTGGCAGAAGGTGTTTCAATGGAAACAAAGGGAGGGATGGAAGATGATGGTCGAGGAGGAGGTAAAGCATCTAATATTTGAGCATCTGGAGAGGAAGAAGTATGAGGAGGGGAGGTGGGCAGAGTGAAGGATGGGATGTTGGCCAGATGATGGGGTAAGGGAGAGGAAGGTGGGGAGTTAGTTGGTGTACCATGGGGAGAGGGAGTGGGAGTGTTGGAGGGAATGTGTGTGCCATGTTGGGTGGAAGGGGATGTATGAATGTGAATATGAGTGGGGGATGTATGTATTTGGGAGGATGGAGGTGTGGGAGTATGGACTGTGATAGGAACTTGGGAGGAGAGTTGGTGTGCCACCCAAGGATGAGTTTGTATGGCTGGAGGTGATGGAGGTGGAGGAGGGATATCTTCAGCAGGTTGGGAAGTGGCTGGAGCAGCCCTAGTGCTCTCAGAAGGCCTGGTGGAAGAGGAAGAAGGCTTGTAGGGCTTGGTGATGGTCCTCTCCCACTTGCCAAAGAGGGCACAGGTGAGCCTCTTGGAGGCATTGATGAATATGGTCGGGGAGACCAGGGATTCAACAGCCTTTTCTTTAAGGAAGATTCCCAAAATTCTTCCAAAACAAACCTCTTTCTTTGTGTTCTTTTTCTTTATCAATTCAAACATAATTTGAGCCCAGTTCATAGGCTTCTTGTTCACCACTACGCACATCACCAGGAATTGATGCCTAGTTATGTAATCATGAGCAGTGTGTTTGCCCAGCAATACTTTCCCCACAATATCTGCTAGAAATTTTTACTCAGCAGAGAGGTGTTTCTTCAGCAGTTTATTAGAGGTTTCTCCAGCATAATCAATCTTTCATCACTAGCAATTTCTAATTCCTCTTCACCATTAGTAAATCCAAAGATTTCAGTCAGAACGACAGGGGTAAGAGAAACAACATTACCCGATATGGTGCCTGTCATGGTGTTATCATATGTGATTGAGGAAGTATAGACCCACTCTCTGATTTTTGCGCCAGCTATCTTCATCCTGGTAGTCATCAAAGTTTTTAACTGCTGATCTTCAAGTAGTTGCAATATGTCCAGGAATATGGGGTCTGAATGTTGAAACGATTCAAAGTCCATATCGAATCTTGTATCGAATTTCATCGCTGCAAGACTTCCCGCTGGAATCTCCATTAGTTCACCTACAAGAGAAAGATGAAGATCAAGTGCAAGGGAACTGAAAGCGCGGGACAGAGGTCGAAGAAAACCTAGATATAAGATTTTAAAGAATATGAATCGACAAACTCCGTTCCACGAAAAATAAATAATTCTTCGATCTGAGATCGACGAAATAATTTGTAGTTAAATAATTCGTCGAGCTCAGTCTGAAGATTTGAAGACATTTCGTCGAGCTCTGTTCGACGAAAGTTTTTTGAAGTAGATTCGTCGATCTCCGTTCGACGAAAACAACTTCACTCATAGAGAGTTCGTCAACCTCCGTTCGACGAATATCTCAAGAACTTTGCCCAGTTCGTCGAGCTCCGTTCGACGAACTTTGAAAAATTCGTCGAGTGCAGACAGAAGTTAAATCAAGGCTTCTCCATTTATCATACCCAGCTGGTATATAAAGAATAGATGGTTTCTTTCATCCAAAGGTTTGGTGAAGATATCTGCTCTTTGTAAATCAGTGTAGATATAGACAAGTTTGATTTTGTTTTTGTCTACACACTCTCCAATAAAATGATGCCTAATGTCTATATGCTTAGTCCTACTGTGATGGACTGGATTCTGTGCTATGGATATAACACTTGTGTTATCACATAATAAAGTTGAATTATTTAAGTTGAAACCGTAGTCCATGAGTTGATTCTGAATCCACAACATCTGTGAACAGCAACTACCAGCTGCAATGTATTCTGCCTCAACAGTTGATATGGACACAGATGATTGTTTCTTGCAGAACCAAGACACTAATCTCATACCAAGGAACTGACAAGTTCCTGAGGTACTTTTCCTGTCAACCCTGCATCCAGCAAAGTCAGCATCTGAATATCCAATTAAATCAAATTATTACTCAATAGGATACCAAAGGCCTAGACTAAGACAACTATTTATATATCTCAAAATTCTTTTTAGAAAAACTAGGTGAGATTCTTTAGGGTTCACTTGGAACCTAGAGCAAAGACATGTGACAAACATTATATCAGGTCTGCTAGCTGTAAGATATAATAGTGACACAACAATGCCCCTATATAACTTCTAGTCAACAGGTTTCCCATGTGGATCAGAATCTGTTACAACATTAGTAGCCATAGGTGTTTTCTTTGCTGAGGTATCAACCAACCCAAAATTTTAAGAAGCTCTTTAACATATTTAGCCTGGGAGATGAAGATGCCATCAGGTAGCTGCTTCACTTGGAGACTAAGGAAGTAGGAGAGCTCACACATGCTACTCATCTCAAACTTAGAATGCATGAGGTAAAAAAACCTCTTGCATAGTTTAGAATCAGTAGACCCAAATATGATGTCATCCACATATATTTGTACTAACATGATTTTATCCTTATGGTGCCTAGTGAATAATGTTTTATCTGTTATGCCTCTAGTGAATTCATTCTCTATCAGAAAGCTAGCTAAGGTCTCATACCAAGCTCTTGGAGCTTGCTTTATACCATAAAGGGCTTTATGCAATCTAAATACATAAGAAGGATGGGTTGGAGAGATAAAATCTGGAGGTTGTTCAACATAAACCTCTTCTTTTAGTACTCCATTTAGAAAGGCACTTTTCACATCCATCTGGTAGATCTTAAACTTCTTGTAGGCATCATAGGCAAGAAAGATTCTAATTGCTTCTAACCTTGCAACTAGTGCAAGGTTTGATCACAGTCTATGTCTTCTTCTTGCCTATAACCTTGAGCAACAAGCCTAGCCTTGTTCCTCATAATTGCATCATGGGCATCAAGCTTGTTTCTATATACCCATTTGGTTCCAATGACTGGGTAGTGTTTGAGTCTTGGAACCAAATCCCAAACTCTACATCTCTCAAACTGTTTGAGTTCCTCTTGCATTGCAATGATTCAGTGGGGATCTTGCACAACATCTTTTATGGATTGAGGTTAAACTTGAGAGAGGAAACATGCATGCATCACATCTTGGTTGAGTTGATGCCTTGTCTGTACATCTAATGTTATGCCTCCAATTACTTGGGATCTAGGGTGATCCCTTAGTGTGACAAGATCAGTGGGTGGAGTTTGTTCAGCAAAAGCTTTTGGATTTAATTCCTCTTGTGGAATTATGTTTGCTGTTGAATGAAGTTCAGCCTCTTCCAAAGATTCATCTTCACTGTCTTCAACAACTTGTGGAGGAGAGGGTGCTATAGCTTCTTGTGGAAGGTTTAATTCACCCATTTTCTCACACAAGTGAGGTACTTGCAAAGTATTACTGGTAGAAATCTCTTTCTCCTTATAAGACATGTTAGTTTCATCAAAAGTAACATGAATTGATTCTTCAATTTTTAATGTAGTTTTGTTAAACACCCTATAAGCTTTGCTTACTTGAGAATATCCTAGAAAAATTTCCTCTTCAGCCTTAACTTCAAATTTTCTAATATATTTTTTGTTATTATTATGTATATAACATACACATCCAAATACTTTAAAATATGTGATTTTAGATTTCTTCCCTTTAAGTAATTCATAGGGAGTCCTATTCTTAAGCTTATGTATCAAACTTCTGTTCAGTACATAATTTGTTGTGCTTACAACCTCTGCCCAAAAGGATAGTGGCATAGAAGCATCTGCAAGTAATGTGCCTGCAACTTCAATCAAGATTCTATTCTTCCTTTCAGCTACCCCATTTTATTGGGGAGTTCTAGGAGCTGAGAAGCAGTGTTTGATACCTTCCTTCTCACAGAACTCATGCATAAGAAAAGACTCAAACTCTGTACCATGATCATTTCTGATCAATGCAACATGAGTAGAGTACTCAATCTGTATGATCCTGAGAAAATCTGTAAGAACCTTGAAGGTATCTGACTTAGATCTCAAAAAGAACACCCAAGTGAATCTTGAGAAGTCATCTACAATGACTAGAGTATAGGATTTCCATCCTAGGCTTTGTACAACAATGGGTCCAAAGAGGTCCATGTGTAGCAAGTACAAGATCCTAGGTGAATCACTTTTATTAATTGATTTAAAACTAGATTTAGTTTGCTTGCCTAGTTGACAAGCTCTGCAAAGGTCTTCCTTCTTGTAGGGACCAGAAGGTAAGCCTCTTATAAGGCTGTCTTTAGATAGCCTGGCAATATTTTTCATGTTTATATGTCCTAATCTTTTATGCCATAATTCATTTTGATTGCAAACAATATTAAGCAGACAAATATCTTTATTGGCAGAAATAAAATCAACCAAGTATATGTTTCCTTGTCTATTTCAAACTTTTTGTTTTTCTTTATTAGAAATAATACAGGATGTAGAGTTAAAGTGTACCTGATAACCTTCATCACATAATTGGCTGATGGAGATGAGGTTATACTTGAGTCCTTTTACATAAGTCACCTTCTTGAATATGACTGCTCCAATCCTTACTTCTCCATAGCCTTCAGACTGGCCACACTTTGAATCACCAAAGATTACCTTTGGTCCCAGCTTGGACTTGTAATTGTGTAAGTTGTCCTTGCTGCCAGTCATGTGCTTGGAGCATCCACTGTCCAGATACCATAGTTGATTAACAACTAGAAAGCTCTTCACCTGATCAACTTCTGTTTCTGAAACTTCTTCATTTTCAGATTCTTCCTCTTCATCTGATCGACTTTTTGAGGCATCAATGACCATGAGGCAGACTTCTTTGGCCCTTGCCTCTTCTTCTTCTTCACTGGAACTTGAAGATGTGGATTCATCCTCAGTTTCACTCCAGCTTTCTGCTACAAAGCCTTTCTCCTTATTTTTATATTTGCTGGAGTAAGGCCTGCTACTTTGCTGTCTTCTAGAATCCTTCTCTCTTCTTCTTTCTTTTTTTGATTTTCTGGACACTCTGAGATAAAGTGTCTAGGTTTCCTGCAGCCAAAGCAAGCTACCTCTTTAGTAGGGGTCTTATCATACCTTGGCTTATCATCCTGCCTGGATGATCTCTTCCTGAAGTCTTTCCTTGCCATTTTATAAAATCTTTTGGCAAGCAGACTCATTAACTCTTCATTCATTGTTGAAGTTTATGTCTCTTCAGCAGCCTTGAATGCTAGGTTGCGTTCCTTCCTTACTGGTGGAGGTGTCCTTTGCTCTGCTGCTTCTCTGGATTTAATGAGCTACTTATAGGACTTGAGCTTTCCTAAAAGAGATTCAGTGGAAATCTCATTTAAGCTTCTGGCCTCCTTGATTGGCCGATCCTTGAATCCCATGAGCTTGGGAAGCACATAGGGATTTTGTCATTCACCTCAGGGAGGGTGATGTCCTTATCCAAGGTCTTAACCTCATTGATGATTGAGATCAGCCTATTGTATGTATCTGCAACAGATTCTGCTTCCTCCTTGAAGTTCTCATATTGGGATATGAGATTGGATCTTCTATCTTTCCTCTCATCAGCTGATCCAGCTACCATTTGGTTGAGAGAGTCCCAAATGGCCTTAGCTGATGTGCATTCTGCCACTTTTTTGGAAAATGTCATCAGACATTGTTTGGTCCAGAATGTTCATGGCCTTGGCATCAACAACCTTGGCTTTATTTTGTGCTTCAGTCCACTCAGGTGGTGGAACTGCATTAGTGCTTTAAGTTGCTATAGATGTAGAGGCAGTTGCTTGAGGAGGACCTGTCAAGATGAAATTGTAGATATACTCATCAATAGAATTCATATATAATTTTATTCTTGCCTTCCAGATGACAAACTTATTTAGATTGCACACTGGAGGTCTGGTGCTTGTATAGTCTTTGTTCTGTGCCATGCTGTGAACATAATCCTAATAGAAAATAAAAAGTCAGATCTAACATAGGATATTTGGGTTCAAGGGTTAACTTGTACAACCAAAGGAAACTTGCTCTGATACCAATTGAAAGTAAGAGTTAGATCTGAAATACTCTAGAGGGGGGGGGGGGGTGAATAGAGTATCTTGAAAACTTAAAAACTTTTTGCTGTAAATAAAAACAGACCTAAGATATATTAATCTAGCACTATCACATGCACATCAAAACCAAATATCACAAACACAACACCTAGCTAGCACAGACACAGCAAGAACAAAAGAAATTGTGCAACTAGACAACATAAGAATTTTATAGTAGTTCCCCAACCTGGGTACATCCACTCTTCTACCACCCTGGTAGGAATCCACTAGCAGGTTTTTGATCAGGTGACTGTGAAAGATATTGTACCTAATCACCTAGAGGGGGGGGGGGGTGAATAGGTGACTTAAATCTTTTTAACTTTTTAGGCAGAATTCAGATTATAACACAGAATTATATCTACTTTATCACAGCACACAATCAGCAATCACATCATTCCACAAGCACACAGTAGATACTCAGATTTATAGTGGTTCCCCAAGGTTTGGGTACATCCACTCAGAGAAAAGAGAAAAGAGTTGTGAGTTTCTTGATGAGTTCTTGGAAGAACTCAGTTGAGATCAAACTGACTTGGCTTTCTTCAAAGCTTCTTGAATGTGGAACACAATAAGAATGATCTCCTCTGCAGTTGATCCTTGATCTCTGCTACTTAAGATTCAGAACAAATTCTGAACCCTTCTTCTCAGCCTGGTTCCAACGACTGTCTTCTTGGATGGAGCTCTCTCTCTCCAACTACTTAGATCTTCACTAGATTCTTCAAGGAATAGCTAGATCTTCTTCTTGTTAACGATCACTAGAACTTGTGTTCAATCCCTTTTTCTATAGACAGTATAAGCCTATTTATAGGCCTTCTTCATGGTAACCGGCTGGTCCGGTTCATAACTGATTTCTGACAACTCTGACAGTTGCAGTAGACCGGCTGGAATGGCAGCTGTCAAGTCATCCAGTCAGTTCTTGAAAAATTCTGTAACTGTCTGAAAGTGTCGAGACTGTCTGAAAGTCCACTTAGTGTCAGCTATGTGCACCTATGGGGGGGGGGGGAATAGGTGACGAGTAGCGCTTTTGCGGAATTTACGAACGTACCTGCACAATAAAAATAAAAAGCACATCACACAGAATACACAAGCAATTTATAGTGGTTCCCCGACTTGGGTACATCCACTTTCCCCCTTCGACCTATCTCCCCAGCAAGGGACGACTCAGTCACTTCTCCAACGGGATTGAAATCCAATCCCTGCACTAACGGAAGGAGCCCTTCCACACGTGAGAGTCAACACTCCCACAAAACGGGTTGCACCCAACCCTTACAACACGGAACAAAAGTTCCTTAACAACAAAAGAAAATATAGAATGTATACGAGATACAAACTTCTTTTGGAGACTACGGTGTTCCTCTTCGTTCGACGACGTGTTCTTGAAGTCGATGAAGAGTCTACAACCTTGGTCTCTCTTGGAGAGGATCTCCTCGGAATCGGCGGTGGCACACGAGCGGCGGCTAGCTTCGGGATCGGCGGCTATGATGATGAGCGGCTGCTGAACTTGGAGATCCAAACTTCGTAGCGAAGCAAACTAGGTCTACCAACGGTCACTCTAGGATCGGTCGTCTCGATCGATTCGGACGGGGGAGTTTTTCCCGGTCAACGAATCGAGAGACAAGAGATCTCTAGATAGACGCGTGAGACTCAAGCCTTGCTAGGCTTCTGTCGCCGGAGATCGGGAAGAAGAACGATCAGCGGCGGCGACGTACTTGCCCGAGTGCGACGGCGGCGGAGGAGAGAAATCGCGAATCTAGGGTTACGTCGCGGCTCAGCTTCTTTTTCTTTTCTTCGGGCTTTTACTGTTCAAAATACTGGAATATATACTATAGATAATTCCAATATGACCGTTTGTGGGACCCACACTAGAAATCCCTAAGTCCGGTTCAAACTAGTCCAGAGGCAGAATCCGGTCCAGCAGCATCCTGAGAAACCGCTAAGTGAAAATCGGCGAGAATCGCAGGTGATTCTCGCCGATTCGTCGAGAATCGTTAGTGATTCTCGCCGAATCACTTATTGATTCTCAACGAATTTCACTTTGTATACATGAGTTGCTTGGCCACCGGTTCGGCGAGAATCACTAGTGATTCTCGCCGAATCTTATTTGGTACCGTTTTGAGGTAGCCAGAAGGAGTCGGCGAGAATCACTAGTGATTCTCGCCGAATCTTATTTGGTACCGTTTTGAGGTAGCCAGAAGGAGTCGGCGAGAATCACTAATGATTCTCGTCGATTCGGCGAGAATCACTAGTGATTCTCGTCGAATCGGCAAGAATCACTTGGTGATTCTCGTCGAATCGGCGAGAATCACTTGGTGATTCTCGTCGAATTTTCCTTGGACGAGTTTTCGTCTTCCACCCTGGAGCTGCTCCTTGACCCATCCATGCTCCTTGTCTTCTCTTGCATATGAACGGCCATGTACTTGAAAGTAAGTGCACTCCAATAGAGAGAGTACACGTAGGCCAACACACTGATCTGCTCAACGAGGGATTACGTCTTGCAGACCCGTGTATATTGACCTACTGCACCCTGACATTGGTGTGCACTTAGCGTGGAGGAGCTGCAAGTACAACTTAAGATGTTTCATCAAATACATTGTGAATTCATCTTAGCTTGACAGGTGGCTTCCTCAAATCTAGGTAACCGTGGATACAATACCCAACAATCTCCCCCTATTTGACGAAGCCAAAACCCTACTAGCTAAGATGAATAACACATATCAAATAATAAACATAGCATTCAGAAATTAAACATGCAGCACAAGAGAATATATGCAATCAGATCAGGACTTGAGTCATTCACAAATTCAAATATATATACCAATATAAATATATACACATATAATCCAGAATTGTTTCTATGACAACAATAATCATTAATTGTTCTTAAGACAAAGTGACAAGCTATAAGTTTTTGACTATTTTTCCTTAGCTAAGTCACCCTTAGGATTTTGAGCCAAGTACTTCTTACTTTGCCTCTCCATGTATTCTTTGGGCTTTGGGTAATACCTAGGAGGAGCAACTTTATCTGCATCCTTGTTGTTTCTGAAAAAGATGTTGCGTTTCGCTTCAAACGTTTTGTGCGTTTCCCACTCATACTGGCTATATACTTCGTTTCGATTGATCTCTCCTCTTTCTTGCAGCCAGAAGGTGTCTAAGATGATGTTCCTTGAAACTGGACTCCACCTTTCGTTTCGTACATCCTCCTCATTCATTCGAGTTCTCTTTGCAGCCTGTGTCTCCTTGGAGGTCCCTTCTTGAACTTTTCTCTTTCCCCTGGCTTTTGCTAAGGCCTCTTGGTCAAACATGCTCCTCAGTTTAGCTTTGGAGAGAGCCCTAGCATCAGCGTCATGTGTGGGAATATCTACAGCACTTGCACTTAGATCCTCAGCAACACTTACTTCCTCAGCGGCCTTAGATGTCTCAGGGACATGAATACCGGCAGGATTGTCAGGCAGAACGACGCCTAACGTACCTAGTGCCTGTTGGAGCATTGATGACTAGTTTTAGTCATCGTTTTTAGGTTATTCTAGTAGCTTATTTTCCTAAGTTTTTGTTACAATTATGTGTTTTTTGTATGCTTGTTATGATCTTCTTTTTAATATAATGTTTATGTTTTGTTTTGTGGCTATTTTATATTTTATGTTTAGCTTTATCTATAAATAATATTATATCTTGTATGTTATGTTTAATTTAATGTTTTATGTTTAATTTTATAACGTGTGTTTTATTTTGAATATAAATATTATGTGTTATGTTATTTTTATGTTGTATGTTTTATTTATATTATGTATTTTATTTTGTGTATTATATAATCATTAACTAATGTTTTATTTTGCTTTATTTGTAGGTTCAAAGCCCATGCTAGTGCAGCCCTTTCACTTGATCAAGCCCAATTGGAGCAGCCCTCTTCCACCAAAACAGCCCACATGATGCAGCCCGGCCACTTATGGTGCAGCCCCTCTACATAATGCAGCCCCCTACATGCAGCCCTTGAAGTTTGGAGCAGCCCGGCCCTTTTCCTTGAAGCCTACATGATGCATTCAGCCCCTCTTCAAGCTTCCCAAGCCCATATAGTGCAGCCCACTTCATCCAAGCATGTGGCCGGCCACTCATTTTCCCCCCTCCCTCATCATTTAATGCCATACATGAACATTTTCCACCTATATGGCCGGCCACCCCTCTTTCTCTCCCTCTTTTATTTCTTTTTTTTTCCTTTATTTAAGCCATATTCATGCATGTTCCCTCCTCTCTCTCCTTTTTATTATTTTTCTCCACTCTTTATTACCATCCATCCCCCTCTTATATTTATTTCATTTCTTTTAAATTTATATGCATGAATGTATCTTCTCCCTCTTCCTTCATTTAATATCATACATGAATCATCCCTCTTTCTCTCCACCTAATTAATATCATGCATGAACATTCTTCCTACACATGGCCGGCCACCCCCCCCCCCCCCCCTTGCCCCCTCTTCTTCATTCCATTCTAGAACCTTCTCCCTCATCTATAAAAAGAACCCATATCCCATGCTTTTGAAGAGTTGGATTTTGGAGAGCAAGTGAAGTTCTAGTTCAAGAGAGTGCTTGCTTACATGTTGTTAAGTCTTTATTAGTGTAATCTTTGCTTTTGATAGTGTAATCTTTTCTTAGGTAGCATAATCTTGTCTCCGTATTATTTTGTACTTCTCCGTTTTTATGTATCAATGGAAATGAATTTCTCTTATCTTTCCGTGCTTTCTTTCTTAACTATGCGTAGCTAATCTTCTTTTAGCATTTGATCATGAGGATCCATGATTTGAAATGAGAATTATTTTTATTTCATAGTTTTATTTTTTGCGTAATTCTACTCGGTCCTTCTTTGAATAATTATTGTGTCGACTCCGTATTTCCGGTATACGGTAGTAGGCTTATGATCTCATATTCGAGTAGCCGAGAGGCTCGTGGATGTGAAAGATCACTCAAAGAAGGAAGGAGTTGAATGCAACCCTAGAGATAGGACGACGTAAATCCTCCGGATTGGAGTCAAATCCAATAGTGCGGATCACCTCGTTAATGCAACTTTAGGCTTCTTTGGTTTGTAAAGAGATTTCGATCAAAGAGTCTATAAGTTAGGAGACCTAATGCTCTAGCGAGATTTTGTCTTAATTTCGGATCCGTCACGGCCGAGTTGGGTTTGCAAAATTTAAAGCTATGCCCTTTTATTTTCTCGTTTCATTTCTTGGTGAATCAATGATCGAATGCTAGTTTTTTTATATAAGTTTTCGTCTCGCAATTTATCGTTCTTTTTACTCTAAAAAAAACTCTCAAACCCACTTTCTTCCGGTAGGATAATAGTTAGAGCGTGAGTAGAAGTAATTGACAGCCCCGTGTTTAAATACGACCTTGGTACTACGATTCGACAGGTACGCTTGCCTGTTCGGGTTTTGGCCCACCAAGTTTTTGGCGCCGTTGCCGGGGAATTTTCTTCGTCAATATTTTGAAAACGCTTGCGCTATTACTTCTACAAAAATCAAGAAAAAAAATTATTATTATATTTATATATTTAAATATTTATAATCAACCCACCTCATTTTAATTTCTACCCCACCTAAAATCTCTCGAAAAGGGTAAGGGGCTTTAAGCGCCACCATTTTACCTAGTACCGGGCGAACCCTTCATCGGGTAGTCCTCGGGAAGTTCGAGAGCCAAGCCGTAAAAAAAGTCTATTTTCAAAAACAAAACAAAAAAAATTTCCTTTCTTTTCCTCTTTTTCTTTCTTTTCCAAGCTTTCAATTTCTTTTTTCTTTCTTTCTTTTCCAAGCTTGCAAAAATAAAAAAATAAAAAATTAATTTTTCGCTTTCTTTTTGGTAACAGTTTTTCTTTATGGAATCGTCTTATTTTGGCGCATTTTGTAATTTTTGCGGGTCGCTTGACCACTTTTATTCTGAATGTCTTTCAGGACCCCCTCCCTCTTTTGATTTCAATTTTTATGGAGCAAGTCAAAGTGGCCAATTTGACCCTTACTCCAATTTTTATCCTACTTGGGAGATGGGGAACCCGTCTTATTTTTCTTATGATTTTGCCCCGCAAAGCGCCGCGCCTCTAAATTTTAATTCAATCGATAATGGGTATTTTGAATTGCAAACTTCTATTGATAATATTAATTCGCATTTAAAAACCATTATCGATTATTTTTCTCGTGAGGCCGCTTCGTTTTCTTCGTCTTCTTCTCCGTCTCCTCCAATTTCTTCATGTAATGAGTCACCGGATATCCCGGTGTGTTTTTTTCCTCTCGAGGAGGATAACTATTTGGATATTCCGGATTGTTTCCTTCCTCCTTTGGATGACACCTCTATGGATATTCCGGCATGCTTCTTACCCGTTGAGGATGACGAGACGTCTCTTATTTCTTCTTCTGAAGACGTTTGTGATTCCATTTTAATTTCAACTTCAACTGTTCCAAATCTTTCTATTTTTAGCGAATCCTCTTCTTTTATTTTAGATACTTCTTCTTTAGTTCTTTCTACCCCCCCCCCCCCCCCCCTCCTTCCAAAATTTCCCAAGATTGTCCTTCTCCTTGTGAAATTTTCGTTAATGAAACCTCTTTTTCACTTTCTTTTATTCCTCTTTCTATTTCTTCTTCTTTTTTCCCTTCTCCTGTTGACGACCCCTTCTTATTTACAGCGGAGTTCTTCTATAACTCCATCTGTTCCTTTTTGGGCGTCCTTCCCTTGAAGATTCCACCGCATGTCGGTGCGATTCTCCACTTTTTCTTTTTTTTTAATTTACTCTCCTAAGCGCATACTTAGGGAGTTACCACTGCACTTCACTTTTTATTTTCCATTTAGCTAACCAATAACGTCGGGCTCAACCGACGTTAAACAAAGAGCGCTCTTGGGAGGCACCCCTTGCTTATCCTTTTGCTATTTCTTTTTCTTTTTGTTTGCTTATTTTGTTTTGCAGGAATAAAACATCCGGCGGTTCGTTTGGCTCCATCTTTTTTTTTCTCTTCCTTAGGCCTGAGCCGGTGTCCAGCTTAAGCATGGGGGAACGAAATCAGCATTCGGCCTTACGAATCCGGGGAAGTCGTTTTCTTTTTCAGTATTTACTTTATTGCACCCTCCTCCCTTTTCTTCTCCTTTTTTTTGTTTTTGTTTTTCTTTTGCATTGAGGGCAATGCAAAATTTAAGCATGGGGGAGGGTTTAGATACTTTCTTCTTTTTTTTCTTCTTTCCTTTAGAAAAAAATATTTTAAAACAAAATTCAAAAATTATATTAAGCCATTTTATTGTTTTTATTTCAAAAATCAAAAAATTGTGCTAAAATCTATTTGAAAAACAAAACCTAAAATTATTTCTATCTTTATTTTATGTTTCTTCTAGTGAAGTGTAGGCCCGTGCGGTTTTTGTAGTTCTATGTAGAATCCTTTGAAAATGTTTTCTAAACTTATCATTTTAGCATAGTTTAGTTCTACTAGTTTCTTTTTCTTAAATATAGGCATCCGTTTTTTACGTTATAAGTAGCAATTTGTAGTTATGTCTTTTTATTCGGTTAGTTGCTTACGAATGGTTGCTAGGTAATGTTATCTCTTTTTCATTTGCGGGGTAGTCTTTCTTGGTGTCTAGAACTTGTACCAAGCTACTCTCGAAGCATTTGCGCCGTTTTTACGTTCTTTAGAAATGATTTAGGCCACCATTTGAATAGTTTGAGCTTTTCTTGCCCACCAAAAACAAAACCCTTGCAAAACAATTTTGGGCCTTTTCCTTTTTTCTTTGTTTTTAGCTTCACCTTTCATTTCATTATGTTCACCAAAGCCAAATATCTTTCCTATTTTTGCACTATAAATTTGAGCTTAAAATTATTTTTGTGGGAAGGGTATTATTTTTGAAATGAATAGGAAATTCTCAAGCTTATTTTTGGAGTTTTCTTATCAAATGCTATTCAAAAGAAAAAAATTGAGAAAAAAATATATCATTACAAAATCAAAAAAAAAATGAATGCAAAAAGTTTATGTTTGGCCAAGTTTATAAAAGAAAAATATTCATGGCCTTGTTTTTGTAGTTTCATATTGGAAAAATGACATACTCGTTATTTCTCACTTTTTATGCTATATTTATTTTTGAGCTCACCTTGGTTTAGTGCCTAAAACTTTCATGTTTATCTTTGATTCCACTTCCTAATCATTTACCTAAGCCAAGTTTTAATGCCTAGTAGAAGTCCTAATGATCTTAGAACTTAATTTCGCGTAGTGGATAAAGTGTGAACGTACAAGCCTATGGCCACCATCATTGATGGATTTCTTTGGAGGTTATCTTGGAGTGTCTTAGGGTTAATGTTTATCTAGCAACCGAGTAGTTTGTTAATGCGCCGTTTATTCAGAACCTCTACTTTTTGTTGTCCTTATTTTCATTTATTTTGGATGTCTTGTTTTTAAGATTTAGAAATGTGTAGACTTTTCTTATGTTCTAATGATATTTTTAGGTCTCCACTTTCAAGTTTTCTACTGTGCACTTCTCACCCCACTAGTTGTTAACATAGGTATTAGGATAGTTTAATTTTTCATGTTTTGTTTTTCTTAATTATGAAACCTAAATTAGCTTTGTTTATTTTCTATTTCCTTCCCTAGTTTTCATCTTTATTTGCTTGAGGGCAAGCAAATGTCTAAGCATGGGGGAGTTTGATGACTAGTTTTAGTCATCGTTTTTAGGTTATTCTAGTAGCTTATTTTCCTAAGTTTTTGTTACAATTATGTGTTTTTTGTATGCTTGTTATGATCTTCTTTTTAATATAATGTTTATGTTTTGTTTTGTGGCTATTTTATATTTTATGTTTAGCTTTATCTATAAATAATATTATATCTTGTATGTTATGTTTAATTTAATGTTTTATGTTTAATTTTATAACATGTGTTTTATTTTGAATATAAATATTATGTGTTATGTTATTTTTATGTTGTATGTTTTATTTATATTATGTATTTTATTTTGTGTATTATATAATCATTAACTAATGTTTTATTTTGCTTTATTTGTAGGTTCAAAGCCCATGCTAGTGCAGCCCTTTCACTTGATCAAGCCCAATTGGAGCAGCCCTCTTCCACCAAAACAGCCCACATGATGCAGCCCGGCCACTTATGGTGCAGCCCCTCTACATAATGCAGCCCCCTACATGCAGCCCTTGAAGTTTGGAGCAGCCCGGCCCTTTTCCTTGAAGCCTACATGATGCATTCAGCCCCTCTTCAAGCTTCCCAAGCCCATATAGTGCAGCCCACTTCATCCAAGCATGTGGCCGGCCACTCATTTTCCCCCTCCCTCATCATTTAATGCCATACATGAACATTTTCCACCTATATGGCCGGCCACCCCTCTTTCTCTCCCTCTTTTATTTCTTTTTTTTCCTTTATTTAAGCCATATTCATTCATGTTCCCTCTTCTCTCTCCTTTTTATTATTTTTCTCCACTCTTTATTACCATCCATCCCCCCTCTTATATTTATTTCATTTCTTTTAAATTTATATGCATGAATGTATCTTCTCCCTCTTCCTTCATTTAATATCATACATGAATCATCCCTCTTTCTCTCCACCTAATTAATATCATGCATGAACATTCTTCCTACACATGGCCGGCCACCCCCCCCCCCCCCCTTGCCCCCTCTTCTTCATTCCATTCTAGAACCTTCTCCCTCATCTATAAAAAGAACCCATATCCCATGCTTTTGAAGAGTTGGATTTTGGATAGCAAGTGAAGTACTAGTTCAAGAGAGTGCTTGCTTACATGTTGTTAAGTCTTTATTAGTGTAATCTTTGCTTTTGATAGTGTAATCTTTTCTTAGGTAGCATAATCTTGTCTCCGTATTATTTTGTACTTCTCCGTTTTTATTTATCAATGGAAATGAATTTCTCTTATCTTTCCGTGCTTTCTTTCTTAACTATGCGTAGCTAATCTTCTTTTAGCATTTGATCATGAGGATCCATGATTTGAAATGAGAATTATTTTTATTTCATAGTTTTATTTTTTGCGTAATTCTACTCGGTCCTTCTTTGAATAATTATTGTGTCGACTCCGTATTTCCGGTATACGGTAGTAGGCTTATGATCTCATATTCGAGTAGCCGAGAGGCTCGTGGATGTGAAAGATCACTCAAAGAAGGAAGGAGTTGAATGCAACCCTAGAGATAGGACGACGTAAATCCTCCGGATTGGAGTCAAATCCAATAGTGCGGATCACCTCGTTAATGCAACTTTAGGCTTCTTTGGTTTGTAAAGAGATTTCGATCAAAGAGTCTATAAGTTAGGAGACCTAATGCTCTAGCGAGATTTTGTCTTAATTTCGGATCCGTCACGGCCGAGTTGGGTTTGCAAAATTTAAAGCTATGCCCTTTTATTTTCTCGTTTCATTTCTTGGTGAATCAATGATCGAATGCTAGTTTTTTTTATATAAGTTTTCGTCTCGCAATTTATCGTTCTTTTTACTCTAAAAAAAACTCTCAAACCCACTTTCTTCCGGTAGGATAATAGTTAGAGCGTGAGTAGAAGTAATTGACAGCCCCGTGTTTAAATACGACCTTGGTACTATGATTCGACAGGTACGCTTGCCTGTTCTGGTTTTGGCCCACCAAGCATCCACCAGCAGCTCTCATAGACATATTTGCTTGATTGTGCGAAGTTTGTGTCCATGCTTTCTTGAAGCTCGGCCAACTTAGCTATATACTCTTTCTCCCCCTTTTTGGCTTCGACAGCTATGCAGTTGGCATATGAGTGCAGGGAGTCATCAATATGCTTCGTGGTCTTGGTGAATTCAGTGATCAGGGCCTGCTGATTGGCATTTAAAGTGACCATATTACCATCAAACTTCTGAATGTTGTTGGCTACAACGTGTGCGTTCTGATTTACGACAGCCAGAGTATCAGTATTCTTTTTTAAGCCAGCCATTAAGAGTGTGACAGCTTCGCCGGCCGCGGTATACTTCTCTTCAAATTTCTTCTCCATTACGTCCAGTTTATGGTTGATTTCCACCATATTCTTAAGCATGAGATTTTCAGAAGTCTTAATCCTTTTCAGCAGTGTTTTCTGAGCTGTATCAAAAGAAGCTTTAAGTTCATTCACTATACCTTGGATGACATTGACCGTGTGAGTGGCCAGCTCATCTCGTAACGGTATAGTCGGAGGCACTTCTTGGCCTTGCTCTTGCTCTTCAGCAGACGCATCGGTAGAATTGGATACAATCACTGGCTCTAAAGGAGGAATGTTGGCGGCCTCTGTAAATTTATCTAACTCCCCCTCCACGGGTGCAGACTTGTCAGATGGAGGTTCAACAGGATCCGGAGTCTCAAATACTTCATGTCCCTCATTCTCATCTTCCTGTCCATCCTCATCCAAGAAATCATCGATATCAGCAGCTTCTTCTAATTCTTGATCACCAGTCTCCAGCACAGTGTCACTTTCTTCTTGAATGTCGGCCACAGCATCCCTGGCCACTTGGGCGATTTCAGATAATACATCCGTATGAGGGGGTAGAGTCTCCCCCTCGATTCCTGCAGTCACAGCATCAGGAATTTCACCGGGGGAGACTGCTGGAGATACTTCCTGTTGCTCTTCCACAGCAGGCTGCCCGATACGCCGCTCCCATCGATCAAACACACTTGCATCCATCTTTTTCAAGTAGTGGAGAGGGACTCCTTTGCTCATGTCGAACTTGTCTCCGTTTAGCTGGTTTAGATATAGACTTATGATGCGGCCGAAACTAGGAGTGCCCAGAGTGTCCTTGATCTTCTCGAACAGCAACTCCCCCCAGTTGAATCTCTTGCGGCAGACAACAACTATGAGGATCTTGAACATATCTCCTGAGATATGGTCATGCGAGCCCGGCTTGCAGATGAGCACTTTTCCAATAATGTCAGATAGGAGCTTCCCTTCTTCATTCATCTCCTTTCTCTTTATTGATCGAGTTCCTCGTGGAAGACCGCAGAGCAAGAGAGTTCTAGTTTTGTCCTCGTCCTCCAGATAGTCCTCCTGTTCCGAACTAGAAAGCTGCAGGTAGCGAGTCAGCTTGCTGGCAGACATCTTTACTTTTGTCCCAGCCACCTTGCTCTTGATTATGGAGTCTCTATCTCGGAGTCTTGCGGTAGAGAAGAACTCTAGCACCTCTTTGTCCAGAATTTTGCAAGGGTGCTCCAGGACGAAGGTTAGCCCAGCCTCTTCCAGCATTAGAATGATATTGCGGAATTCGTCCGAGGCATGAGAAAATCCAGTTCGAACCAGCTCGCAGCCAGAGACCAACCCTGCAGTCGTCCTTGGAGCCATTGTAGATCTAAAGAGAAGCCCTACTCAAAATGTTAATGAACTTTCAAAAAGAACGCACCACTAGCGAGAGCGTCCAAGAGCGGGTGAGGAAGAGGTTACCTGAGGAATTATATGGAAGAGAGGTGAGGAGCGTCGGGAAGACCTTCGGTGGATGGAAGGGTTTCCTGTGGGGTTCGGCCTTGCTAGAACATTGCGAGAACCTTCTAGATTTGAGATGGACCTTGCGAGTACCTTGCGGTCACAGGGAGACTTCACGATTCGACGAGAGCTGCTGCGGGTTTCGGCGAGTCGGAGGGAGAGCTCCTGCGGGTTGCGGCGAATCGGCGGAAGAACTCGGGAGAGCTCTTGCGGGTCGTCGGGAGAACTCTTGCGGGTCGTCGGGAGAGTTCTTGCGGGACTCGTGAAGAAGGCGAATAGGCGGAAGAACTCTTCGGCGGGATTTTTCTAATTCGTCAGGATTCGGGGTGAATGCCAAGGGTCGGCGGGATTAGTCTGTCAGGAGATTTGTTTAATTCGAAATAGAGAGGTCCCTTGACGAGAAATTTTCACGTTGAGAATGCTTGCAACATTTTTGAGATTTTCTGATGTCACGTCTATATACACATGATAAATACATGTATATTTTACAGTCAATTTATTTGGATTTTAACGAGGCTTTTTCAAAGACTTCTTGATGTCAATTGTGAGTTGTCGAGATTCATGATGACATAACTTCGTTAACCCTTTATTGATGTGTAATTGTTTGCATGCATCGAGTTAATCTCTCCGTAGAGGTGCACACATACATGATAAGCATAAGTATACGTATACACATGGATAGAAATATATATATATATATATATATATATATATATATATATATATATATATATATATATATATATATATATATATATATATTGAATGAGGATGCATCATGATACAAGTCCTTGAACTGATCAAAATTACCTGGGATTTTGAGAGTCATCGTCTTAGTCCCACAGGTAGAACACATTAGAGGCTCAGTGTGAGTATGCTCAAACAGATAGCAGATCTGGTATTGCAGATGCTTGTTCCAATTTAGTCTTGAGCCACCTACTGTCTAGTTCCCATCATATTCACGGGAACCTAGACTACCCTGCAAGAAAGAATTACTTTACCTTAGGAACCCAAATCATATTGGGTCCTAGGTTCCTGTTAGCATGAGCACGCCACTGCCTTCCTTCAGAAAACCTGTCTGGAAGACTACCTCTGTCCCGAGAATGTGGATAAACCCTTGCCGTGGGCACAAAGGGGTTGTGCCAACAATCGATGGCAAAGTGTCCCATTTTGCCACAGCACCAACATGGGTGAATGTTGTATCGCCGTTTCCGACCTGATCTCGTGACTGATGTAGTCACGGTCCTAGGTCTAAACGGAATAGGGCATGATCTTGTCACAAAAGTTCCTCTTCCATCGTGACACGTGGAAGGGTGGAAAGAATGCATGTTGTGAGCGTTATGAGGCCGGGAAGGTGGTGCCATTCTTTCAGGCATCTCCCTTATAGGGGCCCCATGGAACCTGACATCATGACTTCTATCCTCTCTATCCCGTGTCCTCGAGTGGTGAGAAGTCTTCTGTGAGCTGGGACATGCAGATCCACACTGTGTTGGGGCAGTGGCAGTGAATACAAAGGGCTCAGAATGAGCCTTAGGTATTCTCTCGTGGGTGGCCATGCCGGCCCTTGCACTCCGGGTGTCTCCACATGGGGACAGATCACCCTTGCAGTGACCACGATTATTCCTGTGGTCATACCTGAAGGCATGATGAGTTGCCTTCCTGCTTGGAGTGGGGGGTCGGAATACCGTTTCCCCATTTCTCCACGAATTGACAATCCGGGAGATCCACCCGTTTTCTTGTTTTCTCTTAATGGCATCAACCTTGGAGAAGTTTGATACTATTCTTTTCTCATTCTCCAGACTACTCTCTAGAGCTGAGATCTTAGAGTCCTTGGCCTTGTTGGATGCCAATTGGAGAACCAACAAGACCTTCAGTCGAGCAATCTCTTGAGCTTGCTCCTCAGCAAGTAGATTGCTTGACTGAAGGGCTCTCTTCAGGGAATCAGCATTTTCTGAAGGAGGGCAGTTCCTGTCTTCAGAAATTTCAAGAGATACGGGGCAGGATGAGGAAGTTACCTGCACTTCTGTGTTATTGTCGTTAGATCCAGTGACTATTGTTTCATCCACATCAGAGCTGCTTTCCTCACTGTCCTCTTCAGTCTCTGACACGGACACTGGAGCTCTGATGCAGTCCGAAGGATCCTTGCCTTCATCTTCAGAAGTGAGGACTCCTACATACGCTTCATCCTCTGATTGACAGCATAATCCAGCTTTCTCTGACCCCTCCATCAGCTCTGAGATCATCATCCACAGAGATTTAGCCGTTCTACATTTTTCCAATCTAGAGCGAGAGGCTCCAGACCAGACATCCATGACGATTTGTCGAATCCTCTCGTCCAAGTGAAATAGTGATAGTTCCGTCTCTGACATCTCAGCAATGCCCATGGGCACTTGGATCCCAGAGTCAGAGGTCTTCATGGGAATAAACGGACCCTCTTCCAGGATGAAGGATGCTCGAGGATCGATAGCATCAAGGTGAAATGATACTCTCATTCTCCAGATGGGATAATAATCCTTTGTGCACGCGGGGAGTTTGAGTGGCGGAATCTCATAATCCAGATCCATGCTTTTGACACTGGTGGCAGGATTCAACTCAAGGTGTTAACCTTTTTGAAGAGCAACCTCCCTCTGATACCACTTGAAAGTCCACCTAGTGTCAGCTATGTGCACCTATGGGGGGGGAATAGGTGACGAGTAGCACTTTTGCGGAATTTACGAACGTACCTGCACAATAAAAATAAAAAGCACAGCACACAGAATACACAGGCAATTTATAGTGGTTCCCCGACTTGGGTACATCCACTTTCCCCCTTCGACCTATCTCCCCAGCAAGGGACGACTCGGTCACTTCTCCAACGGGATTGAAATCCAATCCCTGCACTAACGGAAGGAGCCCTTCCACACGTGAGAGTCAACACTCCCACAAAACGGGTTGCACCCAACCCTTACAACACGGAACAAAAGTTCCTTAACAACAAAAGAAAATATAGAATGTACACGAGATACAAACTTCTTTTGGAGACTACGGTGTTCCTCTTCGTTCGACGACGTGTTCTTGAAGTCAATGAAGAGTCTACAACCTTGGTCTCTCTTGGAGAGGATCTCCCCGGAACCGGCGGCGGCACACGAGCGGCGGCTAGCTTCGGGATCGGCGGCTACGATGATGAGCGGCTGCTGAACTTGGAGATCCAAACTTCGTAGCGAAGCAAACTAGGTCTACCAACGGTCACTCTAGGATCGGTCGTCTCGATCGATTCGGACGGGGGAGTTTTTCCCGGTCAACGAATCGAGAGACAAGAGATCTCTGGATAGACGCGTGAGACTCAAGCCTTGCTAGGCTTCTGTCGCCGGAGATCGGGAAGAAGAACGATCAGCGGCGGCGACGTACTTGCCCGAGTGCGACGGCGGCGGAGGAGAGAAATCGCGAATCTCGGGTTACGTCGCGGCTCAGCTTCTTTTTCTTTTCTTCGGGCTTTTACTATTCAAAATACTGGAATATATATACTGTAGATAATTCCAATATGACCGTTTGTGGGACCCACACTAGAAATCCCTAAGTCCGGTTCAAACTAGTCCAGAGGCAGAATCCGGTCCAGCAGCATCCTGAGAAACCGCTAAGTGAAAATCGGCGAGAATCGCAGGCGATTCTCGACGAATCGGCGAGAATCACCTAGTGATTCTCGACGATTCGTCGAGAATCTTTAGTGATTCTCGCCGAATCACTTATTGATTCTCAACAAATTTCACTTTGTATACATGAGTTGCTTGGCCACCGGTTCGGCGAGAATCACTAGTGATTCTCGCCGAATCTTATTTGGTACCGTTTTGAGGTAGCCAGAAGGAGTCGGCGAGAATCACTAATGATTCTCGTCGATTCGGCGAGAATCACTAGTGATTCTCGTCGAATCGGTGAGAATCACTTGGTGATTCTCGTCGAATCGGCGAGAATCACTTGGTGATTCTCGTCGAATTTTCCTTGGACGAGTTTTCGTCTTCCACCCTGGAGCTGCTCCTTGACCCATCCATGCTCCTTGTCTTCTCTTGCATATGAACGGCCCTGTACTTGAAAGTAAGTGCACTCCAATAGAGAGAGTACACGTAGGCCAACACACTGATCTGCTCAACGAGGGATTACGTCTTGCAGACCCGTGTATATTGACCTACTGCACCCTGACATTGGTGTGCACTTAGCGTGGAGGAGCTGCAAGTACAACTTAAGATGTTTCATCAAATACATTGTGAATTCATCTTAGCTTGACGGGTGGCTTCCTCAAATCTAGGTAACCGTGGATACAATACCCAACACTGTCTGTCTTTAAGTGTCGACACTTATAGACTGAGTGTCGACACTAGCCTACAAGGTGTCGACACAACTCCTTTTGTTGTAGAATGCACTTCTCGACACAGCTTCTTGTTCATGTGTCGACACTGATAATGTGTGTCGACACAAGTCTTTGTTCTTCAGTACTTTGTTGAATTCTTGTAAGTGTCGACACAACTCCTTTGTGTCGACACATCTTTATGTGTTGAACTTGTTAAGTGTCGACACTTCTTCTTGGTGTCGACACATGCCTTCAGTGTTGATACTTGCTGAGTGTCGACACAGCTCCTTGTGTCGACACATTCTTCTTCTGTCGAGACTCTGGCTGAGTGTCGACACATCTCCTTAGTGTCGACACTTGTACTTAGAATTTTACTGATTTTTGCTAAGTGTCGACACAGCTCCTTGTGTCGACACTTTCTTCAAGTGTTGACTCTTCTGCTGTGTGTCGACACATTATTCCGGGTGTCGACACTTATACTTAGACTTTGCTGACTTTTGCTGAGTGTCGACACAGCCTCCAAGTGTCGACAGTTTTTGATGTAGACACAGTTTCACTGGGTGTCGACACAACTGCTAAGTGTCGACACTGCTTCACTGCACTTTTCTTCATTGAGTGTCGACACAGCTCCTTGTGTCGACACTTTCTGTCTGGTGTCGACTCTGCATCCCTGGTGTCGACACAAATACTCCAAGTGTCGACACTGCTTGCCTGGGTGTCGACACAAGTCTTCTTAAGTGTCGACACTTTGCTCCTGGGTGTCGACACATGGACTTAGAAACTTTTTCATCTTTCCTGTAAATACTTAACCTGCACAAGTAAACTCAACATACATCAAATACATTTTGATGTATATCATTGAGTAGGGTGAGGCTTCTTCAAATCAGGTACATTTAAACCAATGTACCCAACAATCTCCCCCTATTTGGAGAAGTCATAACACTTAGGCAATGATATACACCATACAGAATAAAATCATAGTATGATGTAAAGCAGGATTATGTAATCAGGAAAAACATAACATGTATTAAACAAACATGCATACACAGATATCATCACAGAACAATTATGAAATAAATTTAACATATAACACATTGTTCTAATATCTTGTCATATTCATTTTCCAAAAGTTTACAAGGTGTTTAACAATCAAAATATCACAACTGTAAACTGAAGAAAATTCTATTTATTTTTGTTCAGCCTCCTTGATCACTATTCCTTTTCCAGATTGTACTTTGGCTTGAACAGGGGCTTCAGTAACTTCAGTATCAGTAGGCTTCTTGCCTTTCAGATCCTTTTTCTTTTGCTCTTCAGCTTTAATCTTTTGCCTCTCAAAATAATGATATGGCTTGGGAAAGTACTTGCTAGGCTCCTGGGCAGTAAGAGGTAGCTTTCCCATCTTGGCCTTTCTTCTATATTGGACTATGGCTTCTTGCCTTGTCTCATGCTTTCTCCATTCCAATTCAGAAAACCACTTGTTTCTGTCTTGTATATTATCTTTTGCAGCTTTCCATGCAGTTAAAATAATGTTTCTGGAAGTGGGGCTCCACTGCTCAAAGTCTGGTATTAGTTCAGCTTGCTCCCTGAACCTCTTTTTAGACAGTCTGGCTTCTTCTTCTTTCTGCAGAGCTTCTTGCATAGCCTCAGATACTGGCTGAACAACCTTCTCTATGATGACATTTTGCTGTCCCCCTGGTGGGATATACATGGATTGTATATCAGCTTGAACCATATCAAAATCTGGAGGAGGGTAGATTACTTGAGTCACTTCTGGTTGCTCCCCTCCTAGATATGCAGGATGTATCCCAGATTCTGCAACATTGTCATCATCACATAAAGGAGGATATCCAAGAGTAGCTCTAATAGAATTGGAAATCCACTTAGCATGATCAGAGCTGGCTTTGACTAACACCCTCTCCCCCTTTATGACTTCTCTTTCTATGTGATCTCTTACATCATCTTTCTGAAATCTGACCTGGTTATCCAAATAATTGACTCCATCTTTAAAGAAAGGTTTCAACCTTTGGAGTTTGTCAGTTATCAACTTCTGAGAGTCTTGAATTGCAGTTGTAACAGCAGTTAAGCTCTCTTGCAGTGCTTTATCAAAATCTGCCTTAGTAGTAGCAGTAGAAGTTGTCAATCCAGCAGCTATGTTCTTCATCTCTATGATAATTGCATTCTGTGAAGCAGTTAAGTTATCATTCATTCTGATCTGGTTCTCAAGAACATACCCTTGCTTCAGTGCAATGTCATCTACTTGAGCCTTTATTTTCTCTTGATGAGTTGCTAAATAGACTACTGCATTCCCTCCCTTGTGGAAGCAGTCAGTCATCTCCTTTTTATTAAGATTCATTTCAAATCTTATGGACTTTATATCTTGGGCTAGATCAAACTGTAATGATTTTTGCCCTTCATCCACATACTTCTCAATGGCTTGCCTGTGCTCATCCAGCTTAATTTGCATAGCAACCATCAAAGCACTGTAATCTATAGTTGGAGTTGGCTGTAGTGCTGGCTGTGGTGCTATGGTTTGCAATGCCTTCTTATAACTCGGGCTCCTTCTTTTAAATACTTGAAATTTCCCTTTCTTTGCCCTTGAAGCTTCCTCATCTTCAGATGCTGATGTACTTGCTATCTCTACCCTCTCCTTAGGTAGCTCCTCAACTTCTTTGGGCTTCTCAGGTTCTTGCCTTGCAGGTTCTTCAAGAATTACTACTTGCTCCCCCTCAACTGGAGCATTCTCCCCTTCAGCAGCAGCACTGTCCTTCTCAAGGTCTGCCTGATCTAGATTGAGGAAGAGATCTTCCATAGTAAATTCTTATGGAGAATGGGCAGGAGAAATTCTTGGCTCATCTACCACTGGATCAGAAACTACTTGAACTGTAACAGATGTGTCCTCCATGACAACATCTGGGACTTGACTATCAATCTGAGTTTGTTGATTAACATTATTTAAGGAATCAGACAATACATTATCCTCTATAGGGAAATCTAAAGCATTAAGCTCAGTGATTACCTCAAGGATGATATTTGTAGCTTGCTCACTCTCAAGAGGAGTTGGTTCTTCCACTATTAGAGGCTCCCCCTGGATTTGATCCTGGTGTATGGGGCTAGCCTGAGGTTGCTCCCCCCGCCTCTCTGCAGCATCTTGTTGAGCTGGAGACTTCTAAACAGTTCCAGTGTCTTCTTCATCAGGTGTGAAGACCACTTGTTCCTCAGAGCTGCTAGTTGACTCTTGAGCCACTGGGGCAGTTTTCTTCTTCTTCTTCTGGGGTGTTACTTTATCAGGAGTAGGCATCTCCTTAGTTAAAACTCTGTCCCATCTGGAGAAGATCCTCATGTCCATCTTTCTCATATGGTTGATCTTACTGCCAGCAGCTTGACCCATAACCTCTGGTATACTACCAGCTAGGTATAAACTTATTATTGTACCCAAATTGGGTTTCTTCAGACTCTCCTTAATCTTTTCAAAGACAACAATAGACCAATCAGTTTTTACTGTGAAGATTATCCTTGTCATAAGGTTGAACATATGGGCAGATACCCTGTCATGCCCTCCTGGCTTACTCAAGATTACTTTTCCAACAATTTCTGATAGAAATTTTCCCTGACTGTTCATGCCTTTCCTATTAAACACAGATCCAATTTTCTTCTTTGAATCCAGACCACACCATGTCAATGCTTCTCTGGTCTTAGAAGCAGTTACTTCATCCTCTTCTTTTGTCCTAGGTAGATTTAGGACTTTTCTCAAACTTTTAGGTGATACCTTCACCTTTTCTCAATGTACCCAGGATTTGATCTTGAATCCAGATTCGTCTATTTTAGCTCCATTCAGAAACTCTAGAACTTCCTTCTTCCAGATCTTTGTAGGCTCTGAAACAAGAAATTCTAACCCTGAGTCTGCAACTAGGGTTACCACAGTCTTGATCTCTGGGTCTACATCACCAAACGCGTCGCACACCAGTTCATAGCCTTCATTGACGTTCTCCTCGAGCTTTGGCGCCATTAGGGTTTGAAGAATTTGACTGGAGAGAAGGTGTCGACACACAAGTTTGGTCTCGAAACTTCTGTGAGCGTGTCGACAGACAATGGAGAAATTCTATTTATACCTTTCTAGGTTTGAAGATGAAAAGGCGGGTTAACTAACTTAAATTGTGTCGACACTATGGAAAAGTGTCGACACTGACTTATAATGTCTCGACACCTATGTGTCGACACAATTTTAGTCAACAGAATATATGTGTTGACACTTGTTTATGTGTCGGCACCACATAACTCGACATTTAGTCGAGACTTTACTTAGATAATTCTGAGTAAACACTAAGTGTCGACACCACCTTGGATGTGTCGACACCTACTTATCATGTGTCGACACTAATTTTCTGAAGTGTCGACACCAACTTCCTAGATGTGTCGACACCTTGTCCCTGAAGTGTCGACACCACTTTTCTGTGTCGACACATATATCTTTGTGTGTCGATACCTTTTTACTTAGCCATTTCTATAAACTTATTCTAAGTTTATCATACCTAGTTCAATTTTAAACCTATTGAACTTAGTTTCTTCTAAGGGCTTAGTATACATATCAGCTAGTTGATTATCTGTTCTAACATATTCCAGTAAAATATCTTCTTTTTCTACATGTTCTCTAAGAAAATGATATTTTATTTCAATATGTTTAGTTCTACTATGGGAAACAGGATTGTTTGTAATTGATATGGCACTAGTAGAATCACAAAATAGTGGAGTTCTACTTACCTGAATTCCATAGTCCTCAAGCTGATGTTGTATCCATAGAAGTTGAGCACAACAACTTCCTGCAGCCACATATTCTGACTCTGCAGTGGAGATAGCCACACTTGTTCGCTTCTTGCTACTCCATGAAATCAGTCTTCCACCTAGCAATTGACAGTTCCAGTTGTGCTTTTTCTGTCTTCTTTGCATCCTGCAAAGTCTGCATCTGAATAACCTATTAGTTCAAAATCCCCATTCCTAGGGTACCAGAGGCCTAGATAAGGAGTGCCCTTTAGATATCTCAGTATCCTTTTGACTGCTGTCAAATGAGACTCTTTAGGGCATGCTTGATACCTTGCACAGACACATGTAGCATACATGATATCTGGTCTACTTGCAGTCAAATATAATAGGGAGCCAACTATCCCTCTATACAAAGTCTCATCTACAGGTTTCCCTGCATCATCTTTGCTAAGAGACATACTTGACTCCATAGGAGTCTTCATGGTACTGGATGAATCCATACCATACTTCCTTATGAGTTCTAGGGTGAACTTAGACTGTCATATGGATAATCCATTCTCAGTCTGTCTAACTTGGAGACCCAAGAAGAACTTAAGTTCCCCCATACTACTCATCTCAAATTGTCCTTGCATTAGTTTTGCAAACTTTTTGCAAAGACTGCTTTCAGTAGACCCAAATATTATGTCATCTACATATATTTGGACTAGTATTACTTTGCCTCTAGATTCCCTAAGGAATAGAGTCTTGTCTATTTTCCCCCTTGTGAACTTATTCTCAATGAGGAAACTAGACAGGGTTTCATACCAAGCCCTAGGGGCTTGTTTTAACCCATATAAAGCTTTCCTATGTCTATAGACATGATTAGATTGAGTTGAATCAACAAAACCTGATGTCTGTTCCACATAGACTTCCTCTTTTAGATTACCATTCAGGAAGGCTGACTTTACATCCATTTGGTAAACTTTAAATCCTTGAAAGTTTGCATAGGCCAGGAACATCCTTATGGCTTCCAGTCTGGATACTGGAGCAAAGGTTTGATCAAAGTCAATACCTTCTTCCTATCTATATTCTTTAGCAACCAATCTTGCTTTGTTCTTAATGATGACTCCATGTTCATCCATTTTGTTCCTAAAGATCCACTTGGTCCCAATTATATTGTGGTCTTTTGGTTTAGGAACAAGCTCTCAGACCTTGCACCTCTTGAACTGATTTAGCTCTTCTTGTATTGCCTCAATCCAATGAGGGTCTAGGATGGCTTCTTCAAACTTCTTTGGCTCAACTTGGGATAGAAAACTGGAGTAGAGCCCTGCATTCAGATTTCTGCTCCTTGTTTGTACCCCTTGTCTTGGATCACCAATGATTTGATCTGCTGGATGATCTCTAAGATGCCTATTAGCTGGAGGCATCCTTGCTTCAGGTTGAACTTCTTCAACTTCTTCATCTTGCTGTACTCCTTAAACTTCATCTACATTAGGTACATGTAGTACTCCCCCTGGACAGCAGCCACTTTCTTCTACTTGCTGTCTTGCAGTAGGTTCTTCTTCTATAGTGAGCTTGTCCATCTTCTTTGTTATACCTGTGGGGCTGCAAGTACTACTAGACAACTCATTGTTAATAAGTCTAGTTTCATCAAATACTACATGTACAGATTCTTCTACAACTTGAGTAGATAAGTTGTAGACTCTATAAGCCTTACTATTGTTGTTGTACCCAACAAAGATCCCCTCTTGGGACTTGACAGCAAACTTAGTCAAGTAAGACTTTCCATTGTTAAGTATAAAGCACTTACAACCAAAGATCCTGAAGTAGGATAGGTTTGGTTTTCTGCCTTTCACAACCTCATAGGGGGTCTTGTTGTGGCTTTTAGTAATGGTAGCCCTATTAATAATATGGCATGCAGTATTAACTGATTCAGCCCAGAAATATTCCGGTAGTGATGTATCACTTAATAGGGTCCTACCAGCCTCAATCAAGGTTCTATTCTTCCTCTCAGCAATGCCATTTTGCTGAGGTGTTCTTGGTGAAGAAAACTCTTGAAATATCCCAAATTCTTCACATAGTTTTGCCATACTATCAGACTGAAATTCAGTACCATGGTCACTTCTTATCTTGACCACTGTACTGTCTAGTTCATTCTAAATTTGTTTGACAAAGCTATAGAAGACACTAGGTGTTTCAGATTTTTGTCTAAGGAAGAACACCCAGGAAAACCTTGAGTAGTCATCTACAACTACAAAGGTATAGACCTTCCTACCTAGGATGTGAACTGGCATAGGACCAAAGAGATTCATATGCAAGAGGTATAAACACCTCACAGCATCTTTGTTGTCAATGCTACTAAAGGTGGATCTTGTCTGCTTGCCCTTTTGACAAGCTGAGCATATTCCATCTTTAATACACTTAACTTGAGGACCATTCCTCACTAACTCTTTGCTAAAGAGTTGGCCAATTGTCTTGTAATTTAGATGGGCTAGCCTCTTGTGCCATTTGACACAATGAGAGACTTTCTCATCAGCTACAAGACACACTGGAGAAGCATTATTCTCAACCATAATGTCTAGGCAGTAGACATTCCTTTTTCTATAACCAGTCAAAATGATCTCTTGATCATTTGATCTCCTGATATGACAACCATCTTTCACAAATGAGATGTCATATCCCACATCACTCAATTGACTTATACTAATAAGGTTATATTTCAAACCTTTAACATAGGCCACTTGAGTAATAGTAATATGGGAGCTAGAAATGTTACCAAATCCCTTGATGATTCCTTTTTCAGAACCACCAAAGGTGACTTTAGGATCATCTTTGATTGGAGTGAAGTCCTTTAGCAGTCCCCTTGTTCCAGTCATATGTCTAGAACATCCACTGTCCAAGTACCATATTGGGGCATGGCCACTTGGACTCACCTGCAAAACAGATTAGTGAACCTTAGAACCCAAAGAATTCTTGGGTCCTTGGTACTGGTTAGTTTGCTTCCTAACAAAGCTACCTGCAGGTTTTCCAACAGGCAGTTTGCTACTCACTTTGGCACTAGCATTGTGCCAACAGTCCATGGCAAAGTGGCCTACCTTGCCACAACACCAACACTCAAACTTATTGTACCTTTGCTTAGGTACAGTCTTAGCTGTTTTATCTACAGCTGGCTTGTTGAGAGTTGGGGCTTTGCCCTTGGACTTGGACTTGACAGTCCTTGCAGGTTTAGTAAATCCCAGTCCAGCTTTACCTTTGTGATGAACAAATTCATCAATTAAAGGTAGAACTGACTTAGGTTTAGAAAACCTAGCAACTAAATCTCTCTCCTTCTGAAGACTAATCTCTAGACTTTTGATTTGATCATTCTTAAATGATATAGTCCCCATCTGAATCACAGTTATGTGCTTCAGTCTGGCTATCTCATTAAGTTTTTGATCAAACAACTTCTCATAATCAGTTGCAGCCACTTTGAGACTTGCAATCTCCTTAGCTTGTCTCTTGGCCAAGGATTTGCATTTCTTAAATGCTTACAACAGAACTCTATATTCATCAATCAATTGATGAATATCTTCTTCAGACTCAGATGCACTCTCATCATTTGATGATGATGAATCTGTTTCTGAACTAGCATAAGAAATTGAACTTAAAGAACAATGTTGTACCTTACTAGGTCCTGGCTGCTCCAGGATTTTGTCACTTTCTGTCAATGCCATCAGTCCTTGGAACTGACTGTCCTCTTGTTCATATATAGAGTTCATGATCTGGATGAACTCTTCTTCTTCTTCCTCAGCAAACAGTCCTATATATGCTTCAGCATCTGACTCAGTTTCTGATGAAGAAATGTCTGACAGGCTCTTATCCTTTTTGGCAACAAAGGACTTTTACTTCCTGCCCTTGTATTGAGTCTTTTTCTTGTCATTAGACTCCTTCCTTTTCTCTGGACAGTCTGCAACAACATGTCCTTGTCTATTACAATAATAACATACAATTTTTGAAAGAGTTACTTTGCTAGACTTGGTCTTTTTCCTGTCTTTCTTTGAAGACTTTTTATTCTGATAATAGTCTTCTTTACCCTGTGAAGTAGATGGCCTTGTCCTCCACTATTTCTTCTTTAAGAACTTCTGAAAATGTCTTGTGAAGGCAGCAAAGTCCTCATCACTTTCACTGCTTTCAGACTTTCTGCTTGCTGACTCATCTGACTCAGTTTCAGCTACTTTTGGTGGTGGAGTTGGTGACTTACTTCTGTACTTTCTGGGGGCTTCTGTTTTAAATGTCACTGTCCTTTCCTTATGTTCACTTCTTGTAGATTTCTCCTCTTCTTTCCTCACCATCAACTGCATTTCATAGGACAACAGTTTGCCAAACAGTGTTGGTGGAGGAATTTCTGCTAACTTTGCCATTTCCCTTATGGCACAAATCTTGGTGTCCCAATCTTTTGTTAGGGACCTTAGAAACTTATCATTAAGCTCATAATTACTGAACTCTCTGCCATAGGACATTAGCTCATTCACAATCCTATAGAACTTCTTATAGCATTCAGTTATGCTATCAGATCTACCCTGTCTAAAACTTTCATATTCTTGGTTGAGTAAAGATTTTCTGTCTTGCCTCACTTCTTCAGAACCCTCCATATACACTATCAAGGTATCCCACATCTCCTTAGATGTCTTGCATTGTATCAAAATTTGAAAGGTAGCATCATCTATAGCACTCACAATGATATTCTGAGCCCTTTTGTCCATAGTGGCTAGAACTATCTCATCCTTTGTCATTTCAGAGAAATCCTTAGGTGTTCTCTGAGTTGCATCTAAGACTGAAACCTTCATGGGCACATATGGCCCTTCTTTCACTGTGATATATATTCTAGGGTCTGAGGCTTCCATAACAAGTCTCACCCTTTCCTTCCAAATGCCAAATATTTCTTTTCTGCAAATGGGTAGCTTCATGGATCCCAATTCCTTATGATTCTCAGTGGAACCCATAGTTCTTGATGTTCTTGATTCTGTAATGTACTTAGACTGAATCTGCCAACAGGATCTACTCAGACAGTTATGTCCTTTTTTGAGTAACCTGGCTCTGATACCACTTGAAAGATATTGTACCTAATCACCTAGAGGGGGGGAGGGTGAATAGGTGACTTAAATCTTTTTAACTTTTTAGGCAGAATTCAGATTATAACACAGAATTATATCTACTTTATCACAGCACACAATCAGCAATCACAGCATTCCACAAGCACACAGTAGACACTGAGATTTATAGTGGTTCCCCAATGTTTGGGTACATCCACTCAGAGAAAAGAGAGAAGAGTTGTGAGTTTCTTGATGAGTTCTTGGAAGAACTCAGTTGAGATCAAACTGACTTGGCTTTCTTTAGAGCTTCTTGAATGTAGAACACAATAAGAATGATCTCCTCTGTAGTTGATCCTTGGCTCTGCTACTTAAGATTCAGAACAAATTCTGAACCCTTCTTCTCAGCCTGGTTCCAATGGCTGTCTTCTTGGATGGAGCTCTCTCTCTCCAACTACTTAGATCTTCACTAGATTCTTCAAGGAATAGCTAGATCTTCTTCTTGTTAACGATCACTAGAACTTATGTTCAATCCCTTTTTTGTAGACAATATAAGCCTATTTATAGGCCTTCTTCATGGTAATCGGCTGGTCCGGTTCATAACTGATTTCTGACAACTCTGACAGGTGCGGTAGACCGGCTGGAATGGCAGCTGTCAAGTCATCCAGTCAGTTCTTGAAAAATTCTGTAACTGTCTGAAAGTGTCGAGACTGTCTGTCTTTAAGTGTCGACACTTATAGACTAAGTGTCGACACAAGTTGTCTAAGTGTCGACACTAGACTACAAGGTGTCGACACAACTCCTTGTGTTGTAGAATGCACTTCTCGACACAGCTTCTTTTTCATGTGTCGACACTGATAATGTGTGTCGACATAAGTCTTTGTTCTTCAGTACTTTGTTGAATTCTTGTAAGTGTCGATACAACTCCTTTGTGTCGACACATCTTGATGTGTTGAACTTGTTAAGTGTCGACACTTCTTCTTGGTGTCGACACATGCCTTCAGTGTTGATACTTACTGAGTGTCAACACAGCTCCTTGTGTCGACACATTCTTTTTCTGTCGAGACTCTGGCTGAGTGTCGACACATCTCCTTAGTGTCGACACTTGTACTTAGAATTTTGCTGATTTTTGCTAAGTGTTGACACAGCTCCTTGTGTCGACACTTTCTTCAAGTGTTGACTCTTCTGCTGTGTGTCGACACATTGTTCCGGGTGTCGACACTTATACTTAGACTTTGCTGACTTTTGCTGAGTGTCGACACAGCCTCCAAGTGTCGACACTTTCTGATGTAGACACAGTTTCACTGGGTGTCGACACAACTGCTAAGTGTCGACACTGCTTCACTGCACTTTTCTTCATTGAGTGTCGATACAGCTCCTTGTGTCGACACTTTCTATCTGGTGTCGACTCTGCATCCCTGGTGTCGACACAAATACTCCAAGTGTCGACACTGCTTGCCTGGGTGTTGACACAAGTCTTCTTAAGTGTCGACACTTTGCTCCTAGGTGTCGACACATGGACTTAGAAACTTTTTCATCTTTCCTGTAAATACTTAACCTGCACAAGTAAACTCAGCATACATCAAATACATTTTGATGTATATCATTGAGTAGGGTGAGGCTTCTTCAAATCAGGTACATTTAAACCAATGTACCCAACAGACTGCCACCAATAAGCTTTTGATCAGGTGCTCAAAAACCAATCCAAGTCTTTTGATCATGAGACTTGCAACCAAGAATAACTTTTGAAGGGAGTTAAAGAACCCTTTTTACAGTGGGGGTGAGAGAGTGATTATGACTTCTCTTTCTCAAAATACAACTGAGAAGACTTTAGTGGATATATGATGTTAGCAAAAGCTCCCCCTGAGATATTGAACTCAGGAAGATTTGAGCATTGCTGCAGGGTGAGTAGGTCTTCAATGTTTCAGCCTTGACCAGCAGGTATCTAGGAGCTTCTTGACAGATAGAGTGTTTGTTGTCCTTTGAAGAATCCCGAGATGAAGAAGGAAGAAGACTCTTGATTTTTGATTGATGTTCTTCTTCTTTAGCTTGCTGTTATTTCTCTGGTCTAGGGCTAAAGCTTCTTGTATCTTTACTGTATTATTACCCTGTGTATCTTGTTCTCTGTGTTTAGACGAGAAGGAAGAAGAAGAGCATATGCACTGTATTGTGTATTCTGTATTGTTCTTCTTGCTACTCCAGGAAGAAAAAGAAAAATCTTTTTTATATTTCTGTGTAATCTTTCTTCTGAATTTTGAATTTCTTCCTTCATTTAATGCTGACGGCCTGAAGAATATTTGCATTGATTGATTTCCCCAACTGTCTCATTGAAAAACAGTAAGCAATAATCCTGATGAAGTCCATAATCAATGCTGCGTCTAATGGTAATATTCAGAGAAGGTTAAACATTGATTACTCAGGAATTATCGCAATAAACTAAGGGACAGAGGGAGGGAAAGTCCATTTCTGGATCTGCACATAAATCGTCGAACAAAGAACAGAATTCGTCGACGTGGGTCTAGAGTTCGTCGAGCTGAGAAGTCAAGTTTGTCAACCAGATAAAAATTGTTCGTCGACCTGAGATCCAAGATCGTCGACCTGAGGACAGATAACTGCTTTCTCGCGAACCTTGCCAATTCTGTGCATCAAGATCATCGAGCTGAGAATTTAAGTTTGTCGACTAGTGTTCAGAGTAATGGTTCTTGGACTTTAAAATATTGAAGTGAAGTATCCAGAAATCGTCGTCCTGAGAACTAGGTTCGTTGAGCTGAGAACTGCTAACTGCTACTTGATAAAAGCTTGTCAGGATTGTGGTCTAAGTTCGTCGAACTGAGAACATGAATTCGTTGACTGAAATATGATTATGGACTTAGAATATTTAAGTGTTTCTGGTCTTATAATGTTGAAGTAGATGATCCAGAAATCGTCGACCTAAGATCCAAGTTCGTCGAGCTGATATTCTTATTTCGTCGACTGGAGTTCAGTGATAAGAATTCTGGACTTGAAATGTTGGAAGTTTATTGTCCATAGATCATCGACCTGAGAACCAAGTTTGTCGAGCTCAGCTCAGAGAATTTTCTCTGAGTTCGTCGAGCTGAGCACGACTATCGCCGACCTGAGTTCGACGAATGACGAACTCATTTTCTGAGTCTTTGAAATTTCTCTAAGTCTTGAGTCTTCTGCAGTCTGTTGATGGCTGGTCCATGTAGTGTTGAATCTAAGGACATAGCCTAGACTCTAGGACTCATACATGACCCTGGCTATATATGTTGGGTCAAACATCCTAATTTAGTGAACCTTGCCCAAATCCAACTAGGGCTCCAACAAATTGAGAATGCCGCTGGTTGAGAGGTGCAAATGACCGGGTATAGAAACCTCGAAAGGGACCTCAAGTGTCGAAGTAGGCCAACTGTGAAGGTCCACGATGTGGCGAGCAATAAAAGAGTGGGATGCACCGGAATCAAATAAGATTTGCATCCACTTATTCTTAACCCTAAATCTTCCTAAAAAGGAAAAAAGGCGCATATCAAGATTATTCGAGACTAAGGCAGTCCAGTTTATTTGAATGTAGAAAATTAAAATTAAAATTCCACAAAACAATGTACCAGAGATGACGTCGGTCAAAGCGAGCACCTTGCCCTGAGTGATGACGTTCAGCATAGCCTTACCCCTGTTCTGAGCTCCGGGGACAACCTGTAGTGGCTGAGCGGGAATCAGGCTTTCCCTCATAGGGAAGTTTAGCTTGAGGTGTCCAACCTGCCCACATTTGAAACAAGCCTTCTGCCTACGACGGCAGTCCTTCAGCTGGTGGCCCGGCTTCTTGCAGTACGCACAGATGGTGGAGGTAGAGGCAAACGTCATCTGAGGTGGCGCAGCATGGATGTCCTTATTTTTCTTCTTCAGGAGAGAACGATAGACTTGGGCAACATGGCCCACTTGTGACAGAAGGCGCACACCTCCTTGGGCCCGGGACCTTGCTCCTGAGATGGAGCACTCTTGCTCTTGAGGAACGATCCAGCTCTATTGCTTCCACCCTCAAGGCGGCTCCCATGGTCTCCGCGTAGGTGGTGGCGCCATGGGCTACCACATGCTGTTGGAAGTCATGACGGAGTCCCTTCACGAAACGGCTGATCCTTTTGGCTACATCTGACATGAATTCCACAACAAGGAGGGATAGGCGGGAGAACTCTCTCGTATACTCGGTGAAAGATATTGTACCTAATCACCTAGAGGGGGGGGTGAATAGGTGACTTAAATCTTTTTAACTTTGTTGGCAGAATTCAGATAATATCACAGAGTTCTAGTTACTTTATCACAGCACACAAGCAGCAATCACAGAATTACACAAGCAACCAGTAGACACACAGTTTTATAGTGGTTCCCCAAGGTTTGGGTACATCCACTTTCCCCCTTCGCCTATCTAGCAGTGTACTAGATTCGACCAAACTCCTCCACTATCTCAGATCTTCAGATCTTACACTCAGAACCTCAACCAGGTTCCTACAACTCAGGCCCAAGGCCCTACAACTCAGCTTCTTCACAAAGCCTACACTCAGCCACCAAGGCCTACACTCAGCCACCAAGGCCTACACTCAGCCACAACTAGCCTACACTCAGAGATTCAAATCTCCTACACTCAGGCACTCAAGCCCTACACTCAGCCTTTATAATTACAGGCTTACAATACTCAGATCCCTAAGGATCCTACAAGATAATATGAATACAAAATGTTAACTCTACAACTCAGAGAAAAGAGGGAAGAGTTGTGAGTTTCTTGATGAGTTCTTGGAAGAACTCAGCTGAAATCAATCTGACTTGGCTTTCTTCAAAGCTTCTAGAATGTAGAACACAATAAGATTGACCTCCTCTGCAGTTGATCCTTGATCTCTGCTACTTAAGATTCAGAACAAATCTGAACTCTTCTTCTCAGCCTGGTTCCAACGGCTGACTTCTTGGATGGAGCTCTCTCTCTCCAACTACTTAGATCTTCACTAGATTCTTCAAGGAATAGCTAGATCTTCTTCTTATTAATGATCACTTGAACTTGTGTTCAATCTCCTTTGTCAATCTCTTTCTGTAGACAATATAAGCCTATTTATACGCCTTCTTCATGGTAACCGGCTGGTCCGGTTCATAACTGATTTCTGACAACTCTGACAGGTGCAGTAGACCGGCTGGAATGACAGCTGTCAAGTCATCCAGTCAGTTCTTGAAAAATCTGTAACTGTCTGAAAGTGTCGAAGACTGTCTGTCTTTAAGTGTCGACACTTATAGACCAAGTGTCGACACAAGTTGTCTAAGTGTCGACACTAGCCTACAAGGTGTCGACACAACTCCTTGTGTTGTAGATTTTATATCTCGACACTGCTTCTTCTTCATGTGTCGACACTGATAATGTGTGTCGACACAAGTACTTGTACTTCAGTATATTGCTGAATTCTTGTAAGTGTCGACACATCTCCTTTGTGTCGACACATCTTCATGTGTTGAATCTGTTAAGTGTCGATACTTCTTCTTGGTGTCGACACATGTCTTCAGTGTTGATACTTGCTGAGTGTCGACACAGCTCCTTGTGTCGACACATTCTTCTTCTGTTGAGACTCTGCCTGAGTGTCGACACATCTCCTTAGTGTCGACACTTGTACTTAGAATATTCTTGAACTTTGCTAAGTGTCGACACAGCTCCTTGTGTCGACACTTTCTTCAAGTGTTGAGTCTTCTGCTGAGTGTCGACACATTCTTTCTTGTGTCGACACTTTCTTCAAGTGTTGAGTCTTCGGCGGAGTGTCGACATATTCTTTCTTGTGTCGACACTTTCTTCAAGTGTTGAGTCTTCTGCTGAGTGTCGACACATTGCTCTGGGTGTCGACACTTATACTTAGACTCTGCTGACTTTTGCTGAGTGTCGACACAGCCTCCAAGTGTCGACACTTTCTGATGTAGACACAGTTTCTCTAGGTGTCGACACAACTGCTAAGTGTCGACACTGCTTCACTGCACTTTTCTTCACTGAGTGTCGACACAGCTCCTTATGTCGACACTTTCTGTCTGGTGTCGACTCTGCATCCCTGGTGTCGACACAAATACTCCAAGTGTCGACACTGCTTGCCTGGGTGTCGACACAAGTCTTCTTAAGTGTCGACACTTTCCCTCTGGGTGTCGACACATGGACTTAGAAACTTTTCCTTTTTTCCTGTAAATACTTAGCCTGCACAAGTAAACTCAAAACACATCAAATACATTTTGATGTATATCATTGAGTTGGGTGAGGCTTCTTCAAATCAGGTACATTTAAACCAATGTACCCAATAATCTCCCCATATTTGGAGAAGTCATAACCCTTAGTCAATGATATACACCATACAGAATAAAATCAGAGTATGATGTAAAGCAGGATTATGTAATCAGGAAAGAAACATAACATGTATTAAACAAACATGCATACACAGATATCATCTCAGAACAATTATGCAATAGATTTAGCATATAACACATTGTTCCAATATCTTGATATATTCATTTTCCAAAAGTTTACAAAGTGTTTAACAATCAAAATATTACAATTGTAAACTGAGAAAAATTCTATTCTATATTTGTTCAGCCTCCCTAATCACAATTCCTTTTCCAGATTGTACTTTGGCTTGAACAGGGGCTTCAGCAACTTCAGTTTCAGCATGCTTTTTTCCTTTCAGCTCCTTCTTCTTTAGCTCTTCTGCTTTAATCTTTTGCCTCTCAAAATAATGATATGGCTTGGGAAAGTACTTGCTAGGCTCCTGAGCAGTAGGAGGTAGCTTTCCCATCTTGGCCTTCCTTCTATATTAGACTATGGCTTCTTGCCTTGTCTCATGCTTTCTCCATTCCAATTCAGAAAACCACTTGTTTCTGTCTTGTATATTATCTTTTGCAGCTTTCCATGCAGTTAAGATTATGTTTCTTGAAGTGGGGCTCCACTGCTCAAAGTCTGGTCTTTGTTCAGCTTGCTCCCTGAACCTCTTTTTAGATAGTCTGGCTTCTTCTTCTTTCTGCAGAGCTTATTGTACAGCTTCAGATGCTGGCTGAACCACCTTTTCTATGATAACATTTTTCTTATCCTCAGGTGGGCTATACATTGTCTGGATATCAGCATGTATCATTTCAAAATCTGGAGGAGGGTAGATGACTTGAGCCACTTCAGGTTGCTCCCCTCCTAGATATGCAGGATTAATCCCAGATTCTGCAACAGTATCATCATCACATAAAGGAGGATAACCAAGAGTAGCTCTGATAGAATTGGATATCCACTTGGCATGATCAGAGCTGGCTTTGACTAACACCCTCTCCCCCTTTATGACTTCTCTAACTATGTGATCCCTCAGATCATCCTTTTGAAATCTTATTTGGGCATCCAAATAGTTGACTCCATCTTTAAAATAAGGTTTCAACCTTTGAAGTTTGTCAGTTATGATCTTCTGAGAGTCTTGTATGGCAGTCTTAATAGCAGTTATTTCCTCTTGGAATGCTTTGTCAAAGTCTGCTTTAGCAGTAGCAGTAGAAGTAGTCAGTCCAGCAACTATGTTCTGCATCTCAGTGATAATGGCATTGTGAGATTCTGTCAAATTATCATTCATCCTGATTTGATTTTCCAGTACATAGTCTTGCTTTACTTCAAGTTCATCTACTTGAGCTTTTATCTTTTCTTGATGTGTAGCCAAGTACACCACTGCATTCCCTCACTTGTGGAAGCAGTCAGTCATCTCCTTTTTATTAAGATTCATTTCAAATTTTATAGACTTAATATCCTGGGCCAAATCAAACTGTAATGATTTTTGCCCTTCATCCACATACTTTTCAATGGCTTGCCTGTGCTCATCAAGCTTAATTTGCATAGCAACCATTAAAGCACTGTAATCTACTGATGGTGCTGACTGTAGTACAGGCTGTGGTGCTACAGTTTGCAATGCCTTCTTATAATTCTGACTTCTTCTTTTGAAAACTTGAAACTTCCTTTTCTTAGCCCTTGCAGCTTCTTCATCTTCAGAGGCTGATGTACTTGCTATCTCTACCCTCTCCTTAGGTAGCTCCTCAACAGCTTGGGGTTTCTCAGGCTCTTGCCTTGCAGTTTCTTCTAGAATTGGCACTTGCTCCCCCTCAACTGGAGCATTCTCCCCCTCAGCAGCAGTACATTCCTTCTCAAGGTCTTCTTGATCCAGATTAAGAAATAAATCTTCCATTGTAAATTCTTGTGGAGAATGGGCAGGAGAAATTCTTTGCTCATCTACCACTGGATCAGATATAATTTGAGCTGAAACAGAAGTGTCCTTCATGACAACATCTGGGGGTAGGCTATCCATCTGAGTTTGCTGATTAACATTATTGAATGAATCAGACAAAACAGTATCCTCTATAGGGAAATCTAAAGCATTAAGCTCAGTGATTACCTCAAGGATGATGTGTGTTGCTTGTTCACTTTCCAGTGTAGTAGGCTCTTCTACGACTAGAGGCTCCCCCTGGACTGAATCCTAGTGTAAGGGGCTAGCTTGTGGTAGCTCCCCCTGTCTCACTGCAACTTCTTGTGGAGCTGGAGACTTCCCAGCAATTCCAGTGTCTTCTTGTCCATCATCTGGTGTAAAGACAACTTGCTCCTCAGAGCTGCTAGATGACTCTTGAGCCACAGGGGCAGTTTTCTTCTTCTTCTTTAGAGGTGTTGCTTTCTCTGAAGTTATTTTCTCAGGGGTTGGCATCTCCTTAGACAAAACCCTGTCCCACCTAGAGAATATCCTCATGTCCATCTTCCTCATGTGGTTGATCTTAGTGCCTGCAGCTTGACCCATAACTTCTGGTATACTACCAGCCAAGTATAGACTTATTATTCTACCCAAATTGGGTTTCTTCAGACTCTCCTTAATCTTCTCAAAGATTACTACAGACCAATCTGTGTTTACTGTGAAGATTATCCTTATCATAAGGTTGAACATATGGGCTGATATCCTGTCATGCCCTCCAGGCTTACTTAGGATCACTTTGCCAACAATTTCTGATAGAAATTTACCCTGGCTGTTCATCCCCTTCCTATTGAAAACAAATCCAATTTTCATCTTTGAATCTAGACCACACCATGTCAATGCTTCTCTGGTCTTAGAAGTAGTTACTTCATCCTCTTCTTTTGTTCTTGGCAGGTTTAGAACTTTTCTCAAACTTTTAGGTGATATCTTCACCTTTTCTCCATGAATCCTAGACTTGATCTTGAGTCCAGAGTCGCCTACTTTAGCTCCATTTAGAAACTCTAGAACTTCCTTCTTCCAGATCTTTGTAGGCTCTAAAACAAGAAATTCCAACCCTGAGTCTGCAACTAGGGTTATCACATTCTTGATTTTTGGGTCTGCATCCTCAAACGCGTCTCGCACCAGTTCATAGCCTTCATTGACGTTCTCCTCGAGCTTTGGCGCCATTAGGGTTTGAATAATTTGAACTGAGAGAAGAGAGGTGTCGACACACAAATTTGGTCTCGAAAATTTTGAAAGCGTGTCGACAGACTAAGGCAAAATCCTATTTATACCTTTCTAGGTTTGAAGATGAAAAGGCGGGTTAACTAACTTAAATTGTGTCGACACTGTGGAAAAGTGTCGACACAGACTTATAATGTCTCGACACACTGTGTCGACACAAGTTTAGTCGAGAGATAATATGTGTCGACACTTGTTTATGTGTCGACGCCACTTAACTCGACACATAGTCGAGTCTTTACTTAGATAATTCTGAGTAAACACTAAGTGTCGACACCACCTTGGATGTGTCGACACCTACTTGTCATGTGTCGACACTAATTTTCTGAAGTGTCGACACCAACTTCCTAGATGTGTTGACACCTTTTTCCTGAAGTGTCGACACTACTTTTCTGTGTCGACACAGATATCTCTGTGTGTCGACACCTTTTTACTTAGCCATTTCTATAAACTTATTCTAAGTTTATCATACCTAGTTCAATTTTAAACCTATTGAACTTAGTTTCTTCTAAGGGCTTAGTATACATATCAGCTAGTTGATTATCTGTTCTAACATATTCCAGTAAAATATCTTCTTTTTCTACATGTTCCCTAAGAAAATGATATTTTATTTCAATATGTTTAGTTCTACTATGGGAAACAGGATTATGTGCAATTGATATAGCACTAGTAGAATCACAAAATAATGGTGTTCTACTTACCTTAAATCCATAATCCTCAAGCTGATGTTGTATCCATAGGAGTTGAGCACAACAACTTCCAGCAGCCACATATTCTGATTCTGCAGTGGAGATAGCCACACTTGTTTGCTTTTTGCTACTCCATGAAATCAGTCTTCCACCTAGGAATTGACAGGTTCCAGTTGTGCTTTTTCTGTCTTCTTTGCATCCTGCAAAGTCTGCATCTGAATAACCTGTTAGATCAAAATCCCCATTCCTAGGGTACCAGAGGCCTAGATAAGGAGTGCCCTTTAGATATCTCAATATTCTTTTGACTGCTGTCAAATGAGACTCTTTAGGTCATGCTTGATACCTTGCACAGACACATGTAGCATACATGATATCTGGTCTACTTGCAGTCAAATATAATAGGGAGCCAACTATCCCTCTATACAAAGTCTCATCTACAGGTTTCCCTGCATCATCCTTGCTAAGAGACATACTTGACCCCATAGGAGTCTTCATGGTACTAGATGAATCCATACCATACTTCCTTATGAGTTCTAGGGTGAACTTAGACTGGCATATGGATAAACCATTCTCAGTCTGTCTTACTTGGAGACCCAAGAAGAACTTGAGCTCCCCCATACTACTCATCTCAAATTGTCCTTGTATTAGTTTTGCAAACTTTTTGCAAAGACTAGTTTCAGTAGACCCAAATATTATGTCATCTACATATATTTGGACTAGTATTACTTTGCCTCTGGATTCCCTAAGGAATAGAGTCTTGTCTATTTTCCCCCTTGTGAACTTATTCTCAATGAGGAAACTAGACAGGGTTTCATACCAAGCCCTAGGGGCTTGCTTTAACCCATATAAAGCTTTCATAAGTCTATAGACATGATTAGGTAGAGTTGAATCAACAAAACCTGATGACTGTTCCACATAGACTTCCTCTTTAAGATTACCATTCAAAAATGCTGACTTAACATCCATTTGGTAGACTTTAAATCCTTGAAAGGTTGCATAGGCCAGGAACATCCTTATGGCTTCCAGTATGGCTACTGGAGCAAAGGTTTGATCAAAGTCAATACCTTCTTCCTGCCTATATCCTTTAGCAACCAATCTTGCTTTGTTCTTAATGATGACTCCATGTTCATCCATCTTGTTCCTAAAGATCCACTTGGTTCCAATTATGTTGTGGTCTTTTGGTTTAGGAACAAGCTCCCAGACCTTGCACCTTTTGAACTGATTAAGCTCTTCTTGCATTGCCTCAATCCAATGAGGGTCTAGGATGGCTTCTTCAAACTTCTTTGGTTCAACTTGGGATAGAAAACTGGAGTAGAGTGCTGCATTCAGGTTTCTGCTCCTAGTTTGTACCCCTTGTCTTGGATCACCTATGATTTGTTCTGCTGGATGATCCCTTAGATGCCTATTGGCTGGAGGCATCCTGGCTTCAGGTTGAACTTCTTCAACTTCTTCATCTTGCTGTACTCCTTGAACTTCATCTGCATTAGATACATGTAGTACTCCCCCTGGACAGCAGCCACTATCTTCTACTTGCTGTCTTGCAGTAGGTTCTTCTTCTATAGTGAGCTTGTCCATCTTCTTGGTTATACCTGTGGAGCTGCATACACTACTAGACAACTCATTGTTAATAAGTCTAGTTTCATCAAATACTACATGTACAGACTCTTCTACAACTTGTGTAGACAAGTTGTAGACTCTATAAGCCTTACTGTTGTTGCTGTACCCAACAAAAATTCCCTCTTGGGACTTGGCAGCAAACTTAGTCAAGTAAGACTTTCCATTGTTAAGTATAAAGCACTTACAACCAAAGATCCTGAAGTAGGATAGGTTTGGTTTTCTGCCTTTCACAACCTCATAGGGGGTCTTGTTGTGACTTTTAGTAATGGTAGCCCTATTAATAACATGGCATGCAGTATTGACTGCTTCAGCCCAGAAATATTCTGGTAGTGATGTATCACTTAATAGGGTCCTACCAGCCTCAATCAAGGTTCTATTCTTCCTCTCAGCAATGTCATTTTGCTGAGGTGTCCTTGGTGAAGAAAACTCTTGAAATATCCCAAATTCTTCACATAGTTTTGTCATGCTATCAGACTGAAATTCAGTACCATGGTCACTTCTTATCTTGACCACTGTACTGTCTAGTTCATTCTGAATTTGTTTGACAAAGCTATAGAAGACACTAGGTGTTTCAGATTTCTGTCTAAGGAAGAACACCCAGGAAAACCTTGAGTAGTCATCTACAACTACAAAGGTATAGACCTTCCTACCTAGGCTGTGAACTGGCATAGGACCAAAGAGATCCATATGCAAGAGGTATAAACACCTCACAACATCTTTGTTTTCAATGCTACTAAAGGTGGATCTAGTCTGCTTGCCCTTTTGACAAGCTGAGAATATTCCATCTTTAATACACTTAACATGAGGAGCATTCCTCACTAACTCTTTGCTAAAAAGTTTGCCAATTATCTTGTAGTTTAGATGGGCTAGCCTCTTGTGCCATTTGACACAATGAGAGACTGTCTCATCAGTTACAAGACACACTGGAGAACCATTGTTCTCAACCATAATGTCTAGGCAGTAGACATTCCTTTTTCTATAACCAGTCAAAATGATCTCTTGATCATTTGACCTCCTGATATGACAACCATCTTTGACAAATGAGATGTCATATCCTACATCACTCAATTGACTTATACTAATAAGGTTATGTTTCAAACCTTTAACATAGGCCACTTGAGTAATTGTAATATAGGAGTTAGATATGTTACCAAAACCCTTGATGATCCCTTTTTCAGAACCACCAAAGGTGACTTTTGGACCATCCTTTATAGGTGTGTAGTCCTTTAGTAAACCCCTTGTTCCAGTCATGTGTCTGGAACATCCACTGTCCAAGTACCATATTGGAGCATGGCCACTTGGACTCACCTTACTAGGTCCTGGCTGCTCCAGGATTTTGTCACTTTCTATCAATGCCATCAGTCCTTGGCACTGACTGTCCTCTTATTCATATATAGAGTTCATTATCTGGATGAACTCTTCTTCTTCCTCAGCAAATAGTCCTATGTATGCCTCAGCATCTGACTCAGTTTTTGATGAAGAAATGTCTGACAGGCTCTTATCCTTTTTGGCAACAAAAGACTTTTCCTTCTTGCCCTTGTATTGAGTCTTTTTATTATCATTAGACTCCTTCCTTTTCTCTGGACAGTCTGCAACAACATGTCCTTGTCTATTACAGCAATATCATACAATTTTTGAAAGAGTTGCTTTGCTAGACTTGGTCTTTTTCCTGTCTTTCTTTGAAGACTTTTTATTCTGATAATAGTCTTCTTTACCCTGTGAAGTAGATGGCCTTGTCCTCCATTGTTTCTTCTTTAAGAACTTCTGAAAATGTCTTATGAAGGCAGCAAAGTCCTCATCACTTTCACTGCTTTCAGACTTTCTACTTGCTGACTCATCTGACTCAGTTTCAGGTACTTTTGGTGGTGGAGTTGGTGACTTACTTCTGTACTTTCTGGGGGCTTATGTTTTGAATGCCACTGTCCTTTCCTTATGTTCACTTCTTGTAGATTTCTCCTCTTCTTTCCTCACCATCAACTGCATTTCATAGGACAGCAGTTTGCCAAACAGTGTTGGTGGAGGAATTTCTGCTAACTTTGTCATTTCCCTAATGGCACAGATCTTGGTGTCCCAATCTTTTGTTAGGGATCTTAGAAACTTATCATTGAGCTCATAATTACTGAACTCTCTGCCATAGGATATTAGCTCATTCACAATCCTATAGAATTTCTTATAGCATTCAGTTATGCTATCAGCTTTACCCTGTCTAAAACTTTCATATTCTTGGTTAAGTAAAGATTTTCTGTCTTGCCTCACTTCTTCAGAACCCTCCATATACACTATCAAGGTATCCCACATCTCCTTAGATGTCTTGCATTGTATCAAAATTTGAAAGGTAGCATCATCTATAGCACTCACAATGATATTCTGAGCCCTTTTGTCCATAGTGGCTAGAACTATCTCATCCTTTGTCATTTCAGAGAAATCCTTAGGTGTTCTCTGAATTGCATCTAAGACTGAAACCTTCATGGGCACATATGACCCTTCTTTCACTGTGATATAAATCCTAGGGTCTGAGGCTTCCATAAACAGTCTCACCCTTTCCTTCCAAATGCCAAAGATCTCTTTTCTGCAAATGGGTAGCTTCATGGATCCCAATTCCTTATGATTTTCAGTGGAACCCATGGTTCTTGATTTTCTTGATTCTGTAATGTACTTTGACTGAATCTTCCAATAGGATCTACTAAGACAGTTATGTCTTTTTATGAGTAACCTGACTCTGATACCACTTGAAAGATATTGTACCTAATCACCTAGAGGGGGGGTGAATAGGTGACTTAAATCTTTTTAACTTTGTAGGCAGAATTCAGATAATATCACAGAGTTCTAGTTACTTTATCACAGCACACAAGCAGCAATCACAGAATTACACAAGCAACCAGTAGACACACAGTTTTATAGTGGTTCCCCAAGGTTTAGGTACATCCACTTTCCCCCTTCGCCTATCTAGCAGTGTACTAGATTCGGCCAAACTCCTCCACTATCTCAGATCTTCAGATCTTACACTCAGAACCTCAACCAGGTTCCTACAACTCAGGCCCAATGCCCTACAACTCAGCTTCTTCATAAAGCCTACACTCAGCCACCAAGGCCTACACTCAGCCACCAAGGCCTACATTCAGCCACAACTGGCCTACACTCAGAGATTCAAATCTCCTACACTCAGGCACTCAAGCCCTACACTCATCCTTTATAATTACAGGCTTACAATACTCAGATCCCTAAGGATCCTACAAGATAATATGAATACAAAATGTTAACTCTACAACTCAGAGAAAAGAGAGAAGAGTTGTGAGTTTCTTGATGAGTTCTTGGAAGAACTCAGCTGAAATCAATCTGACTTGGCTTTCTTCAAAGCTTCTTGAATGTAGAACACAATAAGATTGACCTCCTCTGTAGTTGATCCTTGATCTCTGCTACTTAAGATTCAGAACAAATCTGAACCCTTCTTCTCAGCCTGGTTCCAACGACTGACTTCTTGGATGGAGCTCTCTCTCTCCAACTACTTAGATCTTCACTAGATTCTTCAAGGAATAGCTAGATATTCTTCTTTTTAATGATCACTTGAACTTATGTTCAATCTCCTTTGTCAATCTCTTTTTGTAGACAGTATAAGCCTATTTATAGGCCTTCTTCATGGTAACCGGCTGGTCCGGTTCATAACTGATTTCTGACAACTCTGACAGGTGCAGTAGACCGGCTGAAATGGCAGCTGTCAAGTCATCCAGTCAGTTCTTGAAAAATCTGTAACTGTCTGAAAGTGTCGAGACTGTCTGTCTTTAAGTGTCGACACTTATAGACCAAGTGTCGACACAAGTTGTCTAAGTGTCGACACTAGCCTACAAGGTGTCGACACAACTCCTTGTGTTGTAGATTTTATATCTCGACACTGCTTCTTCTTCATGTGTCGACACTGATAATGTGTGTCGACACAAGTACTTGTACTTCAGTATATTGCTGAATTCTTGTAAGTGTCGACACATCTCCTTTATGTCGACACATCTTCATGTGTTGAATCTGTTAAGTGTCGACACTTCTTCTTGGTGTCGACACATGTCTTCAGTGTTGATACTTGCTGAGTGTCGACACAGCTCCTTGTGTCGACACATTCTTCTTCTGTTGAGACTCTGCCTGAGTGTCGACACATCTCCTTAGTGTCGACACTTGTACTTAGAATATTCTTGAACTTTGCTAAGTGTCGACACAGCTCCTTGTGTCGACACTTTCTTCAAGTGTTGAGTCTTTTGCTGAGTGTCGACACATTCTTTCTTATGTCGACACTTTCTTCAAGTGTTGAGTCTTCAGCGGAGTGTCGACACATTCTTTCTTGTGTCGACACTTTCTTCAAGTGTTGAGTCTTCTGCTGAGTGTCGACACATTGCTCTGGGTGTCGACACTTATACTTAGACTCTGCTGACTTTTGCTGAGTGTCGACACAGCCTCCAAGTGTCGACACTTTCTGATGTAGACACAGTTTCTCTGGGTGTCGACACAACTGCTAAGTGTCGACACTGCTTCACTGCACTTTTCTTCACTGAGTGTCGACACAGCTCCTTGTGTCGATACTTTCTGTCTGGTGTCGACTCTGCATCCCTGGTGTCGACACAAATACTCTAAGTGTCGACACTGCTTGCCTGGGTGTCGACACAAGTCTTCTTAAGTGTCGACACTTTCCCTCTGGGTGTCGACACATGGACTTAGAAACTTTTCCTTCTTTTATGTAAATACTTAGCCTGCACAAGTAAACTCAAAACACATCAAATACATTTTGATGTATATCATTGAGTTGGGTGAGGCTTCTTCAAATCAGGTACATTTAAACCAATGTACCCAACACTCGGTCACTGTCCTGCCAAACTGCTGAAGGGACAAGAACTTCTCAGCTAACTTGTCCCGCTCCACAGAAGAGAGGAAGTTCTCCATAAGAGCATTCTTGAACTGCCCCCAAGTTAAGGTGGCAGAATCGGAGAGGCTGCGGCACTGAAGCCACCAAGTCTAAGCATCCTCGGTTAGCTGATAGGCCACAAGGAGAACCTTTTGGGCCTCGGGAACTACAACATACTCAAAGTGTTTCTCCATCTGGGAGACCCATTCAGTGATCACAAAGTAATCATGGTCGTCATTGTAGGTAGGCAGATTTAGTCTCTTGAAAGCCAGAGTGTCTGCCATCGCTACAGGGGTGGTCGGACTTGGTACTAGCGGGCCTCCATGGTGCCAGCAGACAAGCCGGTCCCAGATCCAGGTGCAGGAGGGGTGGTGGTAACAGCGACTCCAGTCGTCCCTACGCTGCCGAAACTAGAGGCTGGATTAGGAGTTTGGCGTTCCCCCTCCAGACGGGTGACACGCTCCAGAAGCTGTCTCAAAATCTCTATGGGCCTCCCTCACAGCAGGGGTAGCTTTCTTTCACTGTGATCTCTTAGGAGCTATCTAAAAGAAACATAAAAGAATTGAGTAAGAGAAATAGTCAGGCTAAGCATAGCGGATCGAGACTACAGGTTATAGCATTCTAACACTGTTGGATACATAAATCATGTAATAGTTATAACATTTTCAGTGGACAACTCTAGGTGATGGCCATGCAAATGCAAATGCAACGATAGAATCGCGTGCGATAGAATTATGATTGTGAAATCCATGTGTGTACAATCATCAACTGTTGTTCTTAGCTTAACACTTATGCAATGAGTTATGATATGCATGCAATGTAATTATGCCTACAATGCATTCCTAAAAATGTCCATGAATGGAAACACATGTCATGTTAAGTGCTCATATCACTTAACATGTCATGCGCATTAGGATTATAATGTCACGCACTTGAAAATATTAAACCGGCCAAACAATTTAATATTTGCAAGCATTGTATATCCTAGTGGAAATTCATATGCATATAAATGTTAAGTTTGCCCATACTCCCTTAACGTTTGCACGCATACTACTCATGCTTATGAGTGAGTGTGTGCGTGTTTCAGCCTCGAACAAAAAATAATGATAGGGTGCGTGAAATATGATGCATGTTCCTATATTTACATAATAGAATTTAAAATACTTGATAATTTCAAAATACTTTATTTTCTTTTTAGAGCTAACCTGGCTCTGATATCAACTGTCACGACACATCTCAACATGATCAAAGAGCGCTTCGGGCGGGTCGTGATGCCACATGCATGCAGAGAAGAACCATGCTTGCTAAGGCGGAACCAAAAATTCTACAACTAGTTTTTAAATCAGCTATTTTTGAAAAGGGTTTTAAAAGATTTTAAATTGGTGCGGAAGCCATACATAAATAGTTAAAAAGTTGATGTGCATGCATTTTTTTTATAAAAACTATCTCACAAGCAGTACTGAAACTAATGAATGCAACTAGTCACAAAGGTAGAAAATGCATAAGTGAAATGAACTAGTACAATGTTTCACCCTACAAGTTGTTCTCGATACAAGAGAAAATGTCTGACGATAATTAGTACATGAGTAGAAAAATCCAACAGCAAAAGAAACAAAATACATAGAACCTGCCGATACATTTAACAAAATGAAACCTCCGAGCAAGGCTATAGCTCGAAGAGGAAATAGCTCAGGAATCGGGCGACGCAGTCACGAAACCTAAGACAAATCCAAACAAAAGGAAAGTACCTCAGAACATGAATATACATAAAGATTCAAATTAATCACTTGCACAAAAAATAAGCAGAGGAAACAAGAGCTCAGTGAACCAGTTTTGCACGTAGCAACCTACTACCAGACAAGTAACAATTTTAAACAGGATGCTTTTAATTTAATGGCCTACTCCGGAGTTTAGCCTAGCTGCAATACCATAAGCGGAAAACATTGAAGGGTGAAGGTGTTGTCATTTGGTGTACAAGATTCTAGTGTATGAGTTGATGCAAGGCTTATCAACAACGGTGCTTGTAATGGTCGACTAATGATTTCTGTTACCAGTTAGTTGGGAGCTCGATTCGAAGTGTCACACCAAACCAACACTCTCCTCTCAATGTTCGCATAAGATATTAGACAATTTCAGAGATTCATAAATAATTAGACGATTCCAATTTTGTTGGGTACATTGGTTCTAATGTACCTGATTTGAAGAAGCCTCACCCTACTCAATGATATACATCAAAATGTATTTGATGTATTTTTGAGTTGCCTTGTGCAGGTTAAGTATTTGCAGAAAAAAGATGAAAAGTTTCTAAGTCCATGTGTCGACACCCAGAGGGAAAGTGTCGACACTTAAGAAGACTTGTGTCGACACCCAGGCAAGCAGTGTCGACACTTGGAGTACTTGTGTCGACACCAGGGATGCAGAGTCGACACCAGACAGAAAGTGTCGACACAAGGAGCTGTGTTGACACTCAATGAAGAGAAGTCCAGTGAAAAAGTGTCGACACTTAGAAGCAGTGTCGACACCTAGAAGAACTGTGTCTACATTAGAAAGTGTCGACACTAGGAGGCTGTGTCGACACTCAGCAAAAGTCAGCAGAGTCTAAGTATAAGTGTCGACATAATAAAGAATGTGTCGACACTCAGCAGAAGACTCAACACTTGAAGAAAGTGTCGACACAATGAAGAATGTGTCGACACACAGCAGAAGACTCAGTACATGAAGAAAGTGTCGACACTAGGATGCTGTGTTGACACTCAGCAAAGTTCAACAAAATATTCTAAGTACAAGTGTCGACACTAAGGAGATGTGTCGACACTCAGCCAAAGTCTCAACAGAAGAAGAATGTGTCGACACAAGGAGCAGTGTCGACACTCAGCAAGTATCAACACAGAAGGCATGTGTCGACACCAAGAAGATGTGTCGACACTTGACATGTTCAACACATGAAGATGTGTCGACACAAAGGAGTTGTGTCGACACTTACAAGAATTCAACTAAGTGTTGAAGAACAAGGAGTTGTGTCGACACTCAATATCAATGTCGACACATGATGAAGAAGCTGTGTCGAGAAGTGAATTCTACAACACAAGGAGTTGTGTCGACACCTTGAAGGCTAGTGTCGACACTTTGTCAACTTGTGTCGACACTTAGTCTATAAGTGCCGACACTTAAAGACAGACAGTCTCGACACTTTCAGACAGTTACAAATTTTTTCAAGAACTGACTGGATGACTTGACAGCTGCCATTCCAGCCGCTCTACTACACCTGTCAGAGTTGTCAGAAATCAATTATGAACCGGACCAGCCGGTTATCATGAAGAAGGCCTATATATAGGCTTATACTGTCTATAGAAAGAGATGATCAAGTAATTGAAAAAGAAAAGAAGATCTAGCTATTCATTGAAGAATCAAGTGAAGATCTAAGAAGTTGGAGAGAGAGAGCTCCATCCAAGAAGACAGTCGTTGGAACCAGGCTGAGAAGAAGGGTTCAGACTTTGTTCTGAAACTTATGTTGCAGAGATCAAAGATCAGCTGCAGAGAAGATCAATCCTATTGTGTTCTACATTCAAGAAGCTTTGAAGAAAAGCCAAGTGAGATTGATCTCAGCAGGGTTCTTCCAAGAACTCATCAAGAACCTATCAACTCCTCTCTCTATTCTCTGAGTTGTAGGTATAAACTTTGTATTCTAATTTCTTATAGGATCCTTAGGAATCTGAGTTGTAAGCCTGTAATTATAAAGGCTGAGTGTAGGGCCTGTGTGCCTGAGTGTAGGAGATCTGTATCTCTGAGTGTAGGCCTGTTGTGGCTGAGTGTAGGCTTTGTGAAGAAGCTGAGTGTAGGTCTTTGAATAAGACTGAGTTGTAGGGCCTTGGGCCTGAGCTGTAGGAACCTGTTTTGGGGTTCTGAGTGTAAGATCTGAGGATCTAAGTTAGTGGAGGAGTTTGGCCGAATCTAGTACACTACTAGATAGGCGAAGGGGGAAAGTGGATGTACCCAAACCTTGGGGAACCACTATAAACCTGGGTGTTCACTGTGTGTATGTGTTTTGCTGTGATTGCTGATTGATTGCTGTGCAAAAGTAGTTACAATTCTGTGATATAATCTGAATTCTGCCTAAAAAGTTAAAAAGATTTAAGTCACCTATTCACCCCCCCTCTAGGTGATTAGGTACAATAACTTTCAAGTGGTATCAGAGGGAGGTTCCTCAAAAAAGGACTTAACTATCTGAGTAGATCCTATTGGCAGATTCAGTTTAAGTCAAGTGAAATCAAGAAAATCAAGAAACATGGGTTCAACAGAGAATCATAAGGAACTTGGATCTATGAAGCTACCCATTTGCAGAAAAGACATATTTGGCATCTGGAAGGAAAGGGTGAGACTATTTATGTAAGCCTCAGACCCTAGAATATATATCACAGTTAAAGAAGGGCCATATGTGCCTATGAAGGTTTCAGTCTTAGATGCAAATCAGAGAACACCTAAAGACTTTTCTGAGATGACAAAAGATGAGATAATTCTAGCCACAATGGACAAGAGGGCTCAGAATATCATTGTGAGTGCTATAGATGATGCTACCTTTCAGAATTTGATACACTATAAGACATCTAAGGAGATGTGGGATACTCTTATTGTGTACATGGAGGGTTCTGAAGAAGTGAGGCAGGACAGAAAGTCCTTATTAAACCAAGAATATGAAAGCTTCAGGCAAGGTAGATCTGATAGCATAACAGAATGCTATAAGAAGTTCTATAGGATTGTGAATGAGCTAATGTCCTATGGCAGAGATTTCAGTAATTATGAGTTAAATGATAAGTTTCTAAGGTCTCTAACAAAGGATTGGGACACCAAGATCTGTGCCATAAGGGAAATAGCAAAGTTAGCAGATATCCCTCCACCCACACTGTTTGGAAAACTGCTATCCTATGAGATGCAGTTGATGGTGAGAAAAGAAGAGGAGAAATCTACAAGAAGTGAACATAAAGAAAGGACAGTGGCATTCAAGACAGAAGCCACCAAAAAATACAGAAGTAAGTCACCAACTCCACCTCCTAAAGTAGCTGAGACTGAGTCAGATGATTCAGAAAGCAGAAAGTCTGAAAGCAGTGAAAGTGATGAGGACTTTGCAGCATTCACAAGACACTTTCAGAAGTTCTTAAAGAAAAAACAGTGGAGGACAAAACCATCTACTTCACAGGGTAAAGATGACTATTATCAGAACAAAAAGTCATCAAAGAAAGACAGGAAAAAGACCAAGTCAAGCAAAGCAACTCTTTCAAAAATTGTTTGCTATTGTTGTAACAGACAAGGACATGTTATTGCAGACTGTCCAGAGAAAAGGAAGGAGTCTAATGATAAGAAAAAGACTCAATTCAAAGGGCAAGAAGGAAAGGTCTTTTGTTGCCAAAAAAGATAAGAGCCTATCAGACATATCTTCATCAGAAACTAAGTCAGAAGCTGAAACATACATAGGACTGTTTGCTGAGGAAGAGGAAGAAGAGTTCATCCAGATCATGAACTCTATATATGAACAAGAGGACAGTCAGTGCCAAGGACTGATGGCAATGACAGAAAGTGACAAAATCCAGGAGCAGCCTGGACCTAGTAAGGTACAAAATTGTTCTTTAAGTTCAATTTCTTGTGCTAGTTCGGAATCAGATTCATCATCATCAAGTGATGGAAGTGCATCTGAGTCTGAAGGGGATATTCATCAATTGATAGATGAATATAAAATTCTGTTGCAAGCTTTTAAGAAGAGCAAGTCCCTAGCCAAGAGTCAGGCAAAGGAAATTGCTAGTCTCAAAGTTGCTGCAACTGATTTTGAGAAGATGATTGATCAAAAGCTAAATGAAATAGCCAGACTGAAGCACATAACTGTGATTCAGATGGGGACTATATCATTTAAAAATGACCAAATCAAAAGTCTGGAGATTAGTCTTCAGAAGGAGAGAGATTTAGTTGCTAGGTTTTCTAAACCAAAGTCTATTCTACCCTTAATTGATGAATTTGTTCATCAAAAAGGTAAAGCTGGACTGGGGTTTTCTAAACCTGCTAGGACTGTCAAGTCCAAGTCCAAGGGCAAAGCCCCAGCTCTCAACAAGCCAGCTGTAGATAAAACAGCTAGGGATGTACCTAAGCAAAGGTACAATAGGTTTGAGTGTTGGTGTTGTGGCAAGGTAGGACACTTTGCCATGGACTGTTGGCACAATGCAAGTGCCAAAGTGAGTAGCAGACTGCCTATTGGAAGACCTGCAGGTAGCTTTGTTAGGAAGCAAACTAACCAGTACCAAGGACCCAAGAATTCTTTGGGTTCTAAGGTTCACTAATCTGTTTTGCAGGTGAGTCCAAGTGGCCATGCCCCAATATGGTACTTGGACAGTGGATGTTCCAGGCACATGACTGGAACTAGGGGATTGCTAAAGGACTACAAACCCATCAAGGATGGTCCTAAAGTCACCTTTGGTGGTTCTGAAAAAGGAATCATCAAGGGTTTTGGTAACATTTCTAGCACCCATATAACTATTACTCAAGTGGCTTATGTCAAAGGTTTGAAACATAACCTTATTAGTATAAGTCAATTGAGTGATTTAAGATATGACATCTCATTTGTGAAAGATGGTTGTCATATCAGGAGAACAAATGATCAAGAGATCATTTTGACTGGTTATAGAAAGAGGAATGTCTATTGCCTAGACATTATGTGTGAGAACAATGGTTCTCCAGTGTGTCTTGTAGCTGATGAGAAAGTCTCTCATTGTGTCAAATGGCACAAGAGGCTAGCCCATCTCAACTACAATACAATTGGACAACTCTTTAGCAAAGAGTTAGTGAGGAATGATCCTCAAGTTAAGTATATTAAAAATGGAATATGCTCAGCTTGTCAAAAGGGCAAGCAGACTAGATCCACCTTTAGTTGCATTGAAAACAAAGATGCTGTGAGGTGTTTATACCTCTTGCATATGGATCTCTTTGGTCTTATGCCAGTTCACAGCCTAGGTAGGAAGGTCTATACCTTTGTAGTTGTAGATGACTACTCAAGGTTTTCTTGGGTGTTCTTCCTTAGACAGAAATCTGAAACACCTAGTATCTTCTATAGCTTTGTCAAACAAATTCAGAATGAACTAGACAGTACAGTGGTCAAGATAAGAAGTGACCATGGTACTGAATTTCAGTCTGATAGTATGGCAAAACTATGTGAAGAATTTGGGATATTTCAAGAGTTTTCTTCACCAAGAACACCTCAGCAAAATGGCATTGCTGAGAGGAAAAATAGAACCTTGATTGAGGCTGGTAGGACCCTATTAAGTGACACATCTCTACCAGAATATTTCTGGGCTGAGGCAGTTAATATTGCATGTCATGTAATTAATAGGGCTACCATTACTAAAAGCTACAACAAGACCCCCTATGAGATTGTGAAAGGCAGAAAACCAAACTTATCCTATTTCAGGATCTTTGGTTGTAAGTGATTTATACTTAACAATGGAAAGTCTTACTTGACTAAGTTTGCTACCAAATCCCAAGAGGGAATTTTTGTTGGGTACAACAACAACAGTAAGGCTTATAGGGTCTACAACTTGTCTACTCAAGTTATAGAACAGTCTGTACATGTAGTATTTGATGAAACTAGACTTATTAACAATGAGTTGTCTAGTAGTATTTGCAGCTCCACAGGTGTGACTGAGAAGATGGACAAGCTCACTATAGAAGAAGAACCTACTGCAAGACAGCAAGTAGAAGATAGTGGCTGTTGTCCAGGGGGAGTACTACATGTACCTAATGCAGAAGAAGTCCAAGGAGTGCAGCAAGATGAAGAAACTGAAGAAGTTCAACCTGAAGCCAGGATGCCTCCAGCTAATAGGCATCTTAGAGATCATCCAACAGATCAAATCATTGGTGATCTAAGACAAGGGGTACAAACAAGGAGCAGAAATCTGAGTGCAGCACTCTTCTCCAGTTTTCTATCCCAAGTAGAGCCAAAGAAGTTTGAAGAAGCCATCCTAGACCCTCATTGGATTGAGGCAATGCAAGAAGAGCTGAATCAGTTCAAGAGGTGCAAAGTTTGGGAGCTTGTTCCTAAACCAAAAGACCACAACATAATTGGGACCAAGTGGATCTTTAGGAACAAGATGGATGAACATGGAGTAATTGTCAAGAACAAAGCAAGATTGGTTGCTAAAAGATATAGGCAGGAAGAAGGTATTGATTTTGATCAAACCTTTGCTCTAGTAGCCAGACTGGAAGCCATAAGGATGTTCCTGGCCTATGCAACCTTTCAAGGATTTAAAGTCTACCAAATGGATGTTAAGTTAGCCTTTCTTAATGGTAATCTAAAGGAAGAGGTCTATGTAGAATAGCCATCAGGTTTTGTTGATTCAACTCAACCTAATTATGTCTATAGACTTAGGAAAGCTTTGTATGGGTTAAAGCAAGCCCCTAGGGCTTGGTATGAAACCCTGTCTAGTTTCCTCATTGAGAATAAATTCACAAGGGGGAAAATAGACAAGACTCTATTCCTTAGGGAATCCAGAGGCAAGATAATACTAGTTCAAATATATGTAGATGATATCATATTTGGGTCTACTAAAAGTAGTCTTTGCAAAAAGTTTGCAAAACTAATGCAAGGACAATTTGAGATGAGTAGTATGGGGGAACTTAAGTTCTTCTTGGGTCTCCAAGTTAGACAGACTGAGAATGGATTATCCATATGCCAGTCTAAGTTCACCCTAGAACTCATAAGGAAGTATGGTATGGATTCATCCAGTACCATGAAGACTCCTATGGGGTCAAGTATGTCTCTTAGCAAAGATGATGCAGGGAAACCTGTAGATGAGACTTTGTATAGAGGGATAGTTGGCTCCCTACTCTATTTGACTGCAAGTAGACCAGATATCATGTATGCTACATGTGTCTGTGCTAGGTACCAAGCATGCCCTAAAGAGTCTCATTTGATAGCAGTCAAAAGGATACTGAGATATCTAAAGGGCACTCCTTATCTAGGCCTTTGGTACCCTATGAATGGAGACTTTGAACTAACAGGTTATTCAGATGCAGATTTTGGAGGCTGCAAAGAAGACAGAAAAAGTACAACTGGAACCTGTCAATTCCTAGGTGGAAGACTGATTTCATGGAGTAGCAAAAAGCAAACAAGTGTGGCTATCTCCACAGCAGAATCAGAGTATGTGGCTGCAGGAAGTTGCTGTGCTCAACTTCTATGGATACAACATCAGCTTGAGGACTATGGAATTCAGGTAAGTAGAACTCCACTCTTTTGTGATTCTACTAGTGCTATATCAATTGCAAACAATCCTGTTTCCCATAGTAGAACTAAACATATTGAAATAAAATATCATTTTCTAAGGGAACATGTAGAAAAAGAAGATATTTCACTAGAATATGTTAAGACAGATAATCAACTAGCTGATATGTATACTAAGTCTTTAGAAGAAACAAAGTTCAATAGGTTTAAAATTGAACTAGGTATGATAAACTTAGAATAAGTTTACAGAAATGGCTAAGTAAAATAGTGTCGACACACAGAGTTGTCTGTGTCGAGACAAAAAATTGGTGTCGACACTTCAGAGAAAAGGTGTCGACACATCTAGGAAGTAGGTGTCGACACTTCAGAAAATTTGTGTCGACAAATGATAAGTAGGTATCGACACATTCAAGGCGGTGTCGACACTTAGGCTTTACTCAGCATTAATGTAGTAAAGTCTCGACTATGTGTCGAGCAGAGCGGTGTCGACACATAAACAAGTGTCGACACATATATATGTTGACTAAAATTGTGTCGACACATAGGTGTCGAGACATTATAAGTCTGTGTCGACACTTTTCAACAGTGTCGACACAATTTAAGTTAGTTAACCCGCCCTTTCATCTTCAATCCTAGAAAGGTATAAATAGGATTTCTCCATTGTCTATCGACACGCTCCCTAAAGTTTCGAGACCAAACTAGTGTGTCGACACCTCTCTTCTCTCAATTCAAATTCTTCAAACCCTAATGGCGCCAAAGCTCGAGGAGAACGTCAATGAAGGTTATGAACTGGTGCGGCATGCGTTTGACGATGCAGAACAAGAGATCAAGAATGTGGTAACCCTAGTCGCAAACTCAGGATTAGATTTTCTTGTTTCTGAGCCGACTAAGATCTGGAAGAAAGAAGTATTGGAATTTCTAAATGGATCAACCCTAGACGACTCTGGATTCAAGATCAAGTCAAGGGTTCATAGAGAAAAGGTGAAGGTCTCCCCAAAGAGTTTAAGAAAGGTCTTAAACCTCCCAAGGACAAAGGAAGAAGATGAAGTTACTGCTTCAAAGACCAGAGAGGCTTTAGCTTGGTGTGGACTGGATTCTAAATTGAAAATTGGATCAGTGTTTAATAGAAAGGGGATGAACAGCCAGGAAAAATTTCTCTCAGAAATTGTTGGCAAAGTGATATTGAGTAAGCCTGGAGGGCATGACAGGGTATCAGCCCACATGTTCAATCTTATGACAAGGATTATCTTCACCCTGCAAACTGATTGGTCTGTTGTAGTCTTTGATAAGATTAAAGAAAGTCTGAAGAAACCCAATTTGGGTAGGATATTAAGTCTTTACTTGGCTGGCAGTATACCAGAAGTAATGAGTCAAACTACTGGATCTAAGATCAATCATATGAGAAAGATGGACATGAGACTCTTTTCCAGGTGGGATAGGGTTTTGTCTAAGGAGATGCCAACACCAGAGAAAATAACTCCTGAGAAGGAAACCCCACTCAAGAAGAAGAAGAAGATAGCTCCAGTAGCTCAAGAATCATCAAGTAGTTCAGAAGAACAAGTTGTCTTCACTCCTGATGAAGAAGACACTGGAGATGCTGGGAAGTCTCCAGCTCAACAAGAAGTTGCTGAGAGGCAGGGGGAGCTACCTCAAGCTAGCCCCTTACACCAGGATTCAGTCCAGGGGGAGCCACTAGTAGTGGAAGAGCCAACTCCACTGGAGAGTGAGCAAGCAACCCACACTATCCTTGAGGTAATCTCAGAAATCAATCAATCAGATTTCCTTATTGAGAGTGAAGTTATAATTGACCACTTATCTGATGTTAATCAGCAACCACAGATTGATAGTCTACCCCCAGATGTTGTCATGGAGGACACATCTGTTGCAGATCAAGTGGAACCACATCAAGTAACAGATGAGATAAGAGAATCTCCATCTCTTCCTCAACAAGAATTTACTATGGAAGATCTCTTCCTTAATCTGGACCAAGCTGACTTTGAGAAGGAAAGTACTGCTGCTGAGGGAGAGAATGCTCAAGTTGAGGGGGAGCAAGTAGTAATTGTTGAAGAAGCTGCAAGGACAGAGGCTGAGAAGCCAAAGGAAGCTGAGGAACTACCTAAGGAGAGGGTAGATATAGCAAGCACATCAGCTTCAGAAGATGAGGAGGCAGCAAGAGCAAAGAAAAGAAAATTCCAAGTATTCAAGAGGAGGAGCCAGACTTATAAGAAAGCTCTGCAAACTATAGCACCACAGCCTGTACTACAACCAGCACAAACTGTAGATTACAGTGCTTTGATGGTTGCTATGCAAATTAAGCTTGATGAGCACAGGAAAGCCATAGAAACATATGTGGATGAGGGGCATAAATCACTACAGTTTGATCTAGCCCAAGATATTAAGTCTATTAGATTTGAAATGAATCTAAATAAGAAAGAGATGACTGACTGCTTCCACAAGGGAGGGAATGCAGTAGTCTACTTAGCTACTCATCAAGAGAAAATCAAAGCTCAAGTGGATGACATTGTACTGAAGCAAGGATATATACTGGAAAATCAAATAAGAATGAATGATAATTTAACTGCTTCCCACAATGCCATAGTCACAGAGATGAAGAATATAGCTGCAGGACAAACTACTTCTACTGCTACTACTAAAGCAGAGTTTGATAAAGCTTTACAAGAGGGCATCACTGCCGTTACATCTGCTATTCAAGATTCTCAGAAGCTGATCTCAGAAAAACTCCAAAGGTTAAAACCTTTCTACAAGGATGGAGTCAATTATCTTAATACACAAATCAGATTTCAAAAGGATGATCTAAGAGATCACATGGAAAGAGAAGTCATAAAGGGGGAGAGGGTGTTAGTCAAAGCCAGCTCTGATCATGCCAAGTGGATTTCTAATTCTATCAGAGCTACTCTTGGTTATCCTCCTTTATGTGATGATGACAATGTAGCAGAATCTGGGATATATCCTGCATATCTAGGAGGGGAGCAACCTGAAGTGGCTCAAGTAATCTACCCTCCTCCAGATTTCGATATGGTACAAGCTGATATACAGTCTATGTATAGCCCACCTGAGGGACAACACAATGTTATCATAGAGAAGGTGGTTCAGCCAGTATCTGAGGCTTTACAGGAAGCTATTCTGAAAGAACAAGCTGAACAAGAAGCTCGACCATCTAAGAAGAGGTTCAGAGAGCAAGCTGAACAAAGGCCTGACTTTGAGCAGTGGAGTCCCACTTCAAGAAACATTATCTTAACTGCATGGAAAGCTGCCAAAGATAATATTCAAGACAGAAACAAATGGTTTTCTGAACTAGAATGGAGAAAGCATGAATCAAGGCAAGAAGCTATAGTGCAATATAGAAGAAAGGCAAATATGGGAAAGCTACCTCCTACTGCTCAGGAGCCTAGCAAGTACTTTCCCAAGCCTTATCATTACTTTGAGAGGCAGAAGATTAAAGCTGAAGAGCTAAAGAAGAAGGAGCTGAAAGGGAAAAAGCCTGCTGATACTGACGATGCTGAAGCCCCTGTGCAAGCAAAGATAAAGTCTGAGAAGGGCATAGTGATCAAGGAGGCTGAGCAGAAATAGAATTGCATTATCTTAAGTTTATAATTGTAATCTTTTGATTTTAAACACTTTGTAAACTTTTGAAAAATGAATATGACAAAGTTGATAGAACAATGTGCTGTGTGATATATTTATTTCATAATTGTTCTGAGATGATATCTGTGTATACATGTTTTGTTTGATACATGTTTATGTTTGCCCTGTTATATAATCCTGCTTTACATCATGCTACGATTTTATTCTGTATGGTGTATATCATTGACTAAGGGTTATGACTTCTCCAAATAGGGGGAGATTGTTGGGTACATTGGTTCTAATGTACCTGATTTGAAGAAGCCTCACCCTACTCAATGATATACATCAAAATGTATTTGATGTATTTTTGAGTTGCCTTGTGCAGGTTAAGTATTTGCAGAAAAAAGATGAAAAGTTTCTAAGTCCATGTGTCGACACCCAGTGGGAAAGTGTCGACACTTAAGAAGACTTGTGTCGACACCCAGGCAAGCAGTGTCGACACTTGGAGTACTTGTGTCGACACCAGGGATGCAGAGTCGACACCAGACAGAAAGTGTCGACACAAGGAGCTGTGTCGACACTCAATGAAGAGAAGTCCAGTGAAAAAGTGTCGACACTTAGAAGCAGTGTCGACACCCAGAAGAACTGTGTCTACATCAGAAAGTGTCGACACTAGGAGGCTGTATCGACACTCAGCAAAAGTCAGCAGAGTCTAAGTATAAGTGTCGACATAATAAAGAATGTGTCGACACTCAGCAGAACACTCAACACTTGAAGAAAGTGTCAACACAATGAAGAATGTGTCGACACACAGCAGAAGACTCAGTACATGAAGAAAGTGTCGACACTAGGATGCTGTGTTGACACTCAACAAAGTTCAACAAAATATTCTAAGTACAAGTGTCGACACTAAGGAGATGTGTCGACACTCAGCCAAAGTCTCAACAGAAGAAGAATGTGTCGACACAAGAAGCAGTGTCGACACTCAGCAAGTATCAACACAGAAGACATGTGTCGACACCAAGAAGATGTGTCGACACTTGACATGTTCAACACATGAAGATGTGTCGACACAAAGGAGTTGTGTCGACACTTACAAGAATTCAACTAAGTGCTGAAGAACAAGGAGTTGTGTCGACACTCAATATCAGTGTCGACACATGATGAAGAAGCTGTGTCGAGAAGTGAATTCTACAACACAAGGAGTTGTGTCGACACCTTGAAGGCTAGTGTCGACACTTTGTCAACTTGTGTCGACACTTAGTCTATAAGTGTCGACACTTAAAGACAGATAGTCTCGACACTTTCAGACAGTTACAAATTTTTTCAAGAACTGACTGGATGACTTGACAGCTGCCATTCCAGCCGGTCTACTACACTGTCAGAGTTGTCAGAAATCAGTTATGAACCGGACCAGCCGGTTATCATGAAGAAGGCCTATATATAGGCTTATACTGTCTATAGAAAGAGATGATCAAATAATTGAAAAAGAAAAGAAGATCTAGCTATTCATTGAAGAATCAAGTGAAGATCTAAGAAGTTGGAGAGAGAGAGCTCCATCCAAGAAGACAGCCGTTGGAACCAGGCTGAGAAGAAGGGTTCAGACTTTGTTCTGAAACTTAAGTTGCAGAGATCAAAGATCAGCTGCAGAGAAGATCAATCCTATTGTGTTCTACATTCAAGAAGCTTTGAAGAAAAGCCAAGTGAGATTGATCTCAGCAGGGTTCTTCCAAGAACTCATCAAGAACCTATCAACTCCTCCCTCTATTCTCTGAGTTGTAGGTATAAACTTTGTATTCTAATTTCTTGTAGGATCCTTAGGAATCTGAGTTGTAAGCCTGTAATTATAAAGGCTGAGTGTAGGGCCTGTGTGCCTGAGTGTAGGAGATCTGTATCTCTGAGTGTAGGCCTGTTGTGGCTGAGTGTAGGCTTTGTGAAGAAGCTGAGTGTAGGTCTTTGAAGAAGACTGAGTTGTAGGGCCTTGGGCCTGAGCTGTAGGAACCTGTTTTGGGATTCTGAGTGTAAGATCTGAGGATCTGAGTTAGTGGAGGAGTTTGGCCGAATCTAGTACACTACTAGATAGGCGAAGGGGGAAAGTGGATGTACCCAAACCTTGGGGAACCACTATAAACCTGGGTGTTCACTGTGTGTATGTGTTTTGCTGTGATTGCTGATTGATTGCTGTGCAAAAGTAGTTACAATTCTGTGATATAATCTGAATTCTGCCTAAAAAGTTAAAAAGATTTAAGTCACCTATTCACCCCCCTCTAGGTGATTAGGTACAATAACTTTCAAGTTTATAAGGGGCTACTTCATAAACAAAAGTAAAGTAAATTAGATCTCATGTTTGCAAGCGAGAGAGTGTCTCTACTTGCCTTAAAGTGATTTCGAAAATGCTAGTGACAGCTAAGTGGCGCAGGCGAGGTTAAAAGCTCCAGCTATACCTGTTTGAGATCAAAAATGCATTCCAAATTGAATTAACAAGTTTCTTATGTTAGCATATGAGTTTAATAATCGCTCCACACAAAAGAAGAGGAGTTTACCTCCCTAGAAAGTGAGGGGAGAAGAGACTACCGCGAGGGATCGGGAGTTTTGGCGGCGTTTGGAGGCAAAAATTCCTAATTCGGAGAGGTCTTGGAGTGATTCCACCACCTAAATCCATGGACACGCACGGGAAAACACACAAATCGGGGATTAGCGGGTTATACGATGGACATAAGCTGGATCGTCCAAAAACCCTAGATCAAAGAGCAAAAAATTAGCGTAATAAAAATTAGAGCAAACTGAAAATGGGAGTGAGATGGAGTTCCTTACCCAAGGAGACCAGATTGGGCGAAACCGAAATCCACGAAGAGCGGTTTCGAGAGAAACCCTAGGAGTCCCTCGCGAAATCCACCGACCGGAACGAGAAGGAGCTAGGGTTGTCGGAGAAGAAACATCGTCTTTGCCCTCACTGGCCGGAGAACGAGAAGTGGAGGGGAAAAAGCGGTGGCCGTCCTCCTTGGAAGCAGCCGGACAAGAGAAGGGTTGCTGCGGGAGTTGCCGGCCAAGGGAAGCATCAGAGATGGCAGGGAAGCAAGAAGAAGAGGCGTCGGGCCTGGAGGAGGGATTTGCCGGCCATTGGAGGCGGTGGAGAGGGCTGCCGGGCGCTCGGGAGACGGAGGCGGGGTCGACGAAGCGAAGGAAGCGGATCGGGAGGATTTCTTGCGGGATGCGGGATTTGGACCAGGGGGGCATCGGGTTATAATGCGATTTTAAGTCTTTGTTTATATTTTTTTTATTTTATTATTATTATTATATTTATAATGGGGGGGTTGTTACAGTTTTAGTAGTAATTGTTGATGGTTGTTGATTGTCTGGAATGGTGGAAGTGGAAGGGAGTTCTTCAAGAATAATGGATTGATGTTGAAGAGAAGGAGAGGGAATAGGAGCAGGAGCTTCTTCAAGAGATGGGGAAGTGGTTGTATCAGCCCTAGTGCTCTCAGAAGTAAACCTGGAAGATGAGGCCCTAGAGCTTTAGGATAGTCCTCTCCCATCTACCAAATAAGGCAGAAGTTATCCTCTTGGAGTCATTGATGAACATGGTCTGGGAGACCAAAAGTTCAGGAGTCTTGGCCTGGAGGAAAATTCCCAAAATCCTCCCAAAACATACTTCTTTCTTTGAGTTTTTCTTCTTGATTAACTCAAACATCAACAAACCCCAATTTACTAATTTCTTTTTAACCAGGGCACACATCACCAAGAATTGGTGCCTGGTAATATAATCATGAGCTGTGTGCTTTCCTAGCAACACTTTCCCTACTACATCAGCCAGAAACTTATATTCTACAGACAAGTTTTTCTTTAACAATTTATTAGGGTTTCCATCTGAGTGACCCATCTTAATCAGCATAGAATCATACTCAGAACTGTCGAATTATATATCTTCTTCTCCATTAACCAAATAAAAAATCTCAATTAAAATAGCAGGTGTTAGAGTAACCTAATGGCCTACGATGGTACCAATCATTGTTTCTGCATCTGGGGAAGTTGAGTGTAGACCCATTCTCTTATCTCAGTCGCTGGCAGTTTGATCCTAGTGGTCATAATTTTCCTCAGTTGCTGTTCTTCAAACAGTTGCAGAATATCAGTGAATATCTAATCGGTATGGTTGAATGAATCGAAGTCGATGTCGAATCCAGTATCATATTTCAGGCTGAAGAGAGAAATCGCCAGAATCACCATTGTTTTCCTGCAAAAACGAAAGAGAGAGATCAAGTGCAAGAGAACTAGAAAGCGCGGGATAGAGATCGAATAAAATCCTAGTTATAGGGTTTTCAGAATATGAAGCGGCGAACTCTGTCCTGCGAAAAAAAAATCTTCGTTCTCAGGTTGACGAAAAATTTCATGAAGAAATGATATCATCGATCTCAGTTGGAAGAAGGGAAAAATTTTCGTCGTGCTCAGGTCAATGAAAACTTTTCTGAAGCAAGATCGTCGAACTTCGCTTGACGAAAATAACTTCACGCAGAGAGTTCGTCGATCTCATGTTGACTAAATTCGAGCTTAGTTCAACAATCTCCGAACGACTTTTTCTGCTCTTACAAAACTGCTTTCTCCGGGGGTCTTCTGTAGGTGAGAACCAATCATTATAGGTTTAATGTCTTGACTTAGACTCTGACAAAAACCTATGACCATATAATATACAATGTGGGTCAATCTAAGCAATCCTAATAGTGAACCTAGCCCAAATCAACCCTAAAATAGGTGGGGTTCCAACAAGCTCGCCTAGGGGGTAAGGGAATACCCCGAGAGGATCTAGCTGCTTATGCTCTCATTAGCTGGCAGGGCTGGAAGGCGCACTCGGCCCTAGGTAGACCTGCTATCCAGGCTCTCACTAGCTGGTAGGTCTGTAGGCTTGCCTGGGGGGAAGGAAAGAGAGATGGAATTTAGCAAGACCCCAAGAGGATCCTTGAAAGATATGGTACCTAAACACCTAGAGGGGGGTGAATAGGTGACCTACTCCTTTTCTAACTTTGTTGGCAGCCAAACAGTTATATCACAGATTTCTAAGTAGTCTATTACAGCAATCAGCAATAATCAAACATACACAGCACATTCACAGCACAGCACACAGTGATTTATAGTGGTTCCCCAATCTTTGGGTACATCCACTTTCCCCCTTCGCCTATCTAGCAGTGTACTAGATTTGGCCAAACTTCTCCACTGTCTCAAAACCCAAATAGGTTCCTACACCTCAGGCCCAAAGCCTTACCCCTCAGCTTTCTCCAAAGCCTACACTCAGCCACAAAGGCCTACACTCAGCCACCCAGGCCTACACTCAGCCAATCAAGGCCTACACTCAGAGTTCTTCAACTCCTACACTCAGGCTATCAAGCCCTACCCTCAGCCTTTATAAATTTAGGCTTACAATGCACTCAGATCCAAAGATCCTACAAGTTAAAATAGTATTACAACAAATAACTCAACAACTCAGAAAATAAGAGAGGAGTTGAGAGTTTCTTGCTGAGTTCTTGGAAGAACTCAGATAGGTCCAAACTGACTTAGCTTCCTTCAAAGCTTCTTGAGTAGAACTGAATAAGTCTGAATCCTCTGCAGTTGTTCCTTGACCTCTGCTTCTTAAGATCCAGATACTTCTGAATCCTTCTTCTCAGCCTAGTTCCAAAGACTGAATTCTTGATTGGAGCTCTCTCTCTCCAACTTCTTAGATCTGCCGTTGGACAGCACGATCTTCTTGATTTGTATCACTTGGATAACTTGATCAGCAACCACTTGAACAAATCTCTTAGATTAATCTGAACTCAATCAGAACTTAATCTTCTTCTGTTAACTCTTCACAACAACCTTAGTTTCTGTAAACAGTCTGTGCCTATTTATAGGCCTTCTTCATGGTAACCGGCTGGTCCGGTTCATAACTGACTTCTGACATCTCTGACAAGTGCTGTAGACCGGCTGAAACGGCAGCTATCATGTCATCCATTCAATTCTTGAAATTCTCTAACTGTCAGATAGTGTCGAGACTTTCTGTTCTTAAGTGTCGACACTTATAGACCAAGTGTCAACACATGCTGTGTAAGTGTCGACACAAGTCTACAAGGTATCGACACAACTCCTTGTATGTCTCGACACAGATTCTAATTCAGGTGTCGACACTTGGAATTGAGTGTCGACACAAGTACTTGATCTTCTGTAACTTGTTAAATTCTTCTAAGTGTCGACACATCTCCTTTGTGTCGACACATCTTCATGTGTTGAAACTGTCAAGTGTCGACACTGCTTCTTGGTGTCGACACAAGTCTTCAATATAGATTCTTCAGCTGAGTGTCGACACATTCCCTTAGTGTCGACACTTGTACTTAGAATATTTTTGTAGATATTTCTGTTCTTTGCTAAGTGTCGACACAGCTCCTTGTGTCGACACTTTCTTTGAGTCTTCAACTGAGTGTCGACACATTGTGCTGGGTGTCGACACTTTCTTCAAGTGTTGACTCTTCTGGTTGTGTGTCGACACATTGTGTTGAGTGTCGACACATACTTCAAGTGTTGACTCTTTTGGTTGTGTGTCGACATATTGTGCTGAGTGTCGACACATACTTCAAGTGTTGACTCTTTTGGTTGTGTGTCGACACATTGTGCTGAGTGTCGACACATACTTAATATGTTGACTCTTCTGGTTAAGTGTCGACACATTGTGCTAGGTGTCTACACTTGCACTTAGTCTCTGCAGAATTTTGCTGAGTGTCGACACAACTCCAAGTGTCGACACTTTCTGGTGTAGACACAGCTCTTCTAGGTGTCGACACTTCTGCTAAGTGTCGACACTGCTTCTCTGCATTCTTCTTCACTGAGTGTCGACACAGCTCCTTGTGTCGACACTTTCTGTCTGGTGTCGACTCTGCATCCCAGGTGTCGACACAATGACTCCAAGTGTCGACACTGCTTGTCTGGGTGTCGACACAAGCTTTCTCAAGTGTCGACACTTTCCCTCTGGGTGTCGACACATGGACTTAGAAAGTTTTAGCTTCAGTCCAGTGAATACCTAACCTGCACAAGTAACTCAAACATACATCAAATACATCATGATGTATATCATTGAGTTGGGTGAGGCTTCTTCAAATCAGGTACATTTGACCAATGTACCCAACAATCTCCCCCTATTTGGAGAAGTCATAACCCTTAGTCAATGATATACACCACTCATAATTAAAAATTATAAAATGATGTAAAGCAGGATTATGTCAACAGGGTAAACTTAAACATGTAATAATGCACACATGTATACACATTCATCATTGCAGAACAAACAAGAAATAGACACATTCTTCTGAACAATCATGAAATATATTTATCATATATTGTTCTAACATTTTTCTAATACATCTTCAATGATTTACAAAAATGTTTTTCACTTAAAAGATTACAATAAGCATCAAGTTTAATTCCTAATCTATTTCTGATCAGGTTCTTTAATAACAATTCCTTTGCCTGATTTGACTTTAGCCTTGACAGCAGCAGCAGTAGGCTCAGCATCAACAGGCTTCTTGCCTTTTGAGTCCTTCTTCTTTTGTTCTTCAGCCTTGATTTTCTGCCTCTCAAAATAATGATAGGGCTTAGGAAAGTACTTGCTGGGCTCCACAGCTGTAGGAGGTAGCTTTCCCATCTTAGCCTTCCTTCTGTGCTGAACAATAGCTTCTTGCCTGATTTCATGCTTCCTCCATTCTGCTTCAGAGAACCACTTGTTTCTATCAGTAGTGTTGTCTTTAGCAGCTTTCCAGGCAGTTAGAATGATATTTCTAGAGGTAGGGCTCCATTGTTCAAAATCTGGCTTTAGTTCAGCTTGTTCCTTAAACCTCTTCTTTGACAACCTTGCCTCTTCTTCTTTGTCTAAGGCCTCTTGCATAGCTGCTGTTATAGGTTGAACAACCTTTTCTAAATGGACATTGTCCTTGCCCCCAGATGGGCTATACATTGTGCTCACCTCTGCTTGAATCATTTCAAAATTTGGAGGTGGATAAATGATTTGAGCTACCTCTTGTGGCTCACCTCCAAAATATGCAGGGTTCAGTCCAGATTCAGCAACTTCATTGTCATCACACAGGGGAGGATATCCAAGTGTAGCCCTGATTGAATTTGATATCCATTTTGCATGCTCAGAACTTGCCTTGACTAACACTCTCTCCCCCTTTATGACTTCTTGAGCAACATGATCTCTTATATCATCCTTCTGGAATCGGATTTGACCATCCAAGTACCTGATTCCATCTTTAAAGTAAGGTCTAAGCTTGGTAAGTTGTTCAGAGATTGCTTTCTGGGAATCTTGTATGGCAGTCTTGACAGCAGTAATCTCAGCTTGAAAGATTTTATCAAAATCAGCCTTGGCAGCATCAACAGATGTAGAAGGTTCAGCAGACTTATTCTTCATTTCAGTGACTATAGCATTGTGGGATGCAGTCAAATTATCATTCATCCTTAATTGATTTTCCAGCACATAGCCTTGTTTCAATGCTATATCATCTACTTGAGTCTTGATCTTCTCCTGGTGAGTAGCCAAATAGACTACTGCATTCCCACCCTTGTGGAAGCAGTCAGTCATTTCTTTCTTGTTGAGATTCATCTCAAACCTTATAGATTTTATATCTTGAGCAAGATCAAACTGTAATGATCTGTGCCCTGCATCAACATAAGCCTCTATGGCTTTCCTTTGTTCATCCATTTTGATCTGCAGTGCAATCAGTAAAGCACTATAGTCAGCAGTTGGAGCTTGCTGAACTATAGGCTGTGGGGCAATGGATTGTAGGGCTTTCTTGTAGCTCTGACTTCTTCTCTTGAATACAAAGAGTTTCTTCTTTTTAGCCCTAGCACTCTCCTCATCTTCAGAGGCAGAGGTGCTTGCAATATCAACTCTATTCTTAGGGCTCTCTGGTTTTTCAGCTTGCACATCAAGTGCCTTCTCAGTTTCTGGCCTTTCAGATTCTTCCAGAATTGTCATGTGCTCCCCCTCAGCAGCAGCACTCTTCTCTTCAGCAGCAGCAACCTTATCCATGTTTAAGTCTTCTTGATCTAGATTAAGAAACAGATCTTCCATGGTGAATTCAACTGGTGACTGTGCAGGAGAAGTACTGGGTTCATCAACTACTTTATCAGGAATCACTTCTAGTATAACTGATGTGTCTTGAAGATCAACATCTGGTTCTTGGCTAGGCAGCTGAGTTTGCTGATGGACATCAGACAAATCAGAATCTACTACAGAAAAATCGAAAGTATTAAGGTCAACAAGTACCTCTTGGATGAGGATGGTGGCTTGCTCACTCTCCAGTGTAGAGGGTTGTTCTACAACTGAAGGCTCCCCCTGGCTTGGATCCCTATGGATGGGGCTAGCGTGAGGCAGCTCCCCCTGAATCTCAGCCACATCTTGAGCAGCAGGGGTCTTGACTACTGTCTCCTCTTCTTGCTCATCAGGTGTGAACACCACCTGTTCTTCACTTTCAGAACTGCTTGAGGACTCTTGTGCCACAACAGCAGTTTTTCTCTTCTTCCTGGGAGGTGTGATTTTCTCAGTAACTGGCTTCTCAGGGGTAGGCATATCCTTTGACAACACCCTTTCCCACCTAGATAAGATCCTCATATCCATTTTTCTCATATGATTGATCTTGCTACCTGCAGCAGTGCTCATTACCTCTGGTATTGTACCAGCCAGGTAGAGACTTATAATTCTGCCCAGATTGGGCTTCTTCAGACTTTCCTTGATCTTTTCATAGATGACCATTGACCAATCTGTTTTTAGGGTGAAGATGATTCTTGTCATGATATTGAACATTGAGGCTGACAACCTGTCATGCCCTCCAGGTTTACTGAGAATGACCTTGCCCACTATCTCTGACAGAAATTTTCCTTGACTGTTCATGCCTTTTCTGGTAAAGACAGAACCTATCTTCATCTTAGAATCAAGACCACACCAGACCAAAGCTTCCCTGGTCTTAGATGTAGAAACTTCTTCTTCTTCTTGAGTCTTAGGTAGCTGAAGTACCTTTCTCAGACTTTTGGGTGATACCTTGACCTTGGTTCCATGCACTCTGGATTTGATTCTGTATCCAGAGTCATCCACAGTTGCTCCAGTAAGGAATTCAAGCACTTCCTTCTTCCATATCTTGGTTGGTTCTGAAACCAAGTATTCTAGTCCTGAATCGCTGACTAGGGTAACCACTGACTTGATATCTTGATCGCCATCGTCGAATGCGCCGCGCACAAGTTCGTAGCCTTCGTTGACGTTTTCCTCAAGCTTGGGAGCCATTAGGGTTTGAGAATTTGTCTGTAGAAAAGAGAAATGTCGACACAGCAGTTTTGGTCTCGAAACTCTGAAAGTGTGTCGACAAACAAAGACAAAACCCTATTTATACCTTTCTGATTTGAAGACGAACAGGCGGGATGGATAACTAAAAATGTGTCGACACTGACTTATAATGTCTCGACACACATGTGTCGACACAAGTTTAGTCAACAGATATTATGTGTCGACACATGTTTATGTGTCGACACCACTCTACTCGACGAATAGTCGAGACTTTACTTAGAAAATTCTGAGTAAAACTTAAGTGTCGACACCACATTGGATGTGTCGACACCTACTCGACATGTGTCGACACTAACATTCTGAAGTGTCGACACCAACATCCTAGATGTGTCGACACCTTTTTCCTGAAGTGTCGACACTTTTATTCTGTGTCGACATAGACTTGTCTATGTGTCGACACCTTTTTACTTAGCCAATTTTCTATTCTGTAAACTTAGTCTAAGTTTATCATACCTAGTTCAATTTTGAATCTATTGAACTTAGCTTCTTCTAAGGGCTTAGTAAACATGTCAGCTATCTGATTATCAGTTTTAACATATTCAAGTGCAATATCATTTCTTTCTACATGCTCCCTAAGAAAGTGATATTTAATCTCAATATGTTTTGTTCTACTATGAGATACAGGGTTGTTAGCTATTGAAATAGCACTTGTAGAATCACAGTAAAGTGGAGTTCTACTTACCTGAAATCCATAGTCCTCTAGCTGATGTTGAATCCACAGAAGTTGAGCACAGCAACTTCCTGCAGCTACATATTCTGACTCTGCTGTGGAGATAGCCACACTAGTCTGCTTTTTGCTGCTCCATGAAATTATTCTTCCACCTAGGAATTGACAGGTTCCAGTTGTGCTCTTTCTATCCTCTTTGCATCCTGCAAAGTCTGCATCTGTATAACCTGTTAGATCAAAATCTCCATTCCTAGGGTACCAGAGGCCTAGATAGGGAGTGCCCTTTAGATATCTCAATATTCTTTTGACTGCAGTCAAGTGAGACTCTTTAGGGCAGGCTTGATACCTTGCACAAACACATGTAGCATACATGATGTCTGGTCTACTAGCAGTCAAGTATAGTAGGGAGCCAACTATCCCTCTATACAAGGTTTCATCTACAGGTTTCCCTGCATCATCCTTACTAAGAGACATACTTGACCCCATAGGAGTCTTCATGGTGCTGGATGAATCCATACCATATTTCCTTATGAGTTCTAGGGTGAACTTGGACTGACATATGGATAAACCACTTTCAGTCTGTTTAACTTGGAGACCCAAGAAAAACTTCAGCTCTCCCATACTACTCATCTCAAACTGACTTTGCATAAGCTTTGCAAACTTTTTGCAAAGGCTACTTTCAGTAGACCCAAATATAATGTCATCTACATATATTTGGACAAGTATGACTTTGCCTCTAGATTCCCTAAGGAATAGAGTCTTATCTATTTTCCCCCTTGAGAACTTGTTCTCAATGAGAAAACTAGATAGGGTTTCATACCAAGCTCTAGGAGCTTGCTTTAACCCATATAAAGCTTTCCTAAGTCTATAGACATGATGAGGTAAAGTTGGATCAACAAAACCTGATGGCTGCTCCACATAGACTTCTTCTTTCAAATTACCATTTAGGAATGCTGACTTGACATCCATTTGGTATACCTTGAATCCTTGATAGGTTGCATAGGCCAAGAACATCCTTATGGCTTCCAGTCTGGCTACTGGAGCAAAGGTTTGATCAAAGTCAATACCTTCTTCTTGCCTATATCCTTTAGCAACCAGTCTAGCTTTATTCTTAATGATGACCCCTTGTTCATCTAACTTATTCCTGTAGATCCACTTAGTTCCTATAACATTGTGGTCTTTAGGTTTAGGAACCAGTTCCCAAACCTTGCACCTTTTGAACTGATTAAGTTCTTCTTGCATAGCTTCAGTCCACTGTGGATCTTGTATAGCTTCTTCAAATTTCTTAGGTTCTACTTGAGACAGAAAACTAGAATATACTGCAGCATTCTGATTTCTGCTCCTTGTCTGAACTCCTTGTCTTGGATCTCCAATAATCAGCTCTACTGGATGATCTCTTAGATGCCTGTTGGCTGGTGGCATCCTAACTTCAGGTTGAACTTCTTCAGCATCTGCATCATGTTGTACTTCTTGTATTTCTTCAGCTATTGGTACATGTAGTTCTCCCCCTGGACAACTGCTATTTCCTTCTACTTGCTGTCTTGCAGCAGGCATCTCTTCTATAGTAAGCTTGTCCAATCTCTTTGTCAAACCTGTGGGGCTGCATACATTGCTAGACAACTCATTGTTAATAAGTTTTGTCTCATCAAAAACTACATGCACAGTCTCCTCTACAACTTGTGTAGTCAAGTTGTATACTCTATAAGCCTTACTATTGTTGCTGTACCCAACAAAAATTCCCTCTTGGGACTTGACAGCAAACTTTGTTAAGTAAGACTTCCCATTGTTAAGTATGAAGCATTTACAACCAAAGATCCTAAAATAGGATAGGTTTGGTTTCCTGCCTTTCACAACTTCATAGGGGGTCTTGTTTAGCCTTTTAGTAATGGTAGCCCTATTTATAACATGGCATGCAGTGTTAACTGCTTCAGCCCAGAAATACTCTGGCAGTGATGTATCACTTAGTAGGGTCCTACCAGCCTCTATCAAGGTCCAATTTTTCCTCTCAGCAATGCCATTTTGCTGAGGTGTTCTAGGTGAAGAGAATTCTTGAAATATCCCAAAGTCTTCACACAGTTTTGTCATGCTTTCAGACTGAAACTCAGTACCATGGTCACTTCTAATTTTGACCACTGTACAGTTCAATTCATTCTGAATTTGCTTAACAAAGCTATAGAAGACACTAGGTGTTTCAGATTTCTGCCTTAAGAAGAACACCCAGGAAAACCTTGAGTAGTCATCAACAACTACAAAGGTATAGACCTTCCTACCTAAGCTGTGAACTGGCATTGGACCAAATAGATCCATATGCAAGAGGTATAAACACCTCACAGCATCTTTGTTCTCTATGCTTCTAAAGGTGGATTTGGTCTGCTTGCCCTTTTGACAAGCTGAGCAAATGTCATCTTTAACACACTTAACTTTAGGACCATTCCTCACTAACTCTTTGCTAAAGAGTTTGCTAATAGTCTTGTAGTTAAGATGGGCAAGCCTCTTGTGCCATTTGACACAATGAGAGATTGTCTCATCAGCTACAAGACAAACTGGAGAACCATTGTTCTCAATCATAATGTCTAGACAATAGACATTTCTTTTCCTATATCCTGTCAAAATGATCTCTTGATCACTTGACCTCTTGATATGACAACCATTTTTAGCAAATGAGATGTCATACCCTACATCACTTAACTAACTTATACTTATAAGGTTGTGTTTCAACCCTTTAACATAAGCCACTTGAGTAATGGTAACTAGGTTTGAAGAAATGTTACCAAACCCTTTGATGATTCCTTTTTCAGAACCACCAAAGGTCACTTTAGGACCATTTTTGATTGGAATATAGTCCTTCAGTAGTCCCCTTGTTCCAGTCATATGTCTGGAACATCCACTATCCAAGTACCATGTTGGGGTATGGCCACTTGGACTTACCTGCAAAACAAATTAATGAACCTTAGAACCCAATGGTTTCTTGGGTCCTTGGTGACTGTTAGTTTGCAACTTAACAAGACTACCTACTGGCTTTCCACCAGGTAGCTTGCTACTCCCTTTGGCACTTGCATTGTGCCAACAATCCAAGGCAAAGTGGCCAACCTTGCCACAACACCAACATTCAAACTTATTGTACCTTTGCTTAGGTACAGACTTTGCTGTCTTAACTGCAGCTGACTTATTGAATGTTGGGGCCTTGCCCTTGGACTTGGACTGATCCTGAACAGTCCTGGCAGGTTTAACAAAACCCAGTCCAGCCTTACCTTTGTGATGAGTAAAATCATCAATCAAAGGTAGAACTGATTTAGGCTTTGAAAACTTTGCAACCAGTTCTCTCTCTTTCTGAAGATTTGTCTCCAGTTTCTTAATTTGATCATTCTTAAATGTGATAGTACCCATCTGAATCACTGTAATGTGTTTCAGCCTAGCTACCTCATTCAGTTTTTGATCAAATTGCTTCTCAAATTCTGTTGCAGCAGCCTTGAGATCAGAAATCTCCTTTGCCTGACTTTTGGCAAGGGACTTGCTTTTCTTATAAGCCTGTAACAGCACTTTATATTCATCTATGAGCTGATGAATATCATCCTCAGACTCAGAAACACTTCCATCATTTGATGAAGATGAATCTGATTCTGAACTAGAACAAGAAACTGAACTTAGAGTTGGACTTTGTACCTGACTAGGTCCTGGCTGCTCCAGGATTTTGGTACTCTCAGTCAATGCCATCAGTCCTTGGCACTGGCAGTCTTCTTGTTCATAAATTGACTCCAAGATCTGCATAAATTCTTCTTCTTCTTCTTCAGCAAATAGCCCTATGTAGGCTTCAGCATCAATATCAGTGTCTGAAGAAGAAATATCTGAAAGAGTCTTCTCATTCTTGGCAACAAAAGACTTCTCTTTCTTCCCTTTGAAGTGAGTCTTTTTCCTGTAACTGGATTCTTTTCTTTTCTCAGGACAATCAGCAATGACATGACCCTGTCTATTGCAGCAGTAGCACACAATCTTTGATCCAGTTGCCTTGCTTGTCTTTGTCTTCTTCCTGTCCTTCTTAGAAGGCTTTTTCTCCTGATACAAGACTTCTTTTCCCTTGTAAGTAGATGGTCTGGACCTCCACTGTTTCTTTTTCAGGAATTTCTGAAAGTGTCTAGTGAAGGCAGCAAAGTATTCATCACTTTCACTGCTTGTAGACTTTGTACTGACAGACCCTTCTGACTCAGATTCAACTACCTCTGGAGGTGGAGTTGATGACTTAGTTCTGCATTTTCTGGGAACTTCTGTCTTGAAGGCAACAGTCCTTTCCTTGTGCTCAGTCCTTGTTGATTTCTCCTCCTCTTTCCTCACTGTCAGCTGCATCTCATATGACAACAACTTGCCAAATAGTGTAGGAGGAGGAATTTCTCCCAACTTTGCCATTTCTCTTATGGCACAGATCTTGGTGTCCCAATCTTTGGTTAGGGACCTTAGGAATTTGTCATTTAGTTCATAGTTGCTGAACTCTCTTCCATAAGACATGAGTTCATTAACTATTCTATAGAACTTCTTGTAGCATTCAGTGATGCTATCTCCCTTGCCTTGCCTAAAGCTCTCATACTCTTGATTAAGCAAGGACTTCCTATCTTGCCTAACTTCTTCAGAACCTTCCATATAGACAATGAGAGTATCCCACATCTCTTTTGCTGTTTTACAGTGAATTAAGTTCTGGAAGGTGGCATCATCAATGGCACTAACTATTATGTTCTGTGCTCTCTTGTCCATGGTTGCTAGGACAATCTCATCCTTGGTAATCTCAGAGAAATCCTTTGGAGTCCTCTGATTTGCATCCAATACTGAAATCTTCATGGGCACATAGGGCCCTTCCTTAACTGTGATGTAGATTCTTGGGTCTGAGGCCTCCATAAATAGCCTTACCCGCTCTTTCCAGATCCCAAAAATTTTCTTTCTGCAAATAGGTAATTTCATGGAACCCAATTCTTTATGATTTTCAAAGGAACTCATGGTTCTTGATTTTCTTGAAGCTGTTTTCTGACTTAGACTGTTTCTGCCAATCAGGATCTCCTTAGACTGTTAGTCCTTGTTTTGAGGAACCTCGCTTTGATACCACTTGAAAGATATGGTACCTAAATACCTAGAGGGGGGGGGGGGTGGTGAATAGGTGACCTACTCCTTTTCTAACTTTGTTAGCAGCCAAACAGTTATATCACAGATTTCTAAGTAGTCTATTACAGCAATCAGCAATAATCAAACATACACAGCACATTCACAGCACAGCACACAGTGATTTATAGTGGTTCCCCAATCTTTGGGTACATCCACTTTCCCCCTTCGCCTATCTAGCAGTGTACTAGATTTGGCCAAACTTCTCCACTGTCTCAGAACCCAAATAGGTTCCTACACCTCAGGCCCAAAGCCTTACACCTCAGCTTTCTCCAAAGCCTACACTCAGCCACAAAGGCCTACACTCAGCCACCCAGGCCTACACTCAGCCAATCAAGGCCTACACTCAGAGTTCTTCAACTCCTACACTCAGGCTATCAAGCCCTACCCTCAGCCTTTATAAATTTAGGCTTACAATGCACTCAGATCCAAAGATCCTACAAGTTAAAATAGTATTACAACAAATAACTCAACAACTCAGAAAATAAGAGAGGAGTTGAGAGTTTCTTGCTGAGTTCTTGGAAGAACTCAGATAGGTCCAAACTGACTTAGCTTCCTTCAAAGCTTCTTGAGTAGAACTGAATAAGTCTGAATCCTCTGCAGTTGTTCCTTGACCTCTGCTTCTTAAGATCCAGATGCTTCTGAATCCTTCTTCTCAGCCTAGTTCCAAAGACTGAATTCTTGATTGGAGCTCTCTCTCTCCAACTTCTTAGATCTGCCGTTGGACAGCACGATCTTCTTGATTTGTATCACTTGGATAACTTGATCAGCAACCACTTGAACAAATCTCTTAGATTAATCTGAACTCAATCAGAACTTAATCTTCTTCTGTTAACTCTTCACAACAACCTTAGTTTCTGTAAACAGTCTGTGCCTATTTATAGGCCTTCTTCATGGTAACCGGCTGGTCCGGTTCATAACTGACTTCTGACATCTCTGACAAGTGCTGTAGACCGGCTGAAACGGCAGCTGTCATGTCATCCAGTCAATTCTTGAAATTCTCTAACTGTCAGATAGTGTCGAGACTTTCTGTTCTTAAGTGTCGACACTTATAGACCAAGTGTCGACACATGCTGTGTAAGTGTCGACACAAGTCTACAAGGTGTCGACACAACTCCTTGTATGTCTCGACACAGATTCTTATTCAGGTGTCGACACTTGGAATTGAGTGTCGACACAAGTACTTGATCTTCTGTAACTTGTTAAATTCTTCTAAGTGTCGACACATCTCCTTTGTGTCGACACATCTTCATGTGTTGAAACTGTCAAGTGTCGACACTGCTTCTTGGTGTCGACACAAGTCTTCAATATAGATTCTTCAGCTGAGTGTCGACACATTCCCTTAGTGTCGACACTTGTACTTAGAATATTTTTGTAGATATTTCTGTTCTTTGCTAAGTGTCGACACAGCTCCTTGTGTCGACACTTTCTTTGAGTCTTCAACTGAGTGTCGACACATTGTGCTGGGTGTCGACACTTTCTTCAAGTGTTGACTCTTCTGGTTGTGTGTCGACACATTGTGTTGAGTGTCGACACATACTTCAAGTGTTGACTCTTTTGGTTGTGTGTCGACACATTGTGCTGAGTGTCGACACATACTTCAAGTGTTGACTCTTTTGGTTGTGTGTCGACACATTGTGCTGAGTGTCGACACATACTTAATATGTTGACTCTTCTGGTTAAGTGTCGACACATTGTGCTAGGTGTCTACACTTGCACTTAGTCTCTGCAGAATTTTGCTGAGTGTCGACACAACTCCAAGTGTCGACACTTTCTGGTGTAGACACAGCTCTTCTAGGTGTCGACACTTCTGCTAAGTGTCGACACTGCTTCTCTGCATTCTTCTTCACTGAGTGTCGACACAGCTCCTTGTGTCGACACTTTCTGTCTGGTGTCGACTCTGCATCCCAGGTGTCGACACAATGACTCCAAGTGTCGACACTGCTTGTCTGGGTGTCGACACAAGCTTTCTCAAGTGTCGGCACTTTCCCTCTGGGTGTCGACACATGGACTTAGAAAGTTTTAGCTTCAGTCCAGTGAATACCTAACCTGCACAAGTAACTCAAACATACATCAAATACATCATGATGTATATCATTGAGTTGGGTGAGGCTTCTTCAAATCAGGTACATTTGACCAATGTACCCAACAATCCTGCCACTCAGGCTCTCATTAGTTGGCATGGCTGGAAGGCACACTGGGCCCCGAGTAGACCTGCTGTCCAGGATCTCACTAGCTGGCAGGTTCGTTGGATCTCCTGGGGGGTAAGGGAATACCCCGGGAGGACCCCGCTGCTCAGGCTCTCATTACCTGGCAGTGCTGGAAGGCGCACTCGGCCCCAAGTAGACCCGCTGTCCAGGATCTCACTAGCTGGAAGGTTCGTAGGCTTGCATAGGGGTAAGGGAATACCCCGAGATGATCCCGCTGCTCAGGCTCTCATTAGCTAGCAGGTTTCGAAGGCGCACTCAGCCCTGGGTAGACCAGCTGTCCAGGCTCTCACTAGCCGGTATGTCCGTAGGCTCACACGGGGGAAAGGAAAGGGAGATGGAAATTAGCAAGACCCCAAGAGGATCCTGATGCTTAGGCTCTCATTAGCTGGCAGGGCTGGAAGGCGCACTCATCCCCGGGTAGGCCCGCTGTTCAGGCTCTCACTAGCTCGTAGGTCCGTAGGCTCGTTTGGGGGGTAAGGGAATACCCCGAGAGGATCCCGCTGCTCGGGCTCTCACTAGCTAGCAGGGCTGGAAGGCGCACTCGGCCCCGAGTAGACCCACTATCCATGCTCTCACTAGCTGGCAGCTCCGTAGGCTCTCCTGGGGGAAAGGAAAGGGAGATGGAAATTAGCAAGACCCCGAGAGGATCCCGCTGCTCAGGCTCTCATTAGCTGGCAGGGCTGGAAAGCTCACTCGGCCCCTGGTAGACCTGCTGTCCAGGCTCTCACTAGCTGGTAGGGTCATAGCTCGCTTAGGGGGAAAGGGAGAAAGGATTGTGGTACCTTGCAAGACCCTAAGTAGACCCGCTGTCAGGCTCTCACAAGTTGACAGGGCCGTGGGCTCGCTTGGGGGGGGAGAAGGAAAAATGAATTTTTTGTTTAAGTGGTACCAGGTGGACCCGATGACCAGGCTCACACCAAGAAGACAGGGCTGTTGAAATCATGATGGCATTGCGAAACACTTGATAACAAGTTTCCAAACAGCTAACACCAGTGCTAAGTAAGGATGGGATAACCCAGACCCCTCTCGGTAGGGCTCTTGGCATAACCCTCCCGACAGGGGTCTCGACAGGGTTCTCAGCGTAACCCTCTCGGTTGGGGTCTTACCATAACCCTCTCGCCCGGGCTCCAGGCTAGCTCCTCTCGGCAGGGTTCCCGGCACGGCACCTCTGGCGAGACTCTCTGCAGGTTCCTTTTAGCAGGTTTTTACTTAGCCAACTCTTCAAACGTGTAAGAGCCGAACAAAAACAAACCGAAATGGTTTTAACTGAAACTTTATTATCCGAAAAAGGTATCTATTACAAAGGTATGACCTCCCTTATATAGAATGGAGGAGAGAAGAGAGAATACAAATAAGAGATATGAGACTAAAAATTTATATGATTCAAGCGGACTATATAGACACAAACCGCACAAGCCGCGCGGTTAGGCAGAAGGGCTAACCGCTCGGCTACTACCAGAGAGAGAAAGAGATCGCCATGGGAGACCGCTAGACCGCCCGGTCTCCAAGTCGCCAGAGACAACCCGCTAGACCGCTTGGACCTCAGACAGCAACACACAGCAACCAAACCGCTGAAGGGTAATCCGCCAAACCGTGCGGTCATCAACCCGCCAAGCCAGACCGCCAGACCGCTCGGTCACAAACTTCAACACTCCCCCTCAAGCTGGAGCATATATATCGATCATGCCCAGCTTGTCACAAATATGAAGAAAAGAGGTAGATACTGGCTTGATGAAGATGTCAGCCAGCTCTTTATCAGAAGTGACGAAGGGAGTGCAAATTTGTTCTTTCAAAATCTCTTCACGAATGAAATGACAGTCGACCTCAATGTGCTTGGTTCTTTCATGAAAGACTGGATTTTTTGGAGATGTATATGACAGCCTTGTTGTCACAGAACATAGGTAGAGTATGGTGGTAGACCTCTCCTAAATGCAGCATGAGAGCCCGTAGCCATTTTAACTCACAAGTGGTCGATGCCATACTCCGATACTCTGCTTCAGCACTGGACCTGGAAACAACAGACTGCTTCTTGCTCTTCCATCTTACCAGATTCCCCCAACAAAGGTGCAGAAACCGGAGGTAGATTTGCGATCCCCTTTGTCATCAGCATAACTCGCATCTGAGTATGTTTCAACCCTCAGGTGACCATTCTTCTGAAAGAGTAATCCTTTCCCAGGCGCTGCTTTGACATACTCCAAGATCCTCAAGGCGGACTGTAGATGGCACTCCTTAGGAGCTTGCATGAATTGACTCACCTTCCCCACAACATAAGAAATGTCGGGCCTGGTCACTGTGAGATATATGAGCTTACCAACTAGACGCCTGTACCACGTAGTATCTGAAAGAAGGGGCGAATCATCTGTCCAGGTTTTGTCTTCTCCAATAGCCATGGGGCATCGGGCAGGTTTGGCTCCAGTCAATCCTGCTTCTTTTAAAAGATCTAGATCATACTTACGCTGGGAGAGGACTAAGGAGTTGGGCTTCCGAGAGATTTCAATCCCCAAAAAGTACTTCGGAGAGCCCATATCTTTCGTGACCAGATGTTGACGAAGATGACGCTTTGTCAAGGCTACCCCTTCCTGATCATCGCCAGTGAGAAGAATATCATCGACGTACACAACAAGAACCACCAGGCCCGAGGAGGTTTTGCGAATAAATAGCGAGTGATCGGCAGAGCTGCGCACAAAACCAACGGCCGCCACGATGCCGCTGAACTTGTCAAACCAAGCTTTAGGGCTCTGCTTGAGTCCATAGATTGCCTTCTTCAACTGGCATACTCGGGTCTCCCCCTGAGCAACATACCCAGGAGGTTGCTCCATATAGACGGCCTCCTGAAGATCACCATAAAGGAAGGCATTCTTGACATCCAGCTGCGAAATCGGCCACTCTCGATTGACCTCCACAGAGAGAAGGACTCGGATTGTGCTGAGACGAGCCACCAGAGAGAAAGTGTCAAAGTAATCAACGCCATATGTCTGAGTAAAGCCCTTAGCAACAAGGCGAGCTTTATAACGGTCCACCGTGCCGTCGGGGACAAATTTGACCACAAAGACCCAGCGACAGCCAACAACATCAGTACCGAAGGGAGGAGGAATAAGAGTCCAGGTACCCCGCTCCGTGAGGGTCGCCATTTCCTCATCCATGGCCAGCTTCCAGTGGGGAATATCAAGGGCCTCCTGATAGGAACGAGGTGTGGCAGTGGCAGAGATAGCTAGCGCAAAGGCCCTGCGAGAAGGGGTAAGACGATCATATGAAACAACAACAACAAGGGGGTGTAGGGTACATGTCCGCACCCCTTTGCGAAGAGCCACAGGGAGATCCAGGTCGGCGGCCCCCTCGGTATCCGGAGCATCCGTGGCAGAGAGAGCTGGCCCGGGAGAAGAGAGCGACGGCGGTGGAGAGGATGGAGACGGTGATGGAGAAGTGGGAGAGAGAGGTGGAGCGAGAGGAGGGGACGGAGATGGCGGAGGGGTGGATATCTCGGTAGGAGACGAGGGAACGAAGGGAATAGCAGGAGAATCAGAAGTTGGGGGAAGAGGACAGGAAGCGGGGGAAAGAGAGGAGGATTCAGCCGAGAAGTAGGAGGCATTCTCAAAGAAGGTAACGTCAGCAGAGACGAACTGCTGACGAAGAACAGGGTTAAAGCAACAATAGCCTTTCTGAGTGGTGGAGTACCCCAGAAAGACACATTTGGTGGAGCGAGGGGATAGCTTGTCACGGGTGGCAGATGGGGTATGCACAAATGCAGTGCATCCAAAGATTCAGAGACGGAGAGGAAAAGGCTCCTTGCCCGGATACAGAATGGAGAATGGTGTTTTCCCATGGAGAACGGTGGATGGAATGCGATTGATGAGGTAGCAGGCAAGGAGAACAGCATAGCCCCAATAAGAGCGAGGGACATGCATTTGGGTCATCAATGTGCGAGCCACATCGAGGAGGTGACGGTTTTTGCGTTCCGCCACGCCATTTTGTTGGGAGGTGTAAACACAGCTAGTCTGATGAATAATGTCATGTTGCACACAAAAAGATGTAAAAGCATGACTCAGATACTCTTTAGCATTGTCGGAGCGAAAGGTTTTAATACAAACATTAAACTGTGTTTTAATTAACTGATAAAAAGAGATCCATACATCTAAAAGTTCAGAGCGATCTCGGAGGAGATACACCCAAGTACATCGAGAAAAATCATCTATAAAAGTTACAAAATAAGAACTACCCCGGCCAATGGTGAGGGTAGGAGCAGGTCCCCAGACATCGGAGTGGACAAGATCAAAAGGACGAGTAGAGCCCCGACCTTGCTTCGGTGGGAAGGAGGAACGGTGATGCTTGCCTAGTTGATAGGCATCGCATTGGAGAGGAGTACTAGAGGGAGGGAGGTGGGGCAGAAGCTGATGTAGAAGTCGTGGTGGAGGATGACCGAGACGGAGATGCCACTGGAGAAGATCCGTACAAGAAGAGGAGAAGGCGGACAAGGCGGAAACGTTGTCGAGGAAGTAGAGGCCGCCGCTCTCAGTCCCAATAGCAATCGTCCGGTGGGAGCTCGGATCCTGAAAAGAACAAGAAGTCGGAGTAAATGTCACAGAACACTGAAGCTGCTTGCATAAAGAGGTAACAGACAATAGATTGCACGGAAACTTGGGCACATAGAGAGTGTCCGCTAGTTGTAGTGACAGAGTAACATGAACCACTCCCGTCCCATGAACCGGGGAGGGAGAACCGTCCGAAACGAGGACCGGGGGCAACCGATCATGTTGTTCGAGTAAAGAGAAGCACTGAGGATTGCCCGTCATGTGATTAGTTGCACCAGAGTCGATGAGCCATTTACCTTGAGTCACCATGTGGGCACTACCTGAGGATGTTACAACAGAGGCAGACGGCTTGGAAGAGTCACCGGAGGGGCGAAGATGGGGATGTTTCGTCCAGCAGCGTTCGGAAGTATGTCCGGTACGGCCACAGTGAGAGCAAAGGTAGCGGGAAGAAGCACGGCCGCCAGACTGGTGACTGCGGCTACCAGAGCCACTCCGCTGAGTGTGATGAGAATAGTTATCCGGTGGAGGAGGAGCGGGCAAAAGTGGGCGCTGAAGGAGAGAGGTGACAGCAGCGATGCGGGCAGCGGTGGCATCTAAGGTAGGAGATTCTGCCTCACCCAGAATTTGCTAGCGGATCATGTCATAAGTATCAGGAAGCCGGAGTAGATAACACACAACCAGAAGCTCCTGGAAGTGCTTGTGTTGTTGAGCCAAATCCGCAGAAAAGGGGCGATTCTGAAGAATCTCAGCCCCAAGAGCCTGAACCTGTTGGTAGGCAGCAGCAGGAGACAAGGTAGGACGGGCAAAGAGGTCCGCATATAACGTATAGATGCGGGACGTCTGAGCCCCCTTGGAGTACAGAGCGGCAAGATGAAGCCAAGCGGCCTTGACCGTCTCATCATGACGTATGACGGGAAGGCACTCATCGGAAAGACTGTTCGCAAGCCAAGTACGCACAAGCGCGTCACTCGCATCCCAGTCATCAAAGAGAGGTGAAGTGATAGGAGGTGGGTCATCAACGAGATGGTGGCGTTTGCGTTGTGAGCGAAGTAGAAAGGTGAAAGAGACGCTCTAATCCGGGTAGTTGGAGCCAACAAGCTTGGAAACAGTGCCAAGGTTCCCGGAAGGAGTAGGAGGAAGAGGCAGAGCCAGATTGGTGACAGGGGTGGTGGCAGTAGAGGCATCAGAAAGAGACATAGGAGCAGGAAAAAGGAAGCCGGGCGGTTAAGAAATAACCCGCACAGATAGGAAGAAGAAAAGATGCAGCGGTCACGAGGGTAGAAACCAGCGGCCAGAAAAGCCACGACCAAGCGGCAGACCCAAGCAGAGGGGAAGAAGTCGAATGGCTAGAGGACAGGCCGCGCGAACAGGAGCAGCGACAAAACAGGTCGCGGCGATAGGAGGCGGCGACAAGGAGAGGAAGAGGCCGCGCGGTCAGGGTGCAAACTGGCGAGACAAGCCGCGCGGACAGGGAAGGCACAGAATCAGGAGGAGTAGATCGAGTCCTCTGATACAATGTAAGAACCGAACAAAAACAAACCGAAATGGTTTTAACTGAAATTTTATTATCCAAAAAAGGTATCTATTACAAAGATATGACCTCCCTTATATAGAATAGAGGAGAGAAGAGAGAATACAAATAAGAGATGTGGGACTAAAAATTTACATGACTCAAGCGGACTATACAGACACAAACCGCACAAGCCGCGCGGTTAGGCAGAAGGGATAACCGCTCGGCTACTACCAGAGAGAGAGAGATCGCCATGGGAGACTGCTAGACCGCCCGGTCTCTAAGTCGCCAGAGACAACCCGCTAGTCCGCTTGGACCTCAGACAGCAACACACAGCAACCAAACCGCTGAAGGGTAATCCGCTAAACCGTGCGGTCATCAACCCGCCAAGCCAGACCGCCAGACCGCTCGGTCACAAACGTCAACAAAATGGGTGGAGTACATCACCTAATATCGTAGGGTTCGCGCAAAGGCCATAAACATTCCAGCGAAAAGACAGACCTTTCGATACAATATAAAAGTTGTGGCATTGGCTTGGGGAATCTCTCCCCTTACAAAAAGTTACAAAAAAAAGTTTACAAAAATGAGTTTACAAAAATAAGGGTAAGATTACAATGAAAAAGAAAAAGTGTGGAGGCTATTGGGCAGGCCCGCTGGAGGTCCCGCTGGAGGTCCTGCTGGAGGCTCTGCTGGGGGTGTAGCCGGAGGTCTCGCCGGATGAGCTGCCGCCATATTCCTCGTTCAAGCAAAGCTCCGACGCATCTTTGATCGGAGAGTCGTCCTCTCCCACAGGCTTGGGGATGGGCTCGAATAACCAGGGCAAGATCCCTAGCGCCGTGTGAGTCTCGTCTCCTTCATTCAAAAGCGCAGACTCCCGAAGTACATCGTGGCGGTGGCTTACGTGTTACCCTGAACTATCACGTCGATCTTATACGCGGAATAATGACAGTGCTCGATTCTCTCCTCCAGCGATGCCCGAGCCAGGGCCAGGGCCAGAGCCACCTCCAGGCGCTTCACCTCAACTTGCAGCAGCTGGTTCTCACACTCGAAGCACGACCACCCTCGCGCGAGACAACTGGGCTTGCGCGAAGTCCTGCGAGACGGTCCGTTAAGAAAAATATATATATATATTAAGAGGATGAGAAATATTGAAGGGTCCCGCTTACCTCGGTGGCCGGGCGAGAGGAGAGAAGTTGTTGGGATGCCGCCAAGTCGGCCTTCAGGGTGACCACTTCAGCTGTAGCGGCATCCCTTGCCCTGAGCATGTCAATGAGGTTGCGATCGAGGGTGAGGGTGCGACACCTAGCCATATGCGAGTGCTGGACCACGCAAAGTTGGGCCTGGGTGGCGTCGTAGACGAGGGTCCGGGTAGTCGTCCGATCGAACGTGTCAGCGTCCTCCCGACCATAGAGCCCATAGCCCAGTGCAAAGGCATCGTCAGTGATTGGGTCCTGCTCCCTCCAGGAGGGGAGAAGTATGGAGACCGCAATGCGGTTGGTGGTATGCTCCAACTGGATCAAGGGCTTGCCCTCCGCATTCAGGTACTTCTCGCCGAAGCCAAAATTCTGGTGCCCTTTCGGCACTGGCTTGAGTGGGATCACGGTAGGGGTCTCTGCGGCAGGCCCAGTGGTGCCCGTCTCGCCTGCGACTGACAGGGTCTCGATGGAAGCCGGTACAATGGATTTTCCCTTGTCCGCTACTGACAGTTTTAATTGTTTGAGAGGGGCGGCAGGGAGGGAGCTGCGTTTCCGCTTCTGGGCACTCGGTTCGGAAGAGGATCCTGGCTCCTCCCGGCAGGCGGTGACGGCAGACTTGGCGAGACCCAAATGGTCAGCGAGCACCCTGAACTCGCCAAAAGCTTGGTGGAGGGGGATTTATCATTCACCTGCGAGACCCATGGCTAAATAACCATGCTTCTCAAAACAAAAGATTGCGAGAATAGATTAAAATAATACCTTCGTCGGGATAAACCGGCGGGAGAGAATCCAGGTATCGCCGAAGGAAGGGGACATTGAAAGTCTTGGTCCCGAAGAATTCGGCGAGGGCACCCTCGCCCCCCCCCCCCCCCCCCCCCCGAGAGCAGGCGGCTTGTAGGTCGCATCATCGTACTGAACTGCGCAAGCGGGATGTTTCCAAAGTCACCGGAGACACAAATAAATCTCTGTCCCCAGTGGCGGTTTTTGTTTGCGAGACCGCTCGTCTTCACTAACTGCCCCAAGAAGAAGACCACCCCGCCTTTCGCGTGGAAGTTGAACAGATTCCAAAAGATGGGCAGACTGAATTCAATCCTTTCCGCCCGCATGTAGCAGATGAACACCACCAAGATCGCGACAGAATTTGGGTTGAGCTGGGCCGACACCACCCCATAGTACCGAAGGGCCTGATGCACTTCCGGCTAGAGGGGGAGGTAGAAGCCCACCTCAAAGTGCTCTAGGGGAATGGCGAGCTCCCCATCCGGTGCAAGATTAACCCTAAGGTCATTCCCGGGGTTCCGCGCAGTGAACCCGGTGGGGATGAAGTTGGCGACTATCATGTCGAACTCCTCCAGAGTCAACCGGCAGAGGGGGGGATTTGTGTTCTAGGAAGGATTGCGCACACTTGAAGCGGCCATCGCCCTCGCCAAGCATCTTGAAGAGAAGGCGAGAGGAGAGGAAAAATCGGGGAGGCGAGAGCCGTGGCGCTGCAAAGAACGACGAGAGCAGTCGGGAGGAGGTCGAAGGCTTGGAATCAAAGAAGTGAATGCAGAGAAGTAAATGTGGTAGGTGGATCGACCTATTTATAGAAAATTCGATAATTATGAGTTTTTCCCTAAATACGGTGGGGGTACAGTCACCAAGTCAGCGAATCCCGATGTTTTGAATCCTCGATTTCCATCCTGCCTCGTCGGCACTCCTTGGACCTGCAGAAAGCGAGAACCTCCAGGAAGGGCTAGGGTAAAAGCAAACGTTCATAGCGGGTGAGAAGTGTGGAACAGGGCGTGAGAGTCAAGCATTTGCAAAGAATCAGATGTGAAAGCATAAAACCCAGAAAGAAAAAGCACAGACATAGAGGGGCTCTTGCTGGGCGAGAGTCGCGAAATAGCAATGATAATTGAAAGTCCACCTAGTGTCAACTATCTTCACCTATGGGGGGGATAGGTGACGTGCAGCGTTTTTGCGGAATGTAAATTGTACCTGCACACGAAAATAAAACAACACAGCACAACAGAGTACACAAGCTATTTATAGTGGTTCCCCGACTTGGGTACATCCACTTTCCCCCTTCGACCTATCTCCCAACAAGGGACGACTCGGTCTCTTCACCAACAGGATTGAAATCCAATCCTTGCACTATCGGAAGGAACCCTTCCACACGTAGGAGTCAACACTCCCACAACACGGGTTGCACCCAACCCTTACAACACGGAACCACCGTTCCTTTACAACAAAAATAAAATAGAATGTACAAGAGATACAAACTACGTTTGGAGACAAGGGTGTCCCTCTTTGTTGACGACGTGTTCTCGAAGTCCACAAAGAGTCCACAACCCTAGATCTCTCTTGGAGAGGATCTCCCCGGAACCGGCGGCGGCAAGATGGGCGGCGGCTAGGTTCACGGGATCGGCGGCAACAACGATGTGCGGCTGCAGTTCTTTAGAGATCCAAACTTCGTAGCGAAGCTAGCTAGGTCTACCAACGGTCACACTAGGATCAATCGTCTCGATCGATTCGGATGGGGAAGATTTTCCCGATCTACAAATCGAGAGACAAGAGATCTCCGTTAGACACGTGAGACGTTGAGCTTAGCTAGGCCTCTGACGCAGGAGGATCTGGGCGAAACCACGATCAACCGGCGAACAACTTGGCGCGAGCGGCAGCGGCGGCGGCGGAGCGGAAACGGCGATCTAGGTCACGTCGCGGCTCGCGTTTTTCTTTTCTTCTTCGCTGCTTTTACTGTTCAAAAATACCCGTGTATTTATACACTGTAGACACTTACAGTATGACCGTTGTGGGTCCCACACGTAGAAACCCGAAATCCGGTTCAAAATAATCCAGCAGCAGAATCCGGTCCAGCAGCTTCCAGAGAAAATGTCAAGTAAAAATCGGCGAGAATCGCAGGTGATTCTCGACGAATCGGCGAGAATCAGTTAGTGATTCTCAACGATTCGTCGAGAATCACTAGTGATTCTCGCCGAATCACTTGATGATTCTCAACGAATATAACTTGATATTCATGATCTGCTCAACGATAGGTTCGGCGAGAATCACTAGTGATTCTCGCCGAATCTTACTTGGCACCGTTTTGAGGTAGCCGGATAGAGTCGGCGAGAATCACTAATGATTCTCGACGATTCGGCGAGAATCACTAGTGATTCTCGCCGAATCGGCGAGAATCACTTGGTGATTCTCGTCGAATTACACTTAGACGAATTTTCGTCTTTCCACCCAATAGCTGCTCCTTGACCCATCCTTGCTCCTTGTCTGCTCTTGTATAAACATGGCCCTGTACTTGAAAGTAAGTGCACTCCAATAGAGAGAGTACACGTAGGCCAACACACTGATCTGCTCAACGAGGGATTACGACATGCAGACACGTGTATATTGACCTACTGCACCCTGACATTGGTGTGCACTTAGCATGGAATAACTGCAAGCACAACTTGAGAGGTTTCATCAAATACATTGTGAATTCATCTTAGCTTGACAGGTGGCTTCCTCAAATCCAGGTAATTGTGGATGCAATACCCAACAATCTCCCCCTATTTGACGAAACCAAAACCCTACTAGCTAAGATGAATTACACCAATCAAATAATATAAACATCATTCAGAATTTAAATATGCAGCACAAGATAATATAGGCAGACAAATCAAGACTTGAGTCATTCATAATTTCAAATGCATATATATATATATATATATATATATATATATATATATATATATATATATATATATATATATATATATATATATATGTATATATACATAATCTCAAGATTGTTCAGATAATAATAATAACCATTAATCGTTCTTAACAGAGAATGACAAGCTATAAAGTTTTGACTATTTTTCTTTGGCTAAGTCATCCTTGTGTTTTTGCGCCAAATACTTCTTTCTTTGCCTCTCCATATACTCTTTGGGCTTCGGATAATATCTGGGAGGAGGAGCTTTATCTGCCGCCGTGTTGGTCCTGAAGAAGATGTTTTGTTTGGCTTCATACGTCTTGTGCATTTCCCACTCATACTGGCTGTATACTTCGTTTCGATTGATTTCTCCTTTTTCCTGTAGCCAGAATGTGTCCAAGATGATATTCTTTGAAACTGGACTCCACTTTTCATTTCTTACTTCCTCCTCACTCAGTCGAATTCTCTTTTCAGCTTGTGTCTCCTTGGAGGTCCCTTCTTGAGCTTTTCGCTTGCCCCTGGCTTTTGCTAGGGCCTCTTGGTCAAATATGCTCATCAGTTTTGCTTTAGAAACAGCCCTAGCATCAGCTTCACTCATGGGAACATCTGCAGCACTTACTCCCTTAGCAGCACTTACTCCCGCAGCAGCCGTAGTAGTCACAGGAGCATGAATACCTGCAGGATTCAAATCGACGCCTAATGCCTGTTGGAGCATCCACCAGCAGCTGTCATAGACATATTTGTTTGACTGTTCAAAGTTTGTGATCATGATTTCTTGAAGCTCGGCCATCTTAGCTATATATTCCTTCTCCCCCTTTTTGGCTTCGACTGCGATGGAGTTTGCATAGGAGTGCAGGGAGTCATCAATATGCTTGGTAGTCCTGGAGAATTCAGTGATCAAGGTCTGCTGATTGGCGTTGAGAGTTACCATATTACCGTCAAACTTTTGAATGTTGTTTGCTACAACATGAGCATTCTGATTTACTACGGTAAGAGTATCGGTGTTCTTTTTCAATCCGGCCATAAGAAGAGTGACCGCTTGGCCGGCCGCTGTATACTTTTCTTCAAATTTCTTGTCCATCATGTCAAGTTTATGATTGATCTCCACCATGTTCTTGAGCATGAGATTTTCAGACTTCTTAATCCTTTGCAGCATTTTATTCTGAGCTTTATCAAAGGAGGCTTTAAGCTCATTCACTATGCCCTGAATGATATTCACGGTATGAGTGGCTAGATTATCTCGTAGTGGAAGATTCGGAGGCACTTCTTGGCCTTGCACTTCATCAGATGCACTTGTAGAGCTGGACATGAGCACAGTCTCTAAGGGTGGAATGCTGGCAGCATCTGTAGGTTCCTCGGGCTCCCCCTCCACTCGTGCACCAATGTTTTCAGGAACGATTTCAGGTGCGTGCTTGTCAGATGGAGGTTCAATGAGATCCTGAGTCTCCAATGCTTCTTGTCCCTCATTGTCATCTTCTTCTCCTTCATCATCCATGAAATCATCTTCATCAGCATCCTCTTCCAACTCTTGGTCAGCAGTCTCCTGTACATCAGCTGCGGCTCCTTGATCGTTCCGGTTCAGGGCCTCCTCATTCTCCGACACAGCTTCACTGTCTTCTTGTATACCTGCCACAGCATCTCTGGCCATTTGGGAGATGTCAGCTACGATATCAGCATGAGTGGGTAGAGGCTCCCCCTCAATTCCTGCAGTCAAAGTATCAGGAATTTCACTGGGGGTTACTGCTGGAGATACTTCATGTTGTTCTTCCACGGCAGCCTGCCCAATTCGCCCCTCCCATCTGTCAAAAACACTTGAATCCATCTTCTTCAAGTAGTGTAGAGGAACACCTTTACTCATATCATACTTGTCTCCATTCAGCTGATTGAGATACAGACTTATGATTCAGCCAAAGCTCGGAGATCTCAGGGTGTCCTTTATCTTCTCAAACAGCAAAGCCCCCCAGTTGAAACTTTTCCGGCAGACAATTGCCACCAGGATCTTGAACATATCCCCAGAGATATGGTCATGAGAGCCTGGCTTGCAGATGAGTACTTTTCCGATTATGTCTGACAGAAGCTTCCCTTCTTCATTCATATCCTTGCGCTTTATTGACCGTGTTCCTCGAGGGAGCCCACAGAATAATAGAGTCCGGGTTTTGTCTTCTTCCTCAAGATAGTCCTCATGCTCCGAGCTAGAGAGCTGCAGGAAGCGGGTCAGCTTGCTGGCAGACATCTTGATCTTTGTCCCGGCTACCTTGCTTTTGATAAGAGAATCATCATTCCGGAGTTTTGCGGTTGCAAAGAACTCCAGCACCTCCTTGTCCAGGATTTTACAGGGATGCTCTAGGACGAATGAGAGTCCAGCCTCCTCTAGCATAAGGATGATGTTCCTGAATTCATCTGAGGCATGAGAGAACCCTGTGCGAACCAGCTCGCATCCGGTGACCAGCCCAACAGTTGTCCTTGGAGCCATCGTAAATCTAGGGAGAAAAGTCCTACTCTACGCTTAATCAAAAATCAAAAAGGATGCGACACTAGTAATCAAGTCCAAGTAAGGGTGAGGGGGTGGTTATCTAAAAGCGTAGACGGGAGTTAGATGGTTGAAGATGAGGGGCACCGGACGGGAGAGATCGTCGGTGAGCTTCCTGCGGGATGTCGACGGAAGCCGGCACGGTTCGGCGAGATACTTGCGGGAAGACGATGGAGACTTTTGGTGAGAAACTTCGGTGGATTCTTGCGGGAAACCTTCGATGAGAAACTTGCGGATTCGGTGAGTTTCCTGCGCGATTCGGCGAGTTTCCTGTGGGATTCGGCGGGAGACCTTCGATGGAGACCGATTCGGCGAGAGTCTTGCGGGAGTCGGCGAGTTTCCTGCGGAGGAGTCGATTCGGCGAGCTTCCCTTGCGACGAGAATCGACAAGTTTTCCTGCGGAGAGCGTTCTTAGGCGGGATTCCTGCGGGAGGTGAAGGGTCGGCGGGAATGGGTTTCTTCTTAAATGAGATTCTCCTTAAAGCCAAGCTCGACGAGTTAAATGGGATTCTCACGGTTTCGTTTGTCTAAGTTAATTTGAAAGTCTTCTAACTATATAGATACTCCTTAAAGCCAACCTATTAGGGTTTGAGCCGGCTTTTCCATATAAATTGATTTAAGCATCTTCTAAGTATGTAAATACTTCGTAAGGCCAATCTACGCTGGTTTTCAGTGAACTAATTTAAGCCTGTAGACGTTAGATCTCGAGTCTACTAGGGGAATTTCCGATAAGTCTTCAACATTGTATCTATGGTTTATGTTTACCATGTTAACATATCATTAGATGTACTCACACAATGGTGTAAATATAGGTATAACTATATATACATATATATATATATATGTAAATGTGGATACAATATGACTCAAGTCCTGGAATTGATCAACCGTACCTGGGATTATGAGAGTTATCATTTAGTCCCTCAGGTAAAACATTTTAGGAGCTCAATGTGAATATGCTCAAGTAGATATCACATCTGTTATTCCAGACGCTTGTTCCAATTTAGTCTTGAGCCACCTACTGTCTAGTTCCCATCATATTCACGGGAACCTAGACTACCCTGCAAGAAAGAATTACTTTACCTTAGGAACCCAAATCATATTGGGTCCTAGGTTCCTGTTAGCATAAGCACTCGACTGCCTTCCTTCAGAAAACCTGTCAGGAAGGCTACCTCTGCTCAGAAAATGTGGATAGGCCCTTGCCCTTGACACAGAGGGGTTGTGCCAACAGTCGATGGAAAAGTGTCTCACTTTGCCATAGCACCAACACGGGTGAATGTTGTATCGCCGTTTCTGACCTGATCTAGTGACTGAGGTAGTCACGGTCCTAGGTCTCAACGGGATAGGGCATGATCTCCTAACAAAATTCCCTCTTCCACCGTGACACGTGGAATGGTGGAAGGAATGCATGTTGCGAGCGTCATGAGGCCGGGGAGGTGGTGCCTTCCTTTCAGGCATCCCCCTTCCTGAGGCCCCATGAAAACTTACACCATGACTTCTAACTTCCCTGTCCTGTGTCCTCGGGTGGTGAGAAGTGTTCTGTGAGCTGGTACATGCAGATTCACACCGAGTTGAGGCAGTGGCAGTGAATACAAAAGGCTCAGAATGAGTCTTAGGTATTCTCTCATGGGTGGCCACGACGGCCCTTGCACTACGGGTGTCTCCACATGAGGACAGATCACCCTTACAGTGACCACGATTGTTCCTGTGGTCATACCTGAAGGCATGATGAGTTGCCTTCCTGCTTGGAGTGGGGGGTCGGAATACCGTTTCCCCATTTCTCCACGAATTGATAATCCGGGAGATCCACTCATTTTCTTGTTTTCTCTTTATGGCATCAACCTTGGAAAAGTTTGATACTATTCTTTTCTCATTCTCTAGACTACTTTCTAGAGCTGAGATTTTAGAGTCCTTGACCTTGTTGGATGCCAATTGGAGAACCAACAAGATCTTCAGTCGAGCAATCTCTTGAGCTTGCTCCTCAGCAAGTAGGTTGCTTGTCTGAAGGGCTCTCTTCAGGGAATCAGCATTTTCTGAAGGAAGGCAGTTCCTGTCTTCAAAAACTTCAAGAGAGACGGGGCAGGATGAAGAAGTTACCTGCTCTTCTGTGTTATTGTCATTAGAGCCAGTGACCATTGTCTCATCCTCATCAGAGCTGCTTTCCTCACTGGCCTCTTCAGTCTCTGACACGGACACTGGAGCTCTGATGCTGTCCGAGAGATCCTTGCCTTCATCTTCAAAGGTGAAGACCCCCACATAGGCTTCATCCTCTGGTTGACAGCAGATTCCAGCTTTCTTTGACCCCCCCATCAGCTCAGAGATCATCACCCACATAGATTTAGCCGTCCTACATTTTTCCAATCTAGAGCGAGAAGCTCCAGACCAGATATCCAAGATAATTTGACGAATCCTCTTGTCCAAGTTAAATAGTGACAGTTCCGTCTCTGACATCTCTGCAATGCACTTGGGCACTTCGATATTCTTTCCAGAGCAGGAGGTCTTCATAGGAATAAAAGGACCCTCTTCCAGGATGAAATATGCTCGAGGATCGATGGCCTCCAAGTGATATGACACCCTCATCCTCTAGACGGGATAATACTCCTTTGTACATGCGGGAAGTCTTAGTGGCGATATCTCATAATCCAGCTCCATGCTTCTGACACCGGTGGCAGGATACTACTCAAGGTGTAAACCTTTTTGATGAGTAATCTCCCTCTGATACCACTTGAAAGTCCACCTAGTGTCAACTATCTTCACCTATGGGGGGGGATAGGTGACGTGCAGCGTTTTTGCGGAATGTAAATTGTACCTGCACACGAAAATAAAACAACACAGCACAACAGAGTACACAAGCTATTTATAGTGGTTCCCCGACTTGGGTACATCCACTTTCCCCCTTCGACCTATCTCCCAACAAGGGACGACTCGGTCTCTTCACCAACAGGATTGAAATCCAATCCTTGCACTATCGGAAGGAACCCTTCCACACGTAGGAGTCAACACTCCCACAACACGGGTTGCACCCAACCCTTACAACACGGAACCACCGTTCCTTTACAACAAAAATAAAATAGAATGTACAAGAGATACAAACTACGTTTGGAGACAAGGGTGTCCCTCTTTGTTGACGACGTGTTCTCGAAGTCCACAAAGAGTCCACAACCCTAGATCTCTCTTGGAGAGGATCTCCCCGGAACCGGCGGCGGCAAGATGGGCGGCGGCTAGGTTCACGGGATCGGCGGCAACAACGATGTGCGGCTGCAGTTCTTTAGAGATCCAAACTTCGTAGCGAAGCTAGCTAGGTCTACCAACGGTCATACTAGGATCAATCGTCTCGATCGATTCAGATGGGGAAGATTTTCCTGATCTACAAATCGAGAGACAAGAGATCTCCGGTTAGACACGTGAGACGCTGAGCTTAGCTAGGCTTCTGACGCAGGAGGATCTGGGCGAAACCACGATCAACCGGCGAACAACTTGGCGCGAGCGGCAGCGGCGGCGGCGGAGCGGAAACGGCGATCTAGGTCACGTCGCGAATCGCGTTTTTCTTTTCTTCTTCGCTGCTTTTACTGTTCAAAAATACCCGTGTATTTATACACTGTAGACACTTACAATATGACCGTTGTGGGTCCCACACGTAGAAACCCGAAATCCGGTTCAAAATAGTCCAGCGGCAGAATCCGGTCCAGCAGCTTCCAGAGAAAACGTCAAGTAAAAATCGGCGAGAATCGCAGGTGATTCTCGACGAATCGGCGAGAATCAGTTAGTGATTCTCGACGATTCGTCGAGAATCACTAGTGATTCTCGCCGAATCACTTGATGATTCTCAACGAATATAACTTGATATTCATGATCTGCTCAACGATGGGTTCGGCGAGAATCACTAGTGATTCTCGCCGAATCTTACTTGGAACCGTTTTGAGGTAGCCGGATAGAGTCGGCGAGAATCACTAATGATTCTCGACGATTCGGCGAGAATCACTTGGTGATTCTCGTCGAATTACACTTAGATGAATTTTCGTCTTTCCACCCAATAGCTGCTCCTTGACCCATCCATGCTCCTTGTCTGCTCTTGTATAAACATGACCCTGTACTTGAAAGTAAGTGCACTCCAATAGAGAGAGTACACATAGGCCAACACACTGATCTGCTCATCGAGGGATTACGACGTGCAGACCCGTGTATATTGACCTACTGCACCCTGACATTGGTGTGCACTTAGCATGGAATAACTGCAAGCACAACTTGAGAGGTTTCATCAAATACATTGTGAATTCATCTTAGCTTGACAGGTGGCTTCCTCAAATCCAGGTAATTGTGGATGCAATACCCAACAATAATAAATAATAATTGTTCGTCACCATGAGGCGCAAGGGGTACAAAGCGGGAAGGGTAGGCTGATGGGGTGGGTAAAGAAGAAGCTAGCCCCACAGGGCTCAGTATGGCTTCCACCGCCAACGACCCAGACCTCGTCTGCCAGACCTCGGAGGCACTCGCGGATCGAAGAAGGCCGTCATGGCTGTCAGCCCCTCGTTGGCCAGACGGAGCTGATCTCGAACCCGCGCAACGTATCTTCCTGGGGAGGTCTCGGCGGAATGCATGTCTTGGGGCTCCGCCCCACCAATGAAGTAGGCGCAGTCCCGCTCGACGATCGCCAACCGCCGCTCCATCATCCCGTGGATTCTCTTCACCACTACTGAGTTGGCTCGATGCCCCCGCGCGAGCTTCTATAGGATCACCGCAATACTCTGCCTCCGCGCCTTGCCGCTCCTAGAGGCCTTGAGAAAGTACTCCATCTCGCTAGACGAGGGGAGGGGCGAGTCTTCCCGGTTTTCTTCTTCTTCATCTTCCGCCTCCTGCTCCTTCGGATCTAGAGGGCAGATTTTAGTCAGATCGGAAGGGTATCAAAAGAAAAGCTGGAAGGTTCTCGCATACCTGAAGAGCGATGGGTGCCCTCCCCCGATGGCTGGCGAGAAGGGCCGGGCTAGCTCTCTGAACATTTTCCGAAAAGTAGGTGGAGCGGCTTGCCCCGACCTGGATGAAACGTCCTGCGCTCCAAGGTCTCGGTCTCGTCTAGTAGGGGAACAAAGACGCCCTCTCTCGGCGAGGGCTGGGATCCCGGCGCAGGTGCAGTTGGCTCTGAGATGACCCCTCCAGCGGGAAGGGCGGGATCGGGCGCCAGATTGGTAAGATTTTTGGGAGGAGAAATCCTGGGCCCCTGATCAACGAGGTTCAGGCTCCCAGGAATAGGTGCTGCGAGAGGTCAGGTCAGCGCAAAGGAGAAACAGATCATTTAAAGCGGTGTCAAGCCAGCGAAAGGGATAAATACCAGGAGAGCTTAGGGGATCGGCCGGGGTAGTCGGAGGAGCAGCCCCAGAGACTGGCGGTGCAGCCCCCGAGACTGACGGCAGATCCTTATTGAAAAGGCTGGTCGCTTCTGTATCCGCCAGTAGAAAGTCGGCAACGTATTTCGACACCATCCCCGATGAGAAGAGCGATACATCAGTACGCAATCCCGTTCCAACTCTTTAACAGTCCGCGCTAATGGGTAAGGCGAAGAAAGTACCTCCAACAGGGAAGAAGGTTTCTCATCTCGGTTAGGAGTCGGGGTAGGCGAGGCTTGATTCTCTTTTGAGCGGTTTCTCCTGACCGACTTGGCCTTTTTCTTTTTCTTTGGGCGGGAGTTTTCGCAACCTGGCTTCTCGCCAGCTGGCTTCCCGCCAGCTCGCTTCTCGCCAGCTGGCCTCTTGCCCATCAGCCAAGGAGCAACTTTGGCATATTTGGCATGAGACCACGCATGGGCCGTGACAAGGCGAGCCTGAAGTTCTTGCGAGAGCGGTTTTTCAACACACTTGGGACGCATTTTCATGGCTTTGCAGAAGCTCAAGCAGAGAGCAATGACGACAGGGATAGCCTGAGAAACAAACTCAGCGGTGTATATATAAGACAAATGTGGGGTCCACAGAAAGATTCCCTGCCAGTTCAGCAAGCACCCACCAAATATTAGGGGTTGGACGTGTCTTTTCGAGCGCAAGGCTAGCTCACAAAGAGCGGTGATTGTGTATAACCCCATATTCCCTGGGTGGGACCAAGATGCCCTGAGGATCTGGATTGGGCTAGCTTTGGGCTTGAATTTGGATCATATAAGATAGCGGGCGGGAGAGATCTCGCCGTAAGTAGGCAGGAAGGCTCTCACCCAGTGGTCGAGTAATGCCCGTTCGCCGAGCACCACTCGTCGAACCCTAATTCATTGAATCGCGAAGGTCTAATTCGGTGAACTGAGAAGGTTCAATTTGTCGAGATGAGAACGTTAATTTGTCGAACGCAAATTCGTCAAACTGAGCCTTCGACTTAAGTTATTTTTGTCGAGCAGGTTTTAGGTTTAGGCCATAGCTGAACCAGGGCGGCCGGAAAGGCTCCCGCCTTGGGTAGGCATAGGGGCTCGCGCCTCAGGTTGGCGGAAGCCCATCAGCCCTTGGCGTTGAGTAATGCTTCTCCACTCAACGCCCCTTCAGTCTTTTGGTTCCCGCCCGGGGTAGGCGGGAGGGCTCGCTCTCAGAACGAGCAGGGTTCCCGCAGAGCTCAGCAGGAAGAGCTTCTGCTAGATGGGACCCAGACCTAAAATTACCCAAATACCCCTGGGTCTGCATTTAGCCCCTCAGAACAGCGGAGTTTGGCTATTGACAGTCCAACCCAGGGGCATTTTAGTAATTTTAGGGCAGCAAAATTACGATTTTTGCAGACCAAATATTGAAAATCTATAAATAGACCCACAAGATACCCTAGAAGGCAGATTTTTCTGATACTCTCATTTTTCCTTCTAGAGCTTTCTGAGATACTCCTAGCTCAACAATTAGCTTTGGAGGAGAAGTACTCAGAGAACTTCTGGGTTAGAGAATGGAACTCCCAGCTGAGGCTTTGGGTCAGTTCTTAGTCCTTTATCACTAGTTTGGGGTTGAGGTTTGAGATAAATAGGTGTCGATTACATTCCCAAGGTCCGAACTCTCGTTGAGGCAAGTTTTTGGCTTCAACATGGCGAGTCGGCCCTGTCCGAACCTTGCCCTTCTCCTCCAATCATCGAGCCTGCTGAAGATTTGCTGTGTTGACCACGATCCACGCTCACCGCACCAAAATTTTAAAACTGAAAACTCGGTCTCTATGGAGTTCACCCTTGGGGAAGGGGTGATCGCTCACTTACTTCTCCCTCGCACGCCAAACAACTAAGGTATCAGAATAGGGAACAAACCCAAGGGCTCGTTGTAGAGGTCCCATCATACACCCGAAAGATCTTATAGTGCTTCCCCTCCCTAGCCAAATGCCGAGCTGAGGGTATCCCAAAAAGCGTATGAAGACCGGGGAACAAAAAAACATGCCCTCTGAATTTTATGATCCACGATCCACGCCAATTTTTATATAGATATGAAAGGATTGACTTTAATTCAAAGTGAATTTTATGAAATTAGTTAGGAATTCCAATTCAGTCCATCAAGCATGTAAATGACAACAGAAGTGAAATTACACGTTCAATTCCAATTCTAGGGTCCCAAATCCACTCATTTGTTTCGTTCAAATTGGAATGGTTTAATGAATTGAGATATCTTCCATTTCCAGGGTGAATTGAAATTGACCTAAATTCCAAATATATAGCAGATAGAAATGAAATTGGCCATTCCATTTTATCAATGGTAATTACTAGAGATTCGCTGTTCAAATTGACGAAAAAACAGCATGAATAGTAACAGGACATTGAGAAGAAGTTTTCCCAAAAATAGAGGACTTGGAGCATTCAATTTTTTTTAGCGAGTCCAAAGATGACAGAAAATTTAGCCCATGGATTACTGAATCATCACAACAAATAATTTTAGAATAATGAAAAGAAACATCCCTTAATTTTTGAGGATATATGTTCAGATTGCCAATTCAACAAAAATTTTCAAGAAATCAGGGTTCTTAAGGTAAAATTCTTTTAGGCCTTAATTAAAATGGAAGTACATATCTGAACGTGCCATCATTTACTAGGATCTCCTAAAGGTACACTGCCAAATCTTTCATTATTAATGTATAATTTTTGAGCCAAATGAAGCTTAACATGCAATTCATTACTAGTCTTTTGTTTGGAGTCTGACGATGTTCATGATTTAGATACAGAGAGGGAATTAGTGCTCAGAAGCCGGACCACAACCATGGTCCAGTGTCCGTCGTGACAAATCACCTGAATTGAAGTGGATTCTGCATGGCCCCACAAAATCAGCGGGGAGTAGGAGCACCCTGATGCCAGAATCTACACTGGTGAGAACTCACCCCCAAAGAGTACTTAATTTCAGCAGAGTTGTTGGCTTATCAGATGGTAAGTAGATCCACAAAAACCGACTAAAAATCTATCTGAAAGAGAAAAACTTGAAATATATCTGACCAATAATACATACAACAACAACACTCAAGCCTTTATCCCACTATCACTGATAATACATAACTCTAGAAAAAAACAAATAATTTTTTCCTGCCAGAAACTCGATGATAACGCTAATAACTTGTTGTATATGGATGGATTACGAGAAGCCGCCAGCTGCTCCCAACTTATCAAGTGTTATTTTTTCCTGTTTTGTATCTGAAAGCATGTCAAGATATTAAAAAGTCAAACAAATCATGAACAGAAGATAAAACCATGAACCAGATTGACACATCAATGTCTAATTCTCAGACAGACTCGCAAAGTAACTAAAATTGATATTTGACAATCCAGTTAGAGGGGCCAATCTCATTATTCTCTATTTTCCCTGAAGAGAATGAGACAAAATACATGGGACTCTTAGAAAGGCGTTAAAGGCAATAATAAAAATTTTGAAGTAAAAAAAGTATTTAACATGGTCCTCTAGGTAATAAAAAACATTGGCCTCTAGGTAATAAAAAGCATGGGCTTCTAGGTAAAAAATGAGGGGAACGTTCATATTTCCTAGGTAAATCAAAATTCTAATTAGTTTCATCGGAATCAAGCAATGAACAAGAACTTGTGCACTCAATTATAACATTCAATAAGACAATCCCAGAGCCTAAACGACCATTGTGAAGGATACATTCCTGATCAGGGAACTCCGCGAAGTTCGAATGGAGAGCATTCCCAACACTATCAACGATGGCGGATGTTGTCATTGAGGATTCAATGCATAAGATGGAAGCAACAGCATCAAGCTGGGCGACCTCATTTTTGAACATAAGCCTTGCATGTGCTGCATGTGTGGATAGTTCGTTCGATAAGCAGACAAAACTGCACACGATAGAGAGGCCATGGGACAAAAAAGATGATGTTCGAATTATCGTGATATCAAACCTTGTGCCAGACGTATTAAACTCTCAAGCATTCAAACAGTGGTTCTGGCTGCACAAAAAGTAGTTCAGAAACATGCAAAGTTATTCTCTAATAACTGGACTGAATGGAAAGTCTATGAAGAATTGTCCAAACACTGCTCTGCTGACCTGCATTATTCGTCGCTGATCTTCGCTGGAGTTGATAGTAACTAGAAATTATTCTTTCCGACTCTTTTGTCAGGACAGGTCTGAAACGCTGCTTAACGTAGTGGATATACCTATGAAACACATTAGTTAAGGAAACAAATATTATCATAATTGTCGAGGAATATGGATCAGGGTCCCTCAACCTACAATTAATTGATTTTAGATTGGAAGCATAGGTTGTAACATATTAAAATTCCTGAAATTTCATAAATATTTAAGGGTCTTAGGTGCGTAAAGTGAGAGCATGTGGAAACCCAGTCTAACAACTATGAGCCTTGATTGTGGTGATTCACAGTTTGTTGTTTGGGTTTAGTTCTGTATGGGGAATTTCTCTCATTAAATTTTGGGGCAGTTTTTCAATCCAACTTGTATTATAAAGATTATAATTTGTTTTCCAACCTGTGGAAAGAACACGTAGAATTTTGGGACCGTTTTACATTGTTTTCCAGCATTTTCCAATACTTCCCAACAAGCTGGAGCATCCAAATCGTAGACACCAAACTTGCATAAGAACTGATACTATAATGGTCATGGTAATGCCTTTGTGAGAATATTAGGAACTTGCCCAACAGTAGGAACATGTTTCAATTCTAATTTCTTCAGTTGAAACTTCTCCTGAATGAAGTGACAGTCAACTTCAATGTGTTTGGTACGCTCATGAAAAACATGATTGTTGGCAATATGTATAGTAACATGACAATCAAAATAGAGGGTGTTCGGTGAGAAAAGTCTAACACCCAGGTCACTTAGAAGACTTTCCAACCAAGTGAGCTCAGACACAACAAAGGCCATTGGCCGATACTCAGCTTCAACTGAAGAGCGAGCAACTACCGACCGCTTCTTGCTGCTCCAGGTGATAAGGTGTCCACCAAAATATGTACAGTATCCACTTGTGAAACGACGATCATCCAGTGAACCAGCATAATTAGCGTCTTAATATGCAATAAGTGATAAAGGAGACAAATAAGGCTTGTAGACAAGTTCTTGTCCAGGAGTAGTCTTCAAGTATCGAAGAATACAATCAACTTTGTGAAGAGGAGAGATTTGTGGTTCATGCATGAATCGACTGACAACTCCAATAACAAATAATATATCAGGTCTCGTAACAATGAGATATATTAGTTTTCCAACACGACGACGATAATACTCTGGGTTTGAAAGGAGTAGATCAGAGTTTGGGGCGGGCGCGCATAACTTGTGATTGATATCTATTGGAGTGTCAACAGGCTTGCATCCAGAATAGCCAGTATCACGAAGCAAGTCAAGACAGTACTTTCATTGAGATAGAACATGTACATCAGGACGTCGAGCCACCTCGAGACCAAGAAAGTACGAAAGATTTCTCAGGTTCTTAGTTTGAAAAACATAACCAAAATGTTGTTTGATCATGTGTATTCCCTTGAGATTATCTCCAGTAATCGAAATATCATCACCATACACCAAGAGAAACAATGTGTCTGTTGGACGATGACGAGTGAATAGAGAGAAGTCGGCTGAACTTCGAGTGAACCTAACAACACGAACAACATAACTAAACTTATCAAACCAAGCTCGAGGTGACTGTTTGAGAGCATACAGAGATTTCTTCAAACGACAAACAAGAGACAACCCCGTGGTCTCAAACCCGGGAGATTGTTGTATATAAACAGTCTCCTGCAAATCGCCATTGAGAAAAAACATTTTTTTATATCCAATTGATATAACATCCAAAGGCGATGAACAACGAGGGAGATAAAAACACGAACAATATTCAGTTTGGCAACCGAAGAGAAGGTCTCGTCAAAATCCAAATCTTGTTGTTAAGTAAAACCACAAGCCACAAGACGAGGTTTCAGGCGTTGAATTTTCCCACCCTAAACATGTTTAATAGAAAATACCCACTTACAACCCACACAGGTCTGGCTAGGAGGAATAGGGGCAATATAACAACCCGTATAATAAGAACAAATCTAATAATACTATCCTAATGGCAATTTGGTAAATTTGAAAATTAGGGTTTCTATTAACCTAAACCGAGCCAGCCTGCCCCTTTGATTCTCGAATTCCACAAACCCCTCGTAATACCGTCACCCGCTGTCTCTCGTTTCCGCTGCTGCTCCCGCACGAAGCCCTGCTCTCGATTCTGCCCCGTCTCCTGCTCCCGTATCGCCCCGACGCCTCCTCTTGCTCTGGCTGGCAATTTCCTCTACACCAGGAGCCAGCTCCGCCTCCTGCGTTTTCCCCCCTGGTTTGATCGACCCAACAACAGTTCACCTCCTTCTCCTATTCCTCAGGCCGGCGGCATCAGCAGCAACCCCCTGCTTCTTCTTCCTCCTCTGGCAACTCTTTTTCCTCTTCGTTCCGGCCGGTGAATCTCAAGAGAAACTCCTAGGTTTTCGCTCGAAACCCCTCTTCGTGGACTTTTGAGCCCAGATCTGGCCTCCTTGGGTAAGATATCGCTCTCTTTATCTCTTTTCAGATTTTGTTGAGATTATTCATTAATTTTTGCGCTCCAAATAATCATTTTCGTGTCGATCTAACTTGCGTTCGTCGTATGCTCGACTAATCCTTGTTGTATTTGTGATTTTCGGCGTCGTTCGTTGATTTAATTGACGGTTCGTGAAGAAGCCCTCTCCGAATTAGGGTTTGTCCAAGCCTAAACGCCGCCAAGTCTTTGTCTACGAGCGGTGTCTCCTCTCCCCTCACTTTTGAGGGAGGTAAACCGCTTTCTCTCGTGCGTGTGGCCTTGTAATATAATTGTTGTGCTAACATTTGGTTTTCCGTCATGTCAAATTATCAATATTATTTGTGATTGTTCCTGAACAGGTCCAGTTAGGGTTTCTAAATCAAACTTGCGCCGCTCAGCCGCCTTCGTCAGATTCATCCTCATTTAAGGCAAGTAGAGATCCCTTTCTCTCGCAATCATTGAGTTTAATTTAATGTCTCTGCTTTTATAATTACATGACTTCATTCGTGAATATGTTGCTCCGCCAAAGGAATCTAGAACTTGAATGCCTATATGACAAGTTTATAGTTTGAGGTTATAATATATTTAAAATATTTGCAATGACTTGTGTTTGTGATCGTGAATGACCTTATTTGGAAGTCACTTAGATGATTAATCTTTTCATCTAATATGTAATTCGAGGAATAGTAGATTATTATCACGATAATAAATGTAACGATTTGTGATTTTATATTAAATGTTCAGATCAAACACATGTTTAATCAGGAGATAATCGTGTCTTGGAATGAGTCAATCTAAATGAATATTTGGTATCCAGTAAAATAACATATTGTAATCGTATCACTCGTAAATGTCTGAACCCGCAAAACATAAAGTCCACTATCTAGTTTTCTTTGTCATCAAATCTTATTCCTTATGTCTGTCTGGTTGTAAGTCCAGAGTAGAACTTATTCTTGATCTGATCTTTCACTTTAAATGTTTTCGTTTCTACTAAAATCACTAAAGTGTGAATCATGTAACTCATAATATCATAAACAAACATTGAAATATGTTCGGGTCAATTGGGTTGCAGGACTCACGATTGTACCAGTCGGGTCCCATTAAGACTCCTTGAGCCGGGATTGGGTCGTGACAATGGTCACGACAAGCAGGAAGTTTTTCTAATAAGACTTGTATTTGGACTGAGTGTGAACCATGCACACCCACTAAAAACACATACACTCTTCATTGATTATAACTTATGATATTGCATGATCAAATATATAATATTCTCCGGATTAGTCTCTTGATTCTAGTTATTTCTGTTGACTCATTTACTTGTCTATTTCGATAACATCGCTTCATGAAAACTAGTACTTATATATTTTTGTTTCTACTGTTCTGTACTTTACTTTGTTCACCTGATTATTTCAATGTTCTGTGGCTTTTTCCTTTTTTGCTTTGAAATTGCCTTAGCATTCGTGCTGCGCTGCCACGTTCCTGAGCCCGTTTTGCGTCAAGCTTCTGTTTTCAGAGATTGATCTTCTCGCCGTGTCAGGTTCAATATTTATGTTTCATTTCTTTCACTGTCAGACGTGTATTTTATGTAATAAATATGATCAGTAAATCATGGACAACTGCTAGGATAAATATTATATGTACTTGAACTTGACATCATTTGCATGTTCATGCTCTTTTGGATCATAATTGTATAATCTGTAGTAGTTCCCTGAAAAACATGAATTTTACAAAATACATGTGCATTTAAAATTCTCACTGTTTTAAAACTCTAAAAGTTTCCGCATAAAAATCAAATTGTTTTTACTTAAAAGTAATTATTTTAAACATATTACCAGTATCTCTACATCCGGCTTAGCAAACATATTTTTCTTTCCGCCTATGTCTGTGGCATCACGGCCCGCTCGAAGCGCACTATGACTTTTGTTGAGACGGATTGTGACAGACAAGATCCTAAGTTCGGTTTGCCCAAAGAGCATGCATTTTCTCATTCATGGTCGCCCGCCACCCCGGATGTTGGAGAGCCTCCTGCACAAAATTATAGGTGAAAATAGAGGATAAAGAAATTGCAAATGTTGGGAGTTCCGGAGAGAGGCGATGTAAGGAGACATGATCCTCCAACGGGTGTGCAATAAAGACGGTTGTCAGAACTATAAGATGCAAACTATGATTAGTACAGGGCACCTCTCATAGAGCATGTTTTTTAGGGTCCCCAAATATCTGAGTGAACTAAAAACAAAGGGAGCATTGCTCTGAGTACAATGAGGTGAAAACATAGAATAATATTGTTTTCCGTAGATACAAGACTTGCATGTAAAGTCATTAATGACCAGATCTGGGAGAGTTTTTTGGAGGATGCGGAGAGGTGCATGCCTAAGATGCAAATTCCACTCGACGGAGCTAATAGAAAGGAGAATTGTGGGGCGGGGGTCCATGATGTAAAACCCATTCAACAATTTCCCTTTACCAATTACAGTCCGTGTCTTTCGATCCTGCACAACAAAAGAGGTGAAAGAGAAAATTATATAACAATCAAGCTTTTGAGTAGATGAGTAATAAAGATGAGATTGAAAGGAGAGCCCGAAAAATGAAGAACCGAGCGAAGAGTGATGGAGAGAGTAAAGGTGACACCGATTGATCCAGAGACTCGGGTAGTGTCCCCATTGGAAATAGTAATGAACTCGTGATGCTCAGAGTCCAAGTATTAAGAAGGTTTTGACAGGATAATATGGCGTGTTGCTTCGGAATGCATAATCCAAGATGAACTGTGGGCAAGATAGGAGATACCTCCATCTAAAATAGACACAACAGAGTTGGAGGAATGACTGATCATACCTTGAAGTTGCTAGAGTTGGGTGTGCAAGACATCAATGTCAGTTTGAATGTTGTTTGGAGCTTGGACTGTAATATAGGCATATGGTACAAGAGCCAGACCAAGTATACGATAATGAGTGGCTTCGAGATGACCATCCCTGCCACAGTCAGTACACTTAAGAGAAGCGCGACTGTGTTGACCTCTACCCCGAGAAGGGGTGCGACCTCTACGAGAGGATGAAGGAGAAAAGTGAGATGGGAGGTGGCCGCTGGAGTAGGGTCGAAAGACATGAGGTATCATGTTCAGCCATTGGACAAGATCCAACCAACATAGAAGCTGACAGAGGAGCTGGGTAAAGACAATATCTGGCAATCAGAAGAGAAGGCACGATGGCTTGAGCGAAGAGATCTCGTCGACACTAGCGGAAGTCGAAGGGAAGCAGAGGTCCAAAAAGGAGAGATCGCTCAGGCGAGCTGCGAACAGGAGAGATCGCGCAAGCAATCAACGTTAAAGCGAGAATGTCCACAACCCTGGCTACCAGCGGCGAGTAGGCAAGCTCGAGCTGCGACCAAGAGCAGCGACCATACCGGCTGCGAACAGACGACACACGAGCTAGAGAAAAGGGGGCTGGTAAGCATACATCCCTGGTTAGACGCTCTAGTGGGAAAAAGCTCGCGACCTGGCGAGTAGAGCGCTGGAGGGAAAGAGCTTGCAGGCTGGCGAGCAGAGCGTTGACAGAGAAGATCTCGCGGCTTGGCGAACAAAGCACTGGCAGGAAAGAGCTCGCAGCCTGAGATGAAGGGGAACCGCGACAAGATACATACCGCAATGGGCGCCAATGAGCGGGGCTTAGACAGGCAACGTCCAAAATCTATAAAAGCAACGAGACATGTAGCAGGAGGAAGGAGAAGGGGAAGTGTGGGGATGCGGTTAAGAAAAAGACTATCCGGAGGATGGAGACGTGGAAAAAGGAAAAGAGTCGCGTGTTGAAGAGAAAATGTCAGTTTAGTTTAGTTTAGTATCGAATATGCTGTGATACCATGTGAAAAGAACAATTAGAGAAATAAAATCATAAATTTTATTAATATCATCTCCACCCAATATACAAGTCTTTGTACATATAAATAGGAATAGAGAGGAGAGATAAAATCCCATTATGAGATGTAGGACTAAACAAAAATAAAGATAGTGGGCTCAAATTGAACTTTAATTATTGGACCATTTTACATTATTTTCCAACATTTTCCAACACAACCAAAGGGAGAGTAATGGAATATAACATCCAAAAATTCATATCTTTAATTCAGCATCCGACCAAGATTAATGCCGATGTGGCTGTCATCATGTGCGTTAATTATGCATTTATGGTCTTATGGTAATAAATTGCTTAATAAAATATCGTACGACTTTTACTTATGCACGATTTTGATAGTACGGATGAGAGTGCCGCGCTTAAGAAATAGAGATTTAATAGGCAATGTCAGTTTAGTAATAAAAGACATTTTATTATACCTAAGATTTCCTTTTATTAGAACCCGAGAGTCATGTTTTCCCCATTGGCGTTTCAACTCTCAACCCTGACTAGGGAACACGACCTTCTTGACGTATGGAATAAAGAGCGCATGTAGCGGTAAATCAACCACGACTAGGGCTCGACAATCCGATCTCCTCTTCGATCAATCTCCTTATGGAAATCTCTTTGAATCACCAAGGGTCGACACAACCTTGGTCACTGTTGTCGTACGTTAGTAAGAAGGAATAGCGAGTCTCGACATCTTTGGTTGAGGAACAAAAAACCTGGCAGCCGGTGAATTCTTCTTCTTCTTTCTCAATTGATCTTCCTTGTCTCAGATCGACTCCTCCCCAAAAATTCCGGATCTAGTAGACGCCAACTCTCAATCTACTTGATCTAGATCTGAGGTATGGAAACAACTTTTCTCATTTTGAGATCCTTCTCCCTCAAGTTGTAAATAAGAATTTTTGTTCCACTCTCTTGTAGGTGGAGGTTTTTGGTAATCGACGTTCCTGCTCTTTCTGCATTTTAACCGACAACTTTTTTAGCGGATCGATCTAGGTTAGTTAAGATTACTACTGAATGCTTCCATTTCTCACTACTTATAGTTTTGTCCCCTCGGGTAAAATAGCTTGGTGGGATTTCATGGTAAGGAAACCCTAAGGAGAAGGAATAATCCCTAGATTTAATCCTGTTACATATTGATTGTCTTAGGTTTCTCATTAATTTCAGGTTGTTTACGCTTGGTGGTAAATCGGAGAAGCCTTGCATAATTTAAATTTCAACCTTGTGTAGTATGCCACCACGCCGTATGTATGAGCGCCGCAATACTGCAAGTTAAAAAATGTGAATCTTTTTTGCTAGACATATCATGTAATCAAATTAATTTATGTAAATTCCTTCCGCTTTTATAGATAGTTATAAAGGAACAAGAAATACAAAATCAAATATATTATGCATTATGAATAAATGACATTAGCTAATCATAGCTTGTTTTTCTTATCACGTTAATGCAAATAATGTAAGCAAAGTTATCACCTAACTGCAAGATATACTTTTGCTTAGGTACACATTTAAAGAAATATGAAAGTAAGCGTTTCGTAACTTGAAACTACTAAAAGTGGAATTAGCGTTTAATCAACGAGTTGATATCATTAACACTAAGGCGAGATATAAGACTTAAACATGAGGAATATGTAGTTTAAGATTATACTCTTATGCAGGCGTTTCCCCTAAGATTAATCATGAAAACCACTAATAAGAGGGTAAAAGATTACCGGAACATTTCAGAATAATGGATTTAAGAGGGTGTTCCTCCATGCTATACATGTTAGCCACTATAAGAAGATAAAAGGGGGCACAACCAAGAGTTCCTCTCACAATTGATAGAAACAGACTATCATACTCATATGACATAGCAAATCAAATGACCCTCAATTATGGAAGCCGACACCCCATGTAAGATAATTTTACGCGAGTTCGAGTCCGTGATCGAGACACACTAGGGCACCTATCCCGTCAATTAGAGACTCATCTCTAGAATGAGCATGCACGGTCATTTGTGGTTTTCACGCAGTTTAGGTTAATCCGAGTTTGTGCGTGCGTTATTTACGCACGTGCAATTGTGCGTGCACGACCTAAACGCCTGGGTTTTACCAGTGTATTTAACTCACGCACGTGCGTGCTCTTCGCGTCGCACACACGTATGCCCTATTTTCTATATAGCCCTATTTTCTATATAGCCATGTTTTGCGATTTTAGCAGGGAGGACGAGCGGGAAAGCATCATTTTAGGTCCCGACTTGCCCCAAGGAAAGGGGGTTTTGCCCCTAGTTCTCCTCCAACCTCCCCAAGCATTCTCAAGGTGAAGAAGGTATTTGCAAGGTTCCATTGAATCTCTAAGCCAGAGCACTTGGTGCTGAGTTGAACAAAATCCGGAAGAAGACACGATTGGAGAAGGTGGCAGCTTCTCCCGTATAATGGATGAGGCTAAGGAGGAAAAGGAAGAGCTAGTGGAACAATCAGGGCTCTCCTACGATTCCGAGAAGACTATCCTTCCGTTCCCTCCGTGCAAGGGATTAGTAACTCATATTTTGCCATTTTCTTTTGAAATAAATGTAATCTTATTGTGGTATACTTTAAAACATCTACACACCATGATCATTGGGTGTAGATGTTTGTACATATATCTTTTATTATGAATGGTTTGGAGTCGATATTATTGTTATGTTTTTTTTTTCATGTGGATGTGATTTGTGGATGGTTTTTTGATGATTTTGGTTGTGGTTGTGAGCTGGGCTGCGCAGTTGTTGAGTTAGGCACGAGCCAACAGAGTAGTGGTTGGCCTTTGCATTTGCAAGGCGCAACGTGTGCGAAGCGGAGTCCGGCGACCCGCATAGGAAAGCAGAAGTGAAGGCGATCCACATAGTTAAATTAATTGTTATTTATTGTTTTAGTTGATAGCAAATCAAAACCCCCCGTAAAACTCTGACGTAAATACTTCAATCATAAGTATTTCTCGTAAGAAAACTCCACCCCGTTGTATTCCACATGAGATCGATACTCGGGGTAACAACTCATTTTATTATTACTTGACTACATCGGTACTCTTGTCATAGCGGCATCCGGTGCACATGGACAAAACACACACACCCAAAGATCCGAGGGAAAAGTTGAGTGAGAGAAACAGGAAGAGCCTCGAGAGAGAATTTGTTTCCAAGAACACGAGTAGGCATGCAATTAATAAGGTACATAGCAGTAAGAACCGCATCTCCCCAATAATGTTTGGGAAGGTGCATCTTTAGGAGGAGACAACGAGCTACCTCAAAGCGGTGACAATTCTTACGCTTGGCGACCCCATTCTGAGCAGTGGTAAATACAAAAGAAGGCAAATGTATAATGTCATAACCACTGAGATAATGCTCAAAGTGAGAGTCAATGCACTCACGGCCATTGTCGCTACACAGGACTTTAATGAAGTGTTAAACTGGGTAGCCACCATCTCATGAAAATGTTGAAATAAGGTAAAAACATGAATTTTGTTTTTCATTAATTATACCCAAGTACATCGAGAAAAACAGTCGATAAATGCCACAAACCAGTGAAAACCAAAAATAGAAAGTAGGTAGTGGTAAACTTACGGGCATGAAGGACAAAGGAGATAGTGAGGGAGGAGCAAGATACAGATACTTGCCCGGCAATGGGAGAAGAGATCCATCGACAACATTCACTTTGTCCCAACCAGACAAAGGTATGTAGGACACACAACCTGTAGCACAATAAAGTCTCTGGTGAGCACCACAAAGTCCATGGTGAGCATATGAAGAGCTAGCAGACTCATATGAGTAGGCATGCATGAAGCGACGAAAATCTTGTATCTCATCAGCAATAAAGAGCAGAAGAAACCTCATGGGCATTGGGTCCATTGTAAGGAGCAAAATCATCCACAGTATCAGAGAGGTGAGCAGATAAAAAGGGAGATGGTCGACTCAGGGAACGACCGAAGCCACACCCACTGCGAGGAGAAGGACCCCGACAAGCAGGGGGAAGCCATGAAGCTTAAAGCAAGTATCCCTAGTAGGACATGCCTTCCTACAATAAGCACACGTCAAATGGTCCTTGTCCATAGACTTGGACCTAGTGTCAATGATAGATCGGCCACCGGAACTGAACCGAGCGGCCAGGTCAGCGCCTTCTGCAACAATATCAGGTAAAAGAGTCTACTTGTGATCATATTCTTGCTGCACCAAACTGTACACCTCAGGTAAGGAAGAAAAAGGAGACCGTCCAAGAATCTGAACACTAATGAGACCGAAGTCACAATGGATATAGTGTAGAAAATTGAATTTCTGATTGCATTACTCCCTTGCACAGACCAACGCTTCATCCTACGGGGAGACAAGAGTAAGAGAATCAAAGTGATCATCCTCTTGGTAAAGTTGGGTAAACTCTTAGTAGGGCGAGGGGGGACGGTCCCCTTGGCGCAAAAGGAATATTTGATGCCACAACTGAAAGATTTGAGCGGCATTCCCTCGATAGGAATAGGAAATCGGCCTCTGACAAATGTCAAATGCAGCTTCAAGAAATAAATAGTTGAGGGCAATCGATTCCTGCATGGAGTTGGTCAGCCATGACATCACTAAGGAGTTCTCAGATTCCCATTGAGACCAATTTAGGGATGTTGGTGTTGGTGCCCTGGTGGTACCACTAACATATCCAAACAGGCAACAGTTCTTGAGAGTCAGAGTAATGAACGAGGCTAAGGGAGATAATTGGTTCCAACCAACATAATAGTAGTGATTTGAGGAGTCTTGTGATCATACAAGGTAACGATAGAGCCAGAAGATGACATGAGATCAGTAGGTGTACTCCCTCCAGAGGAGACATTATGAGAATCAACACTCCAAAACATAGCGACTGTAGAATAGAAATCACAGGGCTGCTGAAAAAAAGTATCTTACTCATAGAAAGAAGAGAAACCAACACTTATCTCTACAACAAAACCAACCAGAGATCGCAATCACACATGAACATTGGGGGGGGGGGGGCATCCCCTTAAGTGAAAGGAAGAAAAGATGCTAGAAGAGCAAGCACAGACTCATGCCAACATAGATCCGACATCTGGAAGAACTGAGAGAGGTGGTTGAGTTTGACGTGGACTGTCGCGGAAAAATCAAGGGAGGAGGAGGTGGAGTCGGACTTCGAGGAAAGGCGGAGGTGGAGAAGGGTTGCTGTGGAGGGGAGCAACGTGAGAACGATCGGTGGAGAAGCGACACAAGAACGACACGGGCTTTGCCGGACGCGAGAACGTTGCGAGGAGCAGTCGTGCGAGCTAGGGCACGTCTGACAATGATAACATGTTAGAGAATAAAAAATGTTGATTAATTTCATAAGAGGTCTCACTCCTAAATATAGGAGGGAGAAATTACAAGTGGCCAGAATAGAAATATAAAAACAAACAAAATTCCAACATTTTTATTGTGAAAAACCGCTCAGAAAAACAAAATTAAATTGTGGCGGACTACGAACATTATAAAACACTGATACTTCCTTGATGACCATATATCCAGTACCAATACATACTCAATGTGTAACACCTCAACCTAGTTTAACAACAATCAACAGTCCATCTAGAACCAGTGAAAATAAGTAAACTAATCAACGATACTAAAATAGACACATAGCAGATATAAAAAAAGTACTAAAAGAAAGACTTACATTGAAAGTAAAATATACAACTAAGGGTAAAAGGGGTATCTCAATTTTTGATTCACAAAACCAATTGGAAAAGAAAAGAGCTATAAATCTTATTTACTGAATCTTAAACCAAGTCTGATATAATGACAACTTTAGACAATTCCAATACATTTCGCTCATAATAAAAAGAAGAATAACTGAATGAAGGAAAACTGGAAGGAAAGACAAACAAATATGAAGAACTGCAACGCTTATCCTAAGTGCAACTCTCCACTGGTGATCCCTAAAAAGAAAGGTTCGAAGGTGGGTTAGCCCACTGGAGAGTAAGAAAGACTAATCCTCCCAATAACACTAAAAATATATGAATAGTTTGTATATAAAATATGATTTTTTGATTATTAATGCATGCTTTTGAATAACCTGTTTGTAGTTCTCTGAGTTCCCGCATGTTCTGATTTTTATTATCTTGGAGTCTTTCTAAAATTTAGGTAACTAGATTTCATATTTTATGATTTACTGCACTTAATCTGATTACAGAACTCAAATGGCGACCCAAAAGTGCCTTGAACTGAAATGCTCCCTGAGTGAAACACGAACTTGCATCTGAAAAAGTTCCAAGTCTAGAGATGTTGCTAACGGCCCCACGTCTGAGCCTCATATGGACTGTTGGCCATATAAGAATGGGGTCACTGTTAAGAAGTTTGTTACGTGTTTTGAACTTTTCATTTAGCCTAGTTGTAATTAACATTTTTAATTGATCATGCTTGTACTTTGTCATTTTTTCATTTTCCATGCTCTGATCTGAATGATAATTTACATTAAATCAAGGGTACTGTTATTAGCAAACTCACTATGGCTGTTAACAAATCAAAATAAACCTGGTTCATGACCTTTTCTTATTTTTTCGATCCTAAAAATTTCCTACCAGCAAACCATTACGGTTAAGTCCCGCAGTTCGCGATTCCTCCCACGCCGCAGCCGCGAGTCTTCTTCCGCGCCAATGCTGCTTGCGATTCTTCTTCCACGCCACTGCCCCAGACGATTCCATTAGAGCTCGCGATTCCTGCTGGAGGAGGCTCACGTTTCTTCTTCCTCGACATCTCATCGTGATTCTACTTCCACGCCACTGCCGCCCGGAATTCCATTACTCCTCGCTATTCCTTATGGACACATCTCCTCATCCTGATTTTACTCCCAAGTTCCTGCTATTTTCTTCTACCTGAGCCTTCTCCCAAGCTCCCCCTATGCTGGGATCTCTCCTCTTCCACTTTCCCCTTTTTGGATCATAATCTTCTTGCTGTAAGCCGTTCTCTCCTCTTCTTGTTTACTTCTTCTAATGAAGTTTTGGGGAATTTATTGGGTATTTTAGGAGAAAATACCATGGCTCTGAGGATTGTTTTTCAGATTATGATTTTCTGGTTATTATTCTTGTTGGTTATCCCTCCTGGATCACAGTTTGGACGTCCCGTGAAAACCCGATTAAGCTCCATTTTCATGTTCTATTTTGAGTCCAGAAAAATGATATTTTTTTGTTTTATTTTGGGTCTAGAAAAGTGATATTTCCTTGCTATTGAAGACTATCGTATTTTGAATTATCCTTTTTGTAACAAAGAAAACATGATAATTAGTCAAATTTTGTAATGCTAAATGATATAGTATAGTACAAACAATTATTTTTGGGAGTTTTTTTGGAGTGGTTTGCTAGTAATCATTTGGTTTTCAAATAGCCATTTTCAGTATTCATGGTTTGCTAATAACAATGGTTTGCAAAAAGTCAAAATAGGTTTGCTAATAACAACACCCCAAATTAATTGTCAATTAATACTTAACTATAGGTTTTGCGTGACGTGATCTGATTTGTATTTTGTATTTATATATCTTACTGTTGACCTGCATTTAAAAGAAATATAAGTTCTACTATTTTACATGATTTTCTTGAATAAACAAAGCAAATATTTCATAATAGTGATGTCTAGCCAAGAGAAGTAGAATTTCTTACCTCAATAATGCGACGCTCGAAGACGCTGCGCAGTGGCATGGCTAAAAGGGTTACTTTGAAAGAACATTATATCCTCCTCTGAATAACCACACACTCATTTTTCCAAAACAATCCTCACAGACCTAAAGGGGAAGCATCATATATACTTTAAATTATCCAGAAAAGGTCGGCCGCCAAATAGGGTTGTCGAGACAAGGAGAAATCTTTGATTTCTGACCGAAGGAGAGAATATCATAAATCCTAATTTCTGAAATTGAGAATGGGGAAGAAGCGTAGAATTCTGTTGTAATATTAAGTACTGTGTATGCTACATATATAACATAGGTTGTCCTAATAAAATTAGAAAGCCTTTTTCGTTAACTTGGTATCAAAGCAGAGCCGCCGCAAGCTTTCGCGACCCATCCCTCTGCACTGACTGCGACACCGGCCCGTCTTCCCTCCCGACCGCGTATCGTGATCTCCGGCGCATCCTCCCGACTGCATATCAAGATCTTCCAGCAGTGCTTCTCCCCCTCCCAGCAACACAACCCCCGACCCCTCGGTCGCTACCGCGCGACTTCGGCCCTTGCAGCCTCTCCCAGCGGCTGTGGTTGCGGCCAGACCGGCCGTAGCGTGTCTTTCGTGCCGCACGAAGGGGCCTTCCTAGCGGCCAGTTGGTGCCGTCAATCTTTGGGGGGGATCGTCCTCCTTCTCCTGCTGTCGCACACTGTACATGAAAAGTTTTTCAGGGAACAATGCGATGATTAGATCTAGGGCAGGAGGAGACATTGCTAGATCGATCTGGTGATCAGTGAGGAAGCAGATTTGTGACGTCGAAGGACAGTACGATGGAGTTCTTCAAGAAATTGGGTCCAGATGAGTTGACCACAATGTTGAGGGTGTTGGGTTCATCATACCGACCGACAAAGCTGGAACTTCCACTGAATGATCTGAAGCTTGATGGACCGAACACCTACATGAGTTGGTCACGCGGTGTGAAGAAAACCCACGCAACAAAACAGGTTGGGGGCTTCCTGACGGGGGCGTTGAAGAAACCAGAGACTGGTGGAGATGAGTGAGAGTCGGCCCATATGACGGTGTTTATGTGACTCTCAGCTCGGTTGTCCCATCAATTGTTGTCATGGTTGATGACCTTGAGACGGTCATGGAGGTTTGAGATAAGCTGAAGAATACATATGATGACGTGGGTAACACTCTGCGGGTATTCCAGGTGAAGGGAGAAATTGACGAAACTGTTAAAGGATAGAAGACGGTGCAGGAGTATGCCTCCGAGTTGGAACGTCTCTGGGTGGATTATGATCATTCCTCGGGAGGGATGTGTTGCAGCGACTCATAGTATTGGGTTTCCAAGATCATCGCGTAAAAGAGGACAATGAAGATCCTGAAGGGATTAGATGACAAGTTTGATTGGCGGAGAGCCCTCCTTCAATCTGGTACGAAGATTGCTATGCTTACCGAGGCCATCTCTATCATGATCCAGGAGGAAACGTCTCAAACTTCAGGTAGGGACAGGAGAGTCCACTACTGTGAAGTCAGCGCCGACAATTATTGGTCATGGTGTTACTGAATAGAGGGAAGAAAATGCGCCTTCGCGGCGGCTGGCATTTGGAGGCTCCAAGTAGAGGAGAATGAGATCGTTTGTTCGAGGAGGGCATGGGAGAGAGTCCATTAGAGTGCAATAAAGGATTCGTGGCCCGGATCGACCACCACCAAAATGCGACGCTTGGCAGGAGATAAAGTGCTGCCTCAGTCGATCGGATCCATGGCAACAGACACCGCGGAGGCCGCCGCGACGACGAGCTTTTTCTTCTTCTTTATCCGAGGGGTACTCGATGGCATTGCGATCGAGGGGCTCTCTGTTTTCTTTGTACATTTTGTGGTTGACAAGGTTTCATCGGGGTGTCCTGAATTAGATGGATTGTGGGCTGGAGTTTGTTGGGTAATTGACAATTTGAGTTGGTCAACACCCAATTTTGGTAACTTTAGTAACGAAGGTTGTACCAACTCGATGCTCTTCATCAACCTAAAATTTTAGACCGGGCTGGTCTACTCATTTTTTGTACAGCTAGGCCCGGGTCAGGCATATGCAACATTACAAGTCCACAATTTTTGACTGGGGCATTTGCCTAGCTATTTTAAGGCTTCGTTTGACATGGTGGTGACGGTCGTGAATGTGATGGTTATGTACTATCTATCGTCCATGAACGCTCAAGCTCACCTAAAAAAATTCATGCATTTTATGCTTAAAACTAGTTTTTTTCTTGGTAATGGTCATAACCTTTGTCTAGAAATTCGGGCATGGAAAATAGTGTGAAGGAATTCAGTATTCTCTATACAGAGGCGGAGCAGATCCTTTTAAGCATGATAGAGGGCATCAAGAGGAAACAAATGGACGAGGAGAGCCGAGATGTAGCTGGGAGGGGGGTCGCTATGTATGTCTACCCAACTGATGGATCTCTTGCTCTTGCATCCATATCTTCCTCCAGGGCATCATATTGGATCATTGATTCAGGAGCTTCACGTCATGTGACAGGAAATGGAGACGAATTTTTCTCCTATACTCGTCTAGCTACTGCAGATAACATCCAGGAGGCGGATGGTACATTCCAACCAGTGGTTGGTAAGGGTACTATTAATTGCTCAGGTTCAGTAAAACTATCTATTTTTTGCATGCTCCTTTTCCATTTAGTCTCTTATCCATTAGTTCTATTATTATTCAACTAAGATGTATTGTTTTTTTATATTTCCAAGTTGACTTTCCAGGAGAAAGGGACGAGGCAGATACTTGGGATTGATATTTGGTATGACGGGTTGTGGTATCTGTATCGGGGAGGATTGAACGTAGCTCTCGTTTTTGTGGTAGAGAAGAAAGCAGTTGGAGGACAGAGGGTGGGTGCAAAGGATACACTGTTACTTCATCACAGGCCTATGGGGCACCATTCGTATGACACTTTAGCTAGGTTATTTCCTTCTCTTTTTGAAAAACAAACATAACTAAGTTGGTTTGTGACACTTGCGACTTAGACAAACTTACTAGGAGTTCATATGTTAGTACGAGCCGAAGAAGTTCTTTTGTTTTTGATGTAGTTCATTCCGATGTGTGGGGACCTTGTGATGTAAGCATTTTTAATGGTTATAAGTACTTTGTCACTTTCATTGATAGTGTCTCCTGTATCACTTGGTTATATTTGATGAAAAATAAGAGTGATGTACTTACCTGCACACCAATAATCACGAATCTTTAACTGGTGATAGCCTGACCTCAGATCTAACTTGGAGAAAGTGTTTGATCCCACCAACTGGTCGAAGAAATCATCAATCCTGGAAATCGGGTACTTGTTCTTTACTGTTAGCTTGTTCAACTCACGGTAGTCTATGCACAGCCTCAGACTACCATCCTTCTTCTTCACAAAAAGCACTGGAGCACTCCAAGGTGAAGTGCTAGGGCGTATAAACCCCAAATCAAGTAACTCCTGCAACTGACTCTTCAACTCTGCTAGTTCCCTTGGAGCCATCCGATAAGGAGATTTGGCTACCGGTGTAGCCCCAGGCTGCAAGTCTATCGGGAACTCAATCTCTCTATCTGGAGGGGCACCAGGGAGCTCTTCCGGAAAAACATCGGGGAACTCCTGCACCACTGGTACCTCTGACAAGTCAGCCTTATTCTCTGCATTCATCAGTACTACGAAGGTTTCACAACCCTTACTGATGCACCTTCTCGCTTGGACTGCAGATATAATCATTTTCACTACTCCCTTCAAGCCCTGAAAAGAAAAAGAAATCTGATTGGGGTCATCAAACTGTATCTGCTTCGCCCTACAGTCAATCCTGGCGTTGACTGTCGAAAGCCAGTCCATTCCAAAAATCAGGTCGAATCCTGCAATAGGTAGTTGCAAAGCTTCCACAATAATCTCGGTGTCACCAAACTGCACCGGTACCCTGCACCTATCTCTTGTCTGCAGAAGGGATCCATTCGGCATCATAACCTCCAGCGCTACCGTCTCTGAGAATACTTCTAAATTCAACTTACGCACTAGAGATTGTGCGATAAACGAGTGTGAGGCATCCCGTATCAAACAGAATCTTAGAGGGTAAATTACGAATCATAAGGATGTCTACATGAATGATTTTCAAAAAGAAAAGAGTGTCACTACGGAGGGTTAAATAAACTTATCAGGCAAATTAAACACTTACCTGTCACTACATCCTCCTGCTCCTTAGCCTCCTGCTGACCAAGCCCATAAGCTCTGGGCTGCACCAAATCTCGACCCTGCTGTGGTCTTCCATCAGTAATCATCAACGCTTTGCCCTTATCTGCTCTGCTAGGGCCACCAATCTCATACTTCGACTGCAGGAACAAAATACATTTGTCATCTACCGAAAATTTATAAATGTACAAAATACATCAAGGTTGATTACCTGATTCGAACCACCTTCCTGACAGAAACGAGCAATGTGTCCAAGTTGACGACACTTGTAACACACGCCCGCGCTTGCCAAACACTCTCCTGGATGGCGACGCTGACACTTGGGACAAAGGGGGTAGTCCCTACTCGTGTCACCAGATTGACCATACTTCCTCGCATCAGGCTTCTGCTTCTTGTTCCAATTCTTCCCCTGATCATTCCTGCTCTGCTGCGACTGATGCGAATCCTGAGCTCGCTTTGCACGGAAATTACTTCGCTTTTGAACCTTTTGCTGGTCAGCCTCCAGCCTGCGAGCCGTATCCACTAAGCTCCTGTAATCAGCATTGACCATAGTCATCAGCGGCTGTCTCAATGAGTCACGTAAGCCATCCACAAAGCGGCTGCACTTCTCAGTCTGGTCTCCCTGCATTACGCCCGCATATCGAGCCAGATGGGTAAGCTCTCGCTCGTACTCAGCAACAGTCTTGTCCCCCTGGAAAAGCCTAAGGTATCTCTCATGTAGACCTCGTCGTGCGGAAGGAGGCACGAACCAACTCGCAAGGGCTCTAGAAAATTCGCCCCACGTAAACATGTCTGGCGTACGACCTGCGGGATCATCCGCCCGGTACTTGTCCCACCAGACCTTTGCCTCACCTCGGAGGAGGAAAACTGCCAGAGGAACCTTCTTATTCTCTGGGCACTCCAAAACATCCAGCAGGTCTCTGGTGTTTGCTACCAAATCATCTGTATCCATCGGGGCCTCATCCCCACTGTAGTTTGAAGGCTGAAGTTCTCTAAAATTCCTCAAATAACGCTCCAGGGTCATCTCCACGGGTGCTGGGGCAGGAGCTGGTGCAGGGGCTGGTACGTGCACTGGAACTGGAAACCATGCAGCCAGTCCTCTCTGAAACTCCATCAAGGCAACAGTAACCGCCTTGGCAATCTGAGACGCTATATCAGTGCCCTCTGAAGCTGCTGGAACTGGAGGTACCTGTGGCACTGCAGCATCTCCCATAGTGGCGTTAGGAACAGGGTCCTGACGTGAAGATTCACCTGGTTCACTTACTCGAGTTGCCTGATAGAACATATAAAAGAAATCTGGTTATTTATCAAGCGTCTGCTAAAACTGGCTTGACAACTATATTCGTACTCCTGCGAAAAACTAAGCTTTAAACGCAACTTAAAATACTCTACTAACAAAAGTTTACTGTTATACAATCCTATGGCTCTGTGAAAACCTTCTAGGGTCCAGGGATCCTAAATCTCGCTTTGATACCAATTTGTAACACCCCTTCCCAGTATTACAGAAATCAGCCGTCCGGTCGGGTCAGCGATATAAAGAAAACTAGGAAGCAGTATTAAAACTAGTAGCAGCAGGTAATAAAAGTCCCAACTAAAACAGATTTAATACTTACAGCGGAAGTAAAAATTAAACTAAGGTTAACCACATACCTGATGTCTGGATTCACAGAGCCACTAAACAAGAATAAGATTTGCAATAACTGAAAATCTGAACTATCAAAATAAGTCTGATACAAGATACATAAAATATTAATGAGTTACAATGTCCACAACTACAAGTACATGCTGAAACGGAGTAAACTGAAATAGTAAAAGTACTACACTCGGACACCATCCTGACGCTCATCCTAGACGTAGTTTCCCACCTGGGTCACCTGAAAAACATTGCCCACGAAGGGTCAGAGTAAAGAAAAACAATTCCCCTTAGTGACACTAAAATAGATTTACATATGAATGCATGCATGTCTTTAAAACTAGTCTCGTGCATTTAAAACATTTCATGATATATGATATGCATGTTTTTCCTATACTTACTGGTGAACACTATAATTCTATACTCATGACTTTCCGTTCATTTACCCAAGTCCTGACGTTCACTAACTAGTGTATTGTCTCACGTCAAGTCTGTACTTGAGTTCTAGGTGGCTTCTAGCCTACACGTTTACTGGGAAGGCTCTAGGCAGAGTAGCTCCTAACGCGCAAAATCTGAAACTGACGACCCGAGACCATCTGACGAACTCAATTGTTCTAGTGCCACGCGGACACGGTCTTGAATCTACTAACTGTCTCAAAGGGGAGTCAACTCCCAAGACTGTAACTCATAGAATACCATATGCCCTATGAGGAAGGTAGTGCGCCTCTACCAAGCACAAAAAGACTGGTGTGCTACTGACCTTTTTGGTCTGACGCTACTCTGCATGGGATATCTTTTCTGGTGTACTACTGGTCGACCATTGACTTTCTCGTGGTCGACTTGAAGGGACCTTCGCACCCTTGGTCGGACAGTCTCCAAACTTACGTGTACATGTGAAGTTTCGTACTTAACTAATCGTTCACGATTTTACTAACGTGGTTATGGAACAAGACGTTATCATACGCGTTTCCACAATTATTTTCCTACTGTCACACTTCTCTATGCATGCTTATGATGTTGTACGAAACCTACTCATGCGTATAAAATATCATTACTTGATATGTCTAACTAAAAGAAATTAGGATTTCCTTACCGTGGTGCTGCGACGTTCGTATACTCGTCGTGGCGACATTTTCTCTTTCAAAGTAATCCTACTGCTGGGGACCTTCAAAACGCTGCCCCGACCCCGCCAAAATCCTGCAATTTACCGTAACCCTAATTTCAGAATTTTCCCCTCTACGATAATCCCATGAAAAAAATATATATATAGCTAGGGTTACAACATTTATGCGTTAAACTTCAAGTATTACCTTTAAGTATAGCGTTTGGGGCTACCCAAGCGTTCCACACAAAATCCGTGGTGAACTACGAACACCAAAACCTAGGATAGGGCAATCAAAACGAAAACCTAGGTTAAATTAGCTTTCAAATCAAAGGGAATCCAAACAGAAAACGAGAAAAGGAAGAGATCTACTCACAGGAAACGAACAAATTCCAAACTCCTTCGGTTAGGGTTAGATCCGGCACTTCCACGGCCAAGGAAGGAAAAGGAATGTCCACCGGCGCTCGTAGAGGAAGGAGGAGTGGTCGGAGATGGGTTCTGGAGAGGGATCGGACGGCGGAGGAGTTCGCGGGATGCGTCGGCTTCGTCCGTCGCAGCGTGCGGGATGCGGAAACAGGGAACGAAGTCGGCTGCGGTTCCCGTGAGGAAAATAGGGTTGTGCGGGATTTTGGCTTGCGGTTTTATGTATAAACCGCATGAGAGAGAGGGGGGAAATGCTATTGGCACCCCAACACTAATTCTTTGAATATTAACTCATCCTCACCCCACGCGTCGTAAAAAAATAAAATGTGTCGCACCCTAATCTTTACGCACTTGACTGACTAACGGACACTATCATAAGACAAACAGTATACCTTGCCGACGCGCCGCCTCGATCAAAATTCGTCGCGACTTGCCCCTACAAATCAAATAATTTTTCGCGTCAAAAATTCGGATGTTACAGAGAATATAAGGGAAAATCAATTTAATGGAGTGTATTATGTCCCAATAGAAATGAACAAAAAATGATTTTCTTTTAAATTTAAGGAATCAAATAGTTGGTTTCTCTTCTTTCCAATATCGATTAAATTTAAAGGTATAATTTGATTTAAATGTCAATGTTACCTAAATAAAAATATGCTTTATTTTGATAGATCATCTTTGAGTGCTTGCCCTAATTACCATTATACCTAATTTGACGGATCTTTTTATTCAGGAACTTATTAGATGATCACCTTAATAAGTCGTACAATGAGTGCAAAGCAAAAAGTCATACAATGAGTGTGAAGTAAAATGTGTATGCCCTAATACATGCGCTACAAAATACTAAATAAAAAAACATGAGATAAAATGAGACACGGGTGTGACCCAGGTTGCATCAGCGGTTGATGTTGAATTTATGCTTCAACCAAAGTTTTGGAGCGTGCGAAAAAGGAGGTTAAGTCGCCACTACTTCCTGAATCGAGAAATTGAAGATTTGTGATGATGTCAAACATATGTTGAAGACTGTCCTTGTCGGAATAGAGAGAATGTAGTTCATCCCACATTGTCTTAGTCGTCTTATGATACATGGTCATGTGATAGGGTTCACTATCCAGGGAGTTGAGGAGCAATGTCTTCACATGTCCATCATCACGAAGCCGGTCGTCAGAAGGAGCAGAAGGGGTGTCCTTCGTGACATGATGCAAAAGGCCTTTAGTCTGAAGAACACGACGAACGGAATACACGCACTCAAAAAAATTCTTCTTCCCACTAGAGAAATAGTAGTGATTCGTAACTCATCGCGGACTTCAAAAATCAGTATCGCAGCACGAGCAGGAAAGGAGGTGCATCAATAGACGTCATCGAGGTCACAGGAGGCTAGAAAAAAACTGCAAGAATCTGGCGGACTGACAGCTAGACAGGAGTAACACGCTGGTAGGCGCTGAAATAGCTGGAGCACCAAACCCTGGGCGACTAGATGGAGATCGGCGACAAAGAAAGTCCACGCGAGAATGGAGAAGCAGTAATAAACAGACGACAAAGGGATGAGTCCGCGGGCAGAGGAGAGAAAGAAGCCCGCAATAGAAGAATCAACGAGCTAAGTAGCCCGTGCGAGGAGAGGTAGGTTGCAGAAGCGGGCAGAGACAAGCTGCGCGAGAAGGAAGCACGCAGAGGCGATAAAGGAGCCCGCACAAGGAGAATCAACGAACTAAGCAACTGGTCGGCAAAGTTCGGTAAAGAAGGCAGGCCACGCGAGAAGAGAGGCCGTGCGAGAAGGCAGCATGGAGACGAAAAACGGCGGCAAGACCAGGGAGACCGCAAGGGTAGCGATCAGGAGTCTGGGCACAAGAAGCAGTAGGAGACCAGCGAGCTCAACCAGGAGAAAGCACGGTGAAGCCCAAAGAACTGAAAAAAAGCGGCTAAAGGAACACAATGTCATAAAACCAACGAGCAGAGCACCGAAGGCGCGAGGCAAGACGAACAGACCGCGGCGAGAAGAGAAGGTAGGGGGCCCACTTGTCAGAGAAAGGAAAAACTATAAGAACAAGGGGAATGGACGGGAGAGAGGAAGCTACGGGAGAGGAGGGTAGGTGGACCTGCGGTTGGAAATTTTCTAACCGCCCAACTGAGCGTGAGAGAAACCCATAGCAGGCTATATAGCATGGGGATGAAAACGGGATACGTGATATGATATGAAACAGATACGGGAAACAAGATTTTTTAAAACATGAGAATACGAGAAATGTTTTTAATTTTTTATTACTATTTAAATATAAGTATTAAATAATATAAAAATATGACAACTAACAAACTAATTGTGCATATCTTGAATTGTAATGAAAAAAATGAATATAGATTATCAATGCATTTGTGTAGTGCCCAATATACGGAAGACTAGCATGCATACAATTGTATTTATTATTCACAAAGCTTTCATCATTTCATTATCTACTAATAACTACATCAAAAGAAAATTATAGAGATTACTTGTTAAGACTGACAAATATTGATAAAAACATCACAAAATGATCTCAGAGTCGTACATGAAATGATTTGTTTTTGCTGAATTTATCACAAAGATATTGGATCACAAACGTTATAAAAAACATATAAATCAGTCATAGACGCATAACATCCCATAGGAACAAAAAACGAAAAAGTTTTGCACTAATAATAGAAAGAAGAAAAAGAAGAGTAAGAAGAAGAGGAGGAAGAAGTGGAATAAGAAGACGAAGAAGAAGAAGAAGAAAATGAAGAAGAAGAGGAAGAAAAGGAGTAAGAAGAAGAAGAGTAAGAAGAGGAGGAAGAAGAAGAAGAGTAAGAAGAGGAGGAAGAAGAAGAGGAAGAGATTACTAGCGTGGCGAGATCAAGAGCTGGAATCGGGAGCAGGATCTGGAGCGGGATCGAGAGCAGGGAGTGGGATCTGGAGAAGCGTGGAGAAGCGTGGTAGCTTGTGAGTCACGTAAACCTAAAATTTGACGAGTGAAATGAAATAGATAAGTGCGCAACTTTACCACGCGGGAATCGCGTATTCCCCTTGTGGGATACGCAATCCTAATTTTTATTTTTTATTTTAAAATGCGTTTCCTGGAGTTTCGAAAACGGGTTTTTGTGCGTTTCTCGTATTTAATACATGTTTGAGCCGATACGCAGAGCACTTTTAGGTATTTGTGCTTCGTAGGTAGCCGGAGAATAGAGGACCGGATCGCTCTAATGTCATGTAGAGAAACACCCAAAAATGAAATTTTATCTTTTCACTTAATTTTTAAATACATATACGCAATAAATTATCGTAGGACATAGCGACCCGTGGAGAAAGAATAATGACCATCGCAAAGACAAAGGAAACGAAAAGATCAAGGTGAGTTCTTACTCCTGCATTTTATTGATATTATTGATATTGCTTATGATGTTTTAATGTTTACCTGTTTAACTATTATAAGGACAAAAACTGAAACTCTAAAGAGAACAAAAATACAATGTATTCTTAAATGACTAAAATGCTAAACCTAAACTAAAGGAATGACAAAAATGAAAATGATATAAATAAGGCATCAATGCAATGGGTTATGCTAAGGGTAGACCCAATTTGTGGTGGTAGGGTGAATGTCCTCCCATTATGAATGTTCTTAGATTCAGGAGTCCTAATTGAACACCAGTGCTAGATAATAGTCCTGAATTTGAAAAATATGAGTGTGATAAACATAAGGCACATAATGAATGATTGATGCAATTGCACACAGTAAGTGATGATTTAATAAGGATGGAATGCATATATGAATGCATATAAAGAATGATGAAATGAATGATGGAACAAATATAAGAATTGAAATAAATGATCAATTACATACAATACAAAATGATACAAGGAAACGGACTTGTAATATAAAAAGAATTAATGCAGTTCCTTATTATAAATTGTTGCTAATATATTAGTAGGAAAGGTAAGAATTTGCTGAGTCATTTGACTAATTATTTAGATGATTAAACTAATATAGGACACTTTGGTTCCCAATGTATATGAGAGGAAACAATTACAAGTGAAAAAGAGGTATTGCTTATGGGTGGAGGTGACTATGATTGTGCTCCGGATACTAGAGACTCACCGGGAGAGTTGCAAGGATCTTGATATGCAAGAGAGTTTTAAGTTTTATTTTATGTAGTTTAGTTGCATCAACATATGATGTATATACAGTGTGCTATAGTAGTTTTATTCCATTTTGAAGCCCTAACTTTTGTGTAGCGCTAATACGGAACCATCAATTGAACAAATGTAATTGCATTATAGGGTCATTAACTTACCTAACTATTTGTTTTCGGTTCGCGTGCAAATCATGAATAAACAAGTCAAACATAAATAAGATTTTTCAAGGCATTATAAAACTTGAGCTTGTTCGTGTTGAGCTTAAAAATTGATTAAGAAAGATGAAAAAACCTAGCCAATGTATGTCCAGCTCGTTTATAGCCCTACCATTAAGTTGGCATGTAAACATTGGATTTTATTACAAATGTTGTTCATTGTGACAATTTTATTAAGTTGGATATCTAGAAGTATGTATTGAAAATATGATGGCATTAAAAACATCAATACCTTACATAATTTGCAATAATCATGGGATCAAGGTCACAGCGTACATCCTTGATATCTGATGACCATTTTGCAGATAGAATCCCAGTAACCATGACATCATCTGAAACAAGGGAGAAAAGAGCAAGAATGAAAATTAAAGTAATTTGGCAAAGCAATAAAATCAATCATAAACAAAATTAAAGAGTTAGGGAGCTTGATGGGGATCGTTTGTGTTTCATGTGAGAAATTATTGGGTCGATACAGTTTGGATTGTCAGATGGACGATCGGAGATCATGATCACGACCAGCTCGATTTTTCCTATTTTTATGTATTTTCTTTTTTTTAGTTTTATTTTGAGAGTTGGGATAAATTATCGGTTAGGCAAACATGGTCATAAGATAAATTTAACCTAAAACCCCCCTTTTATATCAGACTAGCAACCGGTTAAGGGGGGTATCGAGAGTTACGATTCTATCGTGGAAGAGAAATCACTTGGTCGTGAGAGATGTGATGACTCTATCCCGCTCGGTGTGACGCCGAGCGGCCCCGCTGCCTTCATCGTTGCATATCCTTATCTCTGCCGCCTCCCACTGCCAAGTTTTGCCTCTTGTCCTCTTCCAAGTCCTCCTAGCAGTCGAACGTTGTCGCTCCTTTGGTCGAGGGCCACAAAAGCCACCAACGCCGTCTACCATTCCCTCCAGCCCCGCTTCGGCCTCAGCCAGCCACTACTCCTTCCATTTCTTACCTCAATCGAAGCCTCCCCATCACAGCCATCCCCTTCGGCACCTCCTGGCGCCTTTCCTATCCACGGAAACCCATGCAACCGCAAGAATCCAGTATTCTCTGCCCCTAGCCACCTTTGAGTTCCTCCACAGCCATCCCACACCATCCATGAACCTCCTCACACCCCCTCCATCCCTAAAGGCACCCCCAAGATCATTTTCCACCTCCTCCAACCCCCAAACAGCCAAATTTTACTATTCCTACGCCCCTAGCCCCTTTCTAACCCCACCACAATCACCCAACGGCCTCCCCTCACCCTTTAATAGCCCTCCCAATCCATTCCAGCCCACTAAACCGCCGCAACCACTCTCCGGCAGCCTCTACACAGTAGCATCTACACTCCTGGACAGCTACCATCACCATCGAATCTCCCCCACCACCTCCTGCATTGAGTACTTGATGAGTTTTTACATTATAATTTCATTTTCTATGCATTATATGAAAACTACTTATATTCCTTGAAGTTATTGGGCTTGTACTTATTTAATTATTGTTATCTTAATTGTGCATTGTATAACTTTTAGAAAAAGTATATTGCATTACTATAATGACCCATCTTGGGGTTATATATACAAGACCCGAACATATACAGGTAAATACAGATAAGCCCCTATATATACACACAATATCTAACACCCCCTCAAACTCACGGGGGATCATACATCGAGAGTTTGGACAGAAGGTAGTCATGCGGAACCCTCGTCTGGGACTTGGTGAACAAGTCCGCAATCTGATGCTCGGTGGGAACATACTGGGGAACGAATGTACGTCGGCTGCACTGCTCACGGAGGAAGAAGACGTCGACTTCAATGTGCTTGGAGAGGGAAAACTCACTGGATTCAGAGTGAGCTGAATGGCACCAGTGTTGTCACAAAAGAGAGTGGTCGGTCCTGAGGAGACAATGCCAAAATCTGCAAGAAGCCAACGAAGCCCGATAATCTCCTCGGCCGTAGACGTCATGGCGAGTAGCTCAGCCTCAGTACTAGAGCGGGAAACACCAGACTGTTTCTTGGACTTCCAGGCAAGCAAGGAGGAGCCCAAAAACAGACAGAAACCGGTGACAGAGCGACGATCAGAAGGATCACTAGCCCAAGTAGCATCAGAGAAAGCAGAAAGCTGGAGTGAACTGCTGCTGGAGAAGAACAGACCACGACCAGGAGTCGCACGAAGGTACCGCAGTACACGCAACAAGTGAGCATAATGGACTGATGTAGGAGTGCTGACAAACTGGCTCACCACATGGACTGCATGAGCAATATCTGGTCGAGTGATGGTGAGATAGACCAGGCTGCCGACCAAATGACGATAGCGAGTGGGGTCAGCAAGAGGGATCTCTTCATCAGCCTGAAGTTGCAGGTGAAGCTCCATCGGTGTGGCAACAGTGCGGGTGTCGGAAAGAGCAGCCCGAGCTAGAAGATCAGTAGTATACCGATGCTGAGAGAGTTGGAACCCTGCAGAGGTGGAAGAGAACTCAATGCCCAGAAAATAGCTCAAAGGTCCCAAATCTGTCATCTGAAATTGCTGCTGCAGGTGATGCTTGACAAAGTCAATGAAAGTTAGGTCATCACCAGTGATGATCATATCATCCACATAGAGCAGAAGAAGGGTCCGGCCTCGGGAAGAGGTGTGAACAAACAGGGCCGGGTCGTGCTGGCGGGGCTGAAAACCAGCAGCTGTAAAGATAGAGCTGAAGCGCTCGAACCAGGCTCGAGGAGCCTGTTTAAGACCATAGAGAGCACGACGCAACCGACAAACCATGCCAGGAGAAGCAACAAAACCGGGCGGAGGAACCATGTAGACCTCCTGTTGTAGGTCACCGTGAAGAAACGCATTTTTCACATCCAGCTGAAACAGGGACCAACGATGGACAGCAGCAACAGAAACAAGTGTCCTGATCGTGGTCATGTGTGCCATACGAGCAAAAGTCTCATCATAGTCTCGACCATGCTCCTGCTGAAAATCCCGAGCAACCAGGCGAGCCTTGTACCGCTCAATAGAACCATCAATAAACCCACTTGCAAGTGATGGGAACAGCACCAGGAGGAAGAGGCACAAGATCCCAAGTAGAGGTAAGCTCAAGAGTAGCCAACTCATCAAACATAGCGGCCTGCCACTCAGGAACCTGAGCAGCCTCGCGGTAGGAACTAGGCTCTGCAGTACTTGTGGAGGTAGCAGGAAGAGCAGTGAGGTCGAGTGGCTGGGTGGTAAAACCGAGGCGATCTGGTGGATGTCGATCTCGAAGGGGGTAACGTATGGCAGGTGGATCATCCACGGGACTCTCACTGAAGACTGGGGGCACCTGAGGGGTAGTCGGAGCACGACGAGTGTAGTGGTGGAGAATAGGAGGTAAAGGGCCAGGAGATGGCAGAACATGAGGAGGTGGAGAGGACTCAGAAGAGGGAGATGACGATGATGGCGGTAGCTCTGCTGGTGACTGGTCTGACGGTGGTGGCAAAACAGGTGGTGGTACGGTAGGAAAAATAAGGAACTGAATGTCAGTCGGGGTAGTGAATGAGGGTGAAGCAGAGGTGGATGAAGAAAGGAAGAAAGGTTGGTCCTCAACGAAGATGACATCACGAGAAATGCAAAGACGGCGCGCAACAGGGTCATAACAGCGGTAACCCTTGTGCTTTGAGCTGTAGCCTAGAAAAACACATGCAGCAGACTGGGCAGAGAGCTTAGTCCACTCACGTGGTGGTAATAGGACATAACACAGACATCTGAACACACGAAGATGAGTGTATCGAGGAGGATGAGAGAACAAACAATCACCGGGACACCGAGCCTGAAGGAAAGTGGATGGCTGAAGGTTGATGAGATAGACAGCGGTGGAGACAGTCTTAGCCCAAAAATGTGGGGGAACATGGGAAGTCAAAAGAAGAGTGCGAGCGGTCTCAATGATGTGGCGATGTTTCCTTTCTGCAGTACCATTCTGGGAATGAGCGCCAGGAAGGAGATCTGCGGGAGCGTGCCATGAGAGGCAAGAAGGTCACGGAACTCATGCGATAGGTACTCCCCCCTGAGTCGGAGCGAAAAATACGAATAGAGGCGGAGAACTGAGTACGAACCATGGTGGAGAAAGTAACATAAACCTGAAAAAACTCAACACGAGAACGCAACATATATATCCAAGTGAAACGAGAAAAATCATCAATAAACAAAACATAATAGCGGTGTCCACCCTTGGATACAAAAGGAGCAGGCCCCCATACATCAGAATGGGCTAACTCAAACGGAGCAGAAGACCTAGACATACTAGATTGATAAGGGAGTTGTAGCTAATTTCCAAGCTTACAAATTGTACAACAGTGACTAGTGTCAACAGATACACGACCCAAAACACCATGACGAACAATAGTTGAGAGACGGGCGTCGCTGGGATGACCAAGACGATGGTTCCACTGACGGAAGAAAACAGCGGGAAGACATAAAAGAGGAGCAGCTGGGAAGGGTGTGACGGATGGCAGACGAAGGTACTCATGGAGATATACCCCACTATGGTGACGGCCAGCTCCAATGAGGGTCCCTGAAAGACGATCCTGCACATGACAAACAAACTCATCAAAAACAACAAGGTAACCACTAGAGGCAAGCTGGCTGGCGGAGATGAGGTTCATGGAGAGCTGAGGAATGTAGGCAACATCAGGAATGTGGAACTGAGGGGTGTGGAGAAGGCCACGACTGGTAATAGGAAGGGTGGTGTCATCAGCAATAATAACACGTAGGTCGGAGGAAACAGGCTGGCAGGCATGAAGATGGGTTGCATCATAGGTCATATGAAAAGAGGCTCCAGAGTCAAGTAACCACGAGGACGGAGAGATACCTGGCGGGGCAGAGGCCGCTGAGGAATCGGCAGAGGTAAAAGCCTGACCAACTGTGGCTGCAGATGTACTCGGGAAGGTGCCTGAAGACAGCTGCTGAGCCAGCTGTATGAGCTGCTCAGAGAAGGAGACTGTCGGAGGAGGTACAGCCAGAACTGGAGCAGCACGTTGCTGGGTGTCACGAGACTGGATGTTCTGTTGGAAGCGCTGAAGCTTGCGACACTCAGACACTTTGTGGCCCGGTGCATGACAATAATGACAGCGAACAGACCGCCGTTGCGCAGCATTGGGACCCTGGGAAGAGGGTCCCTGGGTAGGAAACGGAGCAGACGGTCGCACAGGAGTAATGAGCCCTGGAGACGGTGACAGCGGAGGCTACGGAGCAAACTGAGGAGCATCCAAGACAACATGGGGGGGAGGTAGTGTACTGCGTCCCCTCCATGGTACGAAGACGAGTCTCCTCTGCCAGAATCGTGGACAGTGTCACGAAGTGTGGGTGCAGTACCCCGATGGAGAAACTGTGAGCGAGCAGACTCAAATTCTGGGCGCAGACGCATCAAGAAATCGTAGACAAGGCAGGCATCTATGTACTGAGCGGTGGCAACGCAATGGCAGCAGGACAAGCAATGGGGCGGCGCCATCTCGTCACACTGACGCCAGAGGGAAGTGATCTCAGCAAAAAAACTCCTGAACTGAGCAGTCGCGCTGGTAGGTAGCAGCAAGAGTCTGTAACAATGAATGCTGAAGTGCCTGGCTGGAAGGCTGATAGAGATCGGAAAGATGATCCCAGATCGTCTTGGCAGTAGGGAACTCACAGATGGCCAGGAGGATGGGTACCTCACAAGACTGGCCAAGGATAGCAATAGCCCTGGAGTCATCGTCCTGCCACTGGGCCAACGCCTGAGTGGAGGAAACACCGGTGCTGGCTGTGGAAACAGAAGAATCAGTTGAAGAGGCGGCAGGGAGCAACGGTGCTGGGCAGGATCCATTTAAATGGCCCCAAAGGCGTTGGCCTCGGAGATGCATGCGCATGGTGGAAGACCAAGTCTTGTAGTTCTTCCCGTTGAGCAGCACATCAGGCTTAGGAAGGTAGCCACTGTGAGTCGAGGCGGGGTACATTGAAGGCCGACACCGAGATCTGGAGCAGGATCGATCGGAGGATCGATCGCTGAAACCGGAGGAAGCAAACGATCGGAGGATCGAGCGGATCGACACAGCGGATCGACGCAGTCGATCGGAGGAAGCAGTCGATCGGAGCAGACAACCGGAAGGTGCTGGTCGATCGGAGGAAGCAGTCGATCAGAGCAGACAACTGGAAGCAGTCGATCGGAGGAAGCAATCGATCGGATCAACGGGATCAACACAGCGGTCGATCGATGAGCGAGAGAGAGATCGATCGATCGACGAGCGGGAGAGGGACCGGGATTGATCGACGCAGACGAGCGGGAGCGATCGGCGCGCGGGAGAGGGAGAGGGATCGGGAGAGTTAAACCCTAGGCTCTGATACCATCTTAGAAAAAGTATATTGCATTACTATAATGACCCATCTTGGGGTTATATATACAATACCCGAACATTTACAGGTAAATACAGATAAGCTCATATACATACACACAATATCTAACAATATCCACATGCATTTACTTTCAGCGCACTATCAATTAACTTGTAATTGTTGATTGCTTACTTCCATTACAATATTTATTATTAATTGTGATATATGCACGAGATTTTAAAATTAATTTGTTTAATTAAATTTGCATCGGAAAATGTGTGTGTGATTGAATCATTGCAAGTGCATCACACTGGGGCTACCCATCGTTAGTTCATTGGATTGTGTGCTTACGTTCATCTGCATCTTCATTTTAGGGTTCGTCGTTGGTCAATTACAATCATCGCATGCTCACTTGTGTTGTATTTCGGGTTAGGGCATTGTAAGTTCACTTATAAATTCATCCTGCATCAGATTGTCATCAGAGGCTCAGGTTAGGGCTTTATTTTAATACAAAGTAGTGGAGTCCATAAGTTCATTCAAGGTTAGTTATCGTCGTCATTTGTCTTCTCTATTTAGGGATCCCGAGTCCATCTGCATCCAATCCCCTAGAGTGCATTTAGAGATATCTGCATGTTACTACGCTGATTATTTTCGATCACTGCACATCACTTCCAAAGTTCATGTCAAACCTTCGTCATGATCCCTCTATACTAGAGACGATCACTACGATGACTCTCATCCTTATACTGGTGCATGAACGGATCGTGTTGATCCTTCGAGACGACTCGATTACGTTAGGGATGATTATTACGATGATAATCATTTTGAGAGAGATCTAAAGTGTAGGTTTTGTGTTGTTGCCCCATCTTCTGACGGCCCATCGAGTCTCGAGTCATTTAGTTATTAGCGCATGGATATAGAATAGTATCATGATTATTTTGAGTTATACAATGAGCAACGCATTAAATTTATGAAACTTACACTTATAGATTAGACGAGAGCATATTGGTATAGCCTTAAGAGGATCTGTGAGTGGGATCGTCTTCACTGCATCACCAGTTGGGTGCAGATGAAGCGTAGGTTGTGTTAGAGGTATTTTCCTAGGTCGTATCGCAGTCTCTTGCTCGATCAATTATTTACCCTTCAGGAAGGATCCCTATCGACTGCTAAGTACAAGGATCGTTTTGATGATCTAGTAGTGAGGAATGACATCCACGAGGTGACAGTTATGACCGCTTCCTGATTTTGATCTGAGATACGTACTAAAGTAATCTACCATTGCTCAGCATCCCTCGAGCAAACGTACCAGCTCGTCCTTCATTATGAGCAGTACTTGAGATCCTCTAGAGTTAGCCGAGTGGATTCGTAACTTGACCACCCCACTACGAACTCCTCTTATTCTAAGGCCACCACTTTGCCAACTACTGTCATGTCAGACATGATAGAAGTGATACATGATGTTGATTTCTCTCACCCTAGTAAGGTACTTAGTCAGATGAGTGGCTCATCATTTGATCATGATTCAGACCTATGCCTCAAAAGAGAACTATGAGCAATCTGGTGATCTTATATTGATGTGTCATGCACCTACCCCCGACGTTGACTTAGTTATTCGATCATAGACTCACCCATGCGTGCATGTTCATCTAAGTTTCCACACAATGTCGTACTGAGTCATACCACAAGTGATGGTCAAGAGCATCGTATTGACTTTGTAGTGATTATCTCTCTAGTTCATGAGAATATTACTATTATCGATGACACTTATCTAAAAGATCATCTTCTTACGATTGAGTTCTTTGACGAGACCCCGTTGAACCTCCAGGGAGAGCCAAATAACGAATTTTTCATTTTAAGAGACATTCAACCCACCCCCGTGTTGCATCCTTGTGTCCATGCTTCATATGTCTCTTTAGATGCTCGTCTTATCAACGATGAATGTACTTACTTTCCGCCATGTGAACCTCATAAGTCACATTCTCATGCCACTATCTTCGACATTCCTTCGGGAGATTGCCTACACGACGAATTTTTCTATCGACCGACCAGTGAGCCTCCTGAAGATTCGTATCCCTTAGGAGACATTTGGTATGTCATGATATTACAACTCAGAACCAATTCCTTGGGAAGTCATTTGGGTGTGCATGAACTTGACGAGTAAATACACCCGCCCTACGAACCTCTTGATAAATCACACATCTGTAAGGACTTCCATTGCTACGTAGAGTCTGCATTCAATGAGTCGGTTGGGTTCATCATTTACACTCAGAGAGCATTTCAGTCAAGGGCACCTTCGGGTCAATATTTGGGCTTCAAATTCAGATTAAGTACAATAAATCATAAATCATGAAATTTGATTACTTAATCTTTAGAAAATATCCAGGGTACGAAAAATCATAACAGACAATAACTCAAATAATAAGATTGAATCCATAATGTATCTTTAAAGATAATAATTTATTAGACTACAGACAGATTATTAAGAAGCATACATTAATAATCAAAAACTCTTATTTTTATATAAAAACTAATTATGCATTTTTTGTGTTACTGGGAGCGATAGTCTTTCTTAGTCATCAGTTGAGCTGACCCATCTTCAGACATTTCTTTACACGGGTCACCGGTGGGGAGTTGCCCTTAGGATAAGCATCGCGGCTCCTCATTCTTGTTTTTTTTCCCTTCAGTTGTTTTTCTTATCGGTTGTTGTCTTTTTATTTATAAACTAAATGTATTACAACTATCAAATGTTTTCAATGTATCAGACACTATTTAAACTTTCAATAATTCTGATTTTATGGTTCTTTTTATTACTAGTTGCCTCTGTGAATCAAAATTTGAGCTACCCTTGCTTACCATTTTCGGCATATCTTACTTCCGTTGTAAGTATGCTTTTAGTTAGGGGTGTGCACAAAAAACCGAAATCGATCGAACCGTACCGAACCGATCCAACAGAACCGATTTTCAAACCTAACCGACCTGTTTGGTTCGGTTTCGATTTCAAGTGGCTGAAAATCAATCTCATTTTGGTTCGGTTTGCACAGGATGTAAATCGAAAACAACAAACTGAAATATAAGATGCTACGTTTATAGAATGTTTCACTTTCGCCTATAAGTGAATGCTTTGTGGTGCCCCATATTACTAGTTTAATAGTTTTTTTGTTCTGTCAAACACCATTTTGAATAGTTTTATATTTTTTTGTGCACTAGCTAATCTAAATATTGATCTTATAGTTCAAAAATCCCATCGAATTTAATAATAGAACTCATGCACATAAAAAAAACATAAAACAACTTTGAAGCAAATGTAGAAAATCAAACCGACGGGTAAGAAACCGGACCGAACCAAACCGAACCGATTGGGTTTGGTTCAGTTTCGGTTTAGGGTGTGTAAAAACCGAGGTTATTTGGTTCGGTTTCGGTTTTACATAAAATCGAACCGAACCGCTTGCAGATCTACTTTTACTTCTTTTACATATATGTCAATTATGTACCTGTTTTATTACTATTACTTGGTTTACTTCTTATCACAGGGTCAAAAATCGAACCGAACTGCTCAGTTTCAGCGAATCGGGCGTCCGATATGTTCAATTTCAGTGAATTGGACGCACAATATTAGCGAATTGGACGCACAATATTAGCGAATTGGGCTCTCAATTTCAGCAAATTTGGCGCTCAATTTGAGCGAATTGAGCGCTCAATTTCAGCGAATTGGGCGCCCAATTCGCTCAATTTCAACGAATTGGGCGCTCAATTCGCTCAATTTCCCCCCATTTTTGCGCCTCACGTGCCTCAGGTACGCGCATGCGCCTAAGCTCCTGGGGCCCTTTGTGCCTCGGTCGTCTTACGCCTTTGATAACTTGCCAGTACTAACAGTGGAAGAGTTGTCAACAGGACTGATAGCTGGTGGAGGCAGAGCAGACTTAGAGCCATCAATGTGGCTCCATAGATCTAGACCACAGAGGATCACGCCAACGGTGGCGGATCATGCCTTGTACTTTCGTCCATCGAGAATGACATCCGCCTTCTGTAGAAAGACAGAGGAGTAAGAGCTCATCGAGGTTGTAGAGTCGGCCAGAAGAAGATCGAGAAGACGGGATCGAGGGAGGAGTCGGGCGATGGAAGTAGGAGTAGACAAGCTGAATCGAAGAAAACAGCGACGGAACCCGTTGGAGATGCGTTGGAGACGATCAACAGCATAGGATCAACGGGGAACGATCAACATGACAAGATCAACAGCATTGGAGATGTGATGGGATCGGCATCAACAGGGCTCGACGGAGACACATTGGAGGCGCGCTAGACGGAATCGGAAACCTGATGGAAGGTGATGCTTGACGGGATCAGAAAAAACGTCAAAACTGTAACAGGATAAAGCGTGGAAGATGCGCGATCGGGAAGAGCGGGAGCGGCTAGGTTTTCCTCCCCTCTGATACCATGATAGGAATTAGGGATTCAATAATCTCTATTCACATGAACAAAGTAATATATATACATGTAGAAGAGAGGGTGTCCATAACACCCAAGGTGATTCTAAGCTAACTCGGGTGTCCACAAAAGACTAACACTTGATCTAGAATCTCTTTGGGCTAAAATAAACATCATAAAAGATAAAACTGCAAGCTTCTAAAATAATTAACTTCGGTCGTGGAGGTTCCCAAAATATGAAAGCGTCTCTCTAGAGAATACGATAACTAACATAAGGTTCATTGATTAAGACCTCTCGGCACTTGATCTAGAATCACTTTGTGCTAAAATAAACTTCATAAAAGACAAAACTGCAAGCTTCTAAAATAATTAACTTCGGTCATGGAGGTTCCCAAAATATGAAAGTGTTTCTCTCGAGAATTCGCTAACAACTAACCTTAAGTTCATCGATTAAGACCCCAAGGTGAACAAAGTAATATATATACATGTAGAAGAAAGGGTGTCCACAACATCCAAGGTGAGCCTATATCTAACAATCATGACCCAACCGACTTCATGAAGTTGTGGCACGCATGCAACTCAGCCTGTGTGAGACACGCCTAACTCGATCGGTCTCTTGTTCATCCAAAATCGGTCGCCCTCTTCCATCAAGCCCGTTGCTTATTAAAAACTAAAGTGTTTAAATACCTCAACACTTAAACACTTTTAGTGTTTAAACACCTCTAACGCAAACATTTTAATTTATTATAACCTTATTTTATTATGATTTTAATCGTAATCACATATGTATCTTAAATTTTGTTACGAATGTAATATGTAACTACATATTATGTACTAAATATTACGTCGTCACAATATTAACAATTTTATGTCATAATTGTTTACGTAACATGTTAGTCAGCATCACAAATTATTTATTAATACATGTTAAAGTTGTCAGCGTCACAAATTATTTATTAATACATGTTAAAGTTGTCAGCGTCACAGTTTATGCTTTGTTTTCATACATAACATCGCTTGAACAAAACTTGATTCTCATGTCACGTGATATGTCTTCATTGGTTATTCTCTTACATAAAAAGGGCACAAATGCTATCATCCTCCTAGCAAGATCTTTATCTTTATGGATATAACTTTTCATGAAACTACAATCTATTATGAGTCCTCACTTTAATGGGATTTTATATCACACATAAAAGTGAGTACTCCTATTTTTCCTTAGTCTATTCCACTTTTATACAACACCCTGAATACCACTAATCAAGGAAAGAGTGTGAACATTCCCACAAAAAAGAAGTTGAAAGTGTACAGCAGAAGAAGTAATGAATCAAACATTCAGTCTCATTTCGTAATACCAAAGCCAATTCTGAATTCGTCTCAGTGACCATTGAGTTACATATTACTCTCAGAAAAGGAATTCACTCATTCACTCAACATCTTTTATCTAACTACATCATAGGCCTCTCTAACCTCATCCCATAAAGTCTTTGTCGATTTCATATCGTCTGCTTTTTCCATTGCATGGCAGGAAGCACTTGAACTCCCGAAATTGAAAAAAAAAAATAAAGATGGACAAAATGTAGGATCTTGAAAAGAACAATACATTGAACCTAGAAGATCTCCCTAAAGGCAAGAAGACAGTTGGATTTGATGGATCTTTATGGTAAAGTAGAACTCGGAAGGTATAATGTGGAAAGGTTTAAGGCACGGTTAGTGGTGAGAAGCAACACTCAAACGCATGATATAACTACCAATAGACATTTGTTCTGGTGGCAAAAATGAATTCAACCTGTCTTATTATCATGTGTTACCTGCAAAGGGTAGGATATTCAACATTTGGATGTAAAGAATCCTCCCCAGTGAGCTAGAAGAGGAAGTTTATATGTTAATGCCACATGGTCTTGTCCCTAGAGGCTCAAGAGGAAAGCTTTATAAATTAAAGAAAGCTCATTATGCATTAAAGCAATCTCTCAGAGCTTGGTTTGGGAGATTACACATTTACACAAAGTAATGACCACTTTAGGATATACCCAAAGTAATGTCGATCACACCCTATTCATTTGATGGAAACAAATGAAGGTGAATCACCTTATTGTGTATGTCGATGATATGGTGATTACTGGTGAGTGGAGACAACCAAAATTAGATCCATGCTATAAAAATAAAGCTTGCTTTGTGAATTTAAAGTGAAGGATTTGGTGAAGTTTAGGTATTTTCTGAAAACTAACGTAGCATGATCTAAATATGGAATTCATATTTCACACGGGAGTATACCCTTGATTTACTGAAGCAAACGGGAATGAGTGGATGTAAGTCTGTTGATACCACTATTGAATTCAATCAAGGAAGAATGAAGGAGAGTTAGTGGAAGATATTACACGTTAACAGAAGGTGGTAGGGTATTTGATTTTTTGTCTCATACTCGCCTTGACATTGCAATGTAGTTGGAATTGTAAGTCAATATATGCATTCTCCTAAGATCAGACATCTCTAAGTTGTCCAAAGAATTTTATGGTATTCGAAGACCTCATCCAGTAGAGGCATTGATGTAGGGTAGGATGTGTGTCGTGCAACCTAGACTACTCAAGTGAGTGGACACGTGGATACTATATGTAGATGCACCAAAATCCGTCTGACAATTAATTCAAATGAAAGTCACAACCCACGCATTCAAAATATAAGCGAGAACAATTTAAGTTTGAGCGATTAAGCAAGACTTTCCTCCAAACGGAGGGCCAAAATTAAGCGCGTCACGGATGGCTCCTTCCTACAATCACAAATCTTTACGGGGCAAAATTCCACAAATAAATATTCAAACAAATATGAGCAACCCAAACAATATTCAAGTGCTGAAAATTAGAGTTTCATACAACAACAGCTCACAAATAAGGGAATGTCCGAGGCGGGGAAGATCCGGCGGTTTTGAGGGCAGATCCGGGTTTGCGTGTCGGGACGGTGGCTGTCCGCGGTGGAGAAGGGTTGCGGTGGGCTGAGAACGGGTAGATCCGGCCAAATATGGAAGGATACGGCCAAGGGAAGGGTAGATCCGGTGGTGGAGAGCGGATCTGGGTTAGGAATGGTGAAGGGGTTATGGAGAATTGTAGATCGGGGTTGGATCTCTCGGATCGGGGTTGATCCAAGAGAGGATGAGGCCGGTTGAGGGTGGTAGCACTAGATCAAGATAGATCTAGGGTTTTCGGAGCGGCGGGAAGTGGATCCACGAAGGGGAAGAGGAGGAGGGGTCGGCTAGGGCAAAGGAGGCCCAAGGGGGGGTCGGTTTTGTGAGGGGAAGGGGCTGTCGGCGCTGTTTTGTTGGCAGCAGGCCGGCAGCGGTTTCCCAGGCGCAGGAGAGGGGCGGCGGGACTGGAAACGGGAAGGAGAGGGGCTGCTGTCCTGGCAGCAGGCCGGTGGGTTTCGGGTGGGGTTTTGGAGGGGATTCGGTGGCTGGATGGGGAAGGAGGAGGTGGAAAATGATGCAGGGGGTTAGGGTTTACCTTGGGGATGAAGTTCCACCGCTAGGAGTCGGCACCTAGGGCTCCACGGCGTCGGCACCGTGGCTTGATCGCGGAGTTCCGGGAATGACTTCCTCCAAAACCAGCAATGCCTCTCCAAGCCTCAAACACTCCTATTTATAATATTCTAAACATTGGGGCAACCCGGGATTGACGGCTATGATTGGTCGACGCGTCCACGTGCCAAATAAAAGGAAAAAAGAACTGAAAAGGTATATATTAAAAAGATTCGCGGCGCGCATCCGGACGCATCCGCGGGATCGAATCGTCCCTCCGATCAAGTCTTCCGGCGAGAATAGACAAAAGTGGGCCCCGCCTTGTCATGGGCCGCCGATGGTCCCCCATCAACTCCCCCCGACTGAAAAGAATTCATCTCCGATGAATGGAGATGATCATACTGTCTTCAAAGCCCCGAGGCGAGTCGATCCAGCTCAGTAGGTAGAATCCACGTGTCATCAGAGGCGGAGCGGCCTCTCCAACGAACCAGGTAGCGGCATGAAAGTCCAGTGGTGGTAGGGACGTACTCATGGGCGACGATATCTGTAATATTCTCAATATACTGCTCTCGTGAAGTGGAACCCGGAGCGATCAGGGGTGCGGACGGTGTCACCATAGGTGAAGGACTCCCAGGGATGCGTACAGCAAGGGGCAGGACAAGTGGCAGAGGTGAGCAGGAGGAAGCTGTTGCTGGTGATGAGGTGGGGTGGTGGTGATCATCCCGACTCGGGTCTGAATATTCGCGAGGTTCGTAATATGGAGTAAGTCCTTAACGTTGAACACCGGATGGATGCCCATACTCGCGGGAATATTCAGCTCGTAGGCATTTGTCCCGATCCGCTTAATGATCGAGTAGGGACCCATTCGTTTAGCATTTAATTTATTGGCAGGCCCCGGTGGGAGCCTCTCCGCCCGGATTCAGACCATTACCTGCTCGCATTCGTTGAAAACATGTTCTCGCCTGTTTAGGTCTGCATGGGTCATATAGTTTTCATTACTTGAGATAATTTGTCGACAGACTGACTCATGTAAATCATGCAAATGACGTGCAAATGACGTGCAAATGACTCGGCGGACTCACTTGGACGGGACTCTAATGGACAAGGAATGAGGTCGATGGGCTTCTTGGGTTCATACTCTAATACTATGTGAAATGGGCTCAACCCGGTGGACCTATTGACCGAACTATTATATGCGAACACCGCGACGGGTGGGCAACATCCATAGGAATTACGTCACACCACACATGATCCTCGAATGTAGCAAGCCGAATGGGAACGAGGCACCGTTATGTCACCTGGATGGCGGTCTTGTCTACCCAAATGACCCGATAAGGGTGAGGGTGGGGCTCCGCTTTCACTTGCATACGCTCTAAACCTTTCTGGGCCACGATATTGACACAACTCCCACTATCAATGGCTAGCATGCAGGATCCGCCTGCGCTAGGAAAATACGTGCAGAAGATAGTGGTGCGGCGCCAATCCTCGTCCGCACGGGGGGTATATAGGAGACGTCGCACAACTCCCATCTTTAGGGATCTCTCAGCCTCGCTCTCCCATCCCTCCTCGATCGTAGCCTCGATCTCCTCGGTAACATCCTCGGCTCCCTCTAGGCCAGGCTCTTCCTCTCCCTCAACTAGCAGACTTCGTGTGGGGCAATGCGCCGCTACATGTTCTCTGCCAGAGCATCTAAAACACTGGATACCCCCAGGTCTCTGACCCTCAGTGGCGATGGCCTTGCCCTTCATGTCAGTGGTGATCCGTGTGGGCGGGGTAGCTGTGGTAGTCTGGAAAGGGGCGGGTTTCTTGAGTGTCGAGGAATCAGTGCGCGAGGGGAACTGCTTCGTACTCGAAGTACGGAGATACTGCTCGTATTCTAAGGCGAGCTGGAATATCTGGTCAACAGTCTCGAGGAGATGGGGAATCAACTCTCTCCGGAGCTCCGAGCGAAGGCCAGCCTTAAATCGAGATGCGGTGGCAATGGGCTCCTCCGAAATATCGCTCCTAACGACCAACTCATCGAATCGAGTCATATACTCGGCTACTGAAAGCGTTCCCTGACGTAAGTTCTGCAGCTGATCAAGCAACTGATCACGGTAAGAGGCGGGGAGATATTTGTCCTTCAGTCTCTCCTTCATTTCATCCCAACGAGTGATAAGATAATAGCCTTCTCTCTCAACAGCTCTCTCCACGCTAATCCAAAATACCTTAGCTTGTCCAGTCAACTTCATCTTCGCGAAACGTACAGAACGCTCGTCTTTCATATCGTACCAGTCAAAATAGTGATCCATGTCTAGGATCCAATCACTAAAGGCTTTCGGATCAAAGCGGTCGTCGAACGAAGGGGCGTCGAGGCGAATCCGACGGGTGATGTCGAAGGCATGGCCACCTCTCCGCGGGTCGGGGTAGTCTCCTGGGTAGTCATCGTAGTCGTAGTCAAACCTTTGTCGATCCGGCGGGTAATACTCATCCCGGTGCTGGTCGCGGCGACCAGGTGGAGGCACCCGGTCCCTAAGGTCAGGCTGCGGCTGACGGGGAACACGATAATCCTCACGCCGGGATGGGTGTCTATCACGTGCGGGCTCAGCCTCTCTCCTTGCCGGCGGGACTGGGGCCCGGTAGGGAATGTCACGGCGGCGGCGTTCCACTGGTGGTTGGCCCACTCTCGGGTGCTGGTCAGGACGTGGAGAACCATCAAGGTCATCCTCCAAAGGATCGTCGCGATGTGTAGGCGTGTCCCTGACATTATCTAGGTGGTCCAATCGCAGGTTCACCTCAGCAAGGTCTTGTCGCACGTCATTAAACTGGGCGCCTAGGGTGTCAAAACGGTCTAGGATGAGGCGCTGGAACTCAGCACCGAGGGACGTACCTGCAGGGCAATTGCACCACGCACCACCTGTTGGTGAGCAAGAACCGGTTAGGGCGGCAGAGCCGAGAGTGGTGGACCGCGCGGCAGTGGATCAGGTAGAGCCGAGGAGAGCTACAGAGAGACAGCTCAAGCATGTAATGGGCTTTAATCCTTCGAGATTCGATGGGGTTGGAACGCCAGCTCAATCTGAGGATTGACTCTCTACGATAAAGAGGGTCTTGACGACCACGTTAACTGAGGAGTGGCAGAAGACCACCATAGCGACCTTCCTTTTGGCTGGTGAGGCGAGGCTGTGGTGGGATGAGTTGGAGTTTCATCTCTTAGTGGGAAGGCAGTGCTGATGTGTCTATGGAGGAATTCTCAAGATTGTTCTTGGCCAGATATTTACCCTCTGCTCAGAAGCTTGAGATGGAGAATCGGTATCTTGGGTTGACTCAGGGAGGCAGAAGCGTGGACGAGTATCTCCACGAGTTTACACGGTTGGGTCGGTATGCGGGTGCTATGTTTACGGAAGAAGAGAGGAAGACCAACCGATTTTATGAGGGTCTACGCGGTGACCTACAATTACTCCTTGCTGGGCCTAAGGCGCAGGGCTTCCTAGCCTTGGTCAATTCGGCTCGATCATTAGAAAAGGTTGTGAAGAAAGTGCGGGAGAAGAAGGACCCAGGGGAAAAGAAGGCAGAGTTCAAAGTGCCAAATGCAAAGTCAAGATTCCGCAGATGGAACAAGAAGCAGAGGACTTCGAACTCAGCCCCTTCGTCTGGTACGTCGGGGGCAACCACAAGTCGAGTCCCAGGAGCTTGCTACAACTGTGGGAAGACGGGGCACTTTGCTCGTAAGTGTTGCAGCGGACGTGCAAAGTCCGAGAGGAAGCCTGGAGCGACCTATGATAAGAAAGGGAAGGCGGTGGAGTCAACCACGTCCCATCATGCTCCAACCCAGCCTAGAGTTTATAATCTTCGTCTGCAAGAGGTCATAAAGCAAGCTGACGTGGTGACAGGTATGAGTTAAATTTTAGCAGTTTAACTTTATGTAGTTGTTACCTCTTTTTATATGTTAGCTTGTTATTCTTGGTGTTAGGCTTCGTGTTGATTTTCGATTGTCCGGTGAGAGCCCTGTTTGATACGGGGGCTTCACATTCCTTCTTTTCCGAAAGATTTGTGTCGCGCATCGGGGTCCCTTCCTCAATGGCAAAAGACAGGTTGGATGTGTTGTTGCCCAATGGGTGCTCTATGCGCGCGGATAAGATCTGTGTGGTAAAGATACGGATTGGGGACCAGGAGTTTGATTTGCGAGAGTTGGTACTACCGTTGGTGGAGTTCGACGTAATATTTGGTATGGACTGGCTCTCGAAGCAGCAAGCTTACATCCATTGCAACCGAAAGGAGGTTAAGTTGGGGCTGCTTACTGAACGGGAGACTACGTTTGCGGGCATGAAGGGGTCGGGTAAAGTTTTGATGTCGGCCCTTCAAGTGATCAAGGCAGTTCAGTCTGGTGCAGAGATGTTTGTCACCTTATTGCAGGCTTCAACGCCTAGGCCATGTCTGGACAGTATCTCAGTTGTGTCCGAGTATCCTGATGTGTTCCCAGATGATCTCCCAGGAGCCCCTCCTCAGCGGGAGATTGATTTTACTATTGAGCTGGTACCGGGTGCCAAACCGGTGTCACGCTCTCCGTATCGGATAGCACCGCAAGAGATGGCAGAGTTGAAGGTGCAACTACAGGAGTTGTTAGAGCAAGGGTATGTGCGTCCAAGTTTGTCGCATTGGAGAGCATCGGTTCTTTTCGTTAAGAAGAAGGATGGAAGCTTGTGACTGGCCGACATTTGACTAGATTGACCGGGGAAGACCAGTTGCCGGAGTAGATCGTTGTAGTCGACGGCGACCTGAAAGGGGGCGGACTGGTTGCCGTCAGCGATTGGTTCCAGGATGTGGTACTTGGTCCAGTTCGATGTGCAGGAGCTTGTGCGGACGGAGAAGGCCGACGGGACAGAGTTGAAGGAGGAGCGGATACGATCCCGTCGGGCTAGCCTTAAAACTACGTACGTGACTGGTTCTGGACGGGAGTTGAAGATGAGGAACACCGCCGGCTGTAGAGAAAACGAAAACAAAATTTTGTTTTCTCTATTCTTCCGGCTATCTTTCTAATTGGAGTATTGATTCTTTTATAACCCGTAATTTGTCAATTCTTTTTCTTCTTATTTCCAAAAAAATGTTCTTTATTATTTTTTTGTTTTCCAACCTTAAACATATGATTTCCCAAATCATTTCTTTCCTAACTAAGGGCTAGTGAACAGTGTCAGGATGTTAAATAAAAAATTTCCAAAGTGTTTTGGATTGCCTTTTCTTGGGATTAATTTTATGCACAGCTAAATATATTAAGCTTGCCCCTTACGTCCTAACTATTCAAATTACCGGACTATTATATCAAGGGTCTCACCGGCCGGTCACACCAATAAGCCAAAACTAATAACAAGTGCAAGGGAAATACATGAAATAAATAATGGAAACCGAAAAGATCGAAGATAAATTATTGCATGAAACAAATAATGGCGTGTGATGGAGTCACGCGCCCTTGGATGCGATGACGGATGCATCAATTCCCGCGGGGTTGACAGACCTCGACCCCGGCAAGAACTCGCAGAAACCGTTGTTGTAGAGATCAGATGTCGTTGTTGGTGCTACATTGGGGGGAATGTCTGACGCCTAGACAGGTAGCTCGATGTAGTGCGGAATTTAGAATGGACCAATCTTCTTGTAATAAACAAACACTCAATCTTCCTTTGAAAAGTACAACTCATGGCGATAACGACCGACCGTGAGTTTGTAATGTTCAAAGGTTGCTTGCAAATTATCAGTAATAATTTTACGCAATTCTTTTAAATAATGAGTATAAGCTTGCGCCTCGAAGGAAATACGTCCATGTGGATAGAAGGGGCGGTGGTTATGAAGATGGTGTAATATAAGCAAACAGATAATCTCGAAAGGAGACTTATTATGGATACGATTTTTAGAATTGTTATGTGTGAGTTGTGCATGTGGATATATAAGATCACATTACTTTGCATTCGCCTCAGTTAGATGCTTAAGAAGGCCCCTCATACTATCTTCAACGACCTTAGTCTGTCCATTAGCTAGAGTGTAATAAGCACTACTATCCTCGAGTTTGGTTCTCAGACGACCACACAACATGTTCCATAAATATGATATAAAATATTTAATATATCGATCTAACTCCTCAAATATAAGTATAACCAAATTATAGTGAGGTGAAATAAAATTGTATTATTTAAATATGAAATCGATCGAGTGGCATGTGTGAAGGGAGTGGTCTTCCGATATAGTATCAAAAAATTGAGAAATATCAGGTGCTACGACGGGAGTCGTTAAATGTGGGGTGAGAGACACATCTGGGCTACAAATTAATCCTTCGGGTGGGGGTTCAGGCAGGAGTGCGGTAAGCAGTAGTGTAGTGGAGGTAACGACAAGTGAACTAGGAGTCGTAGGGGTCCTCTCGTGTGCTCTTGGAATAAGACAGTTCTTCTGGGGTAAAAGAACAACCTTTTGCCCGTAGTGCTCGAACGAGTGAGAGTTCCTCGTGCCGTCGAGTATGACACGTCGATCGTACTGCCAAGATCTTCCTAGTAGGATGTGACAGACATCCATAGCAGCGACATGACATAATACTCTATCCGAGTGCGTACTCCCTAAAGAAAACTCTACGAGACAATAATGAGTGACGGACACAGTCAATTGACTATTGACATTGGATAAGATGTAGGGTTTTTCTAACGGGTGCATCTCATGTCCTAATATCTCGACCATGTACTGAGAAATAAAATTTTTCATACTACCGCTATCGATGATGATGAAACAAAATTGTCTATTGATGTGTGCAGTAGTGCGGAAAATATCGTGCCTCCTATAATCATCCTCAGTAGACTCGTTAGGGGTAATCAAACTATAACGCAAGATACAGACTAAATGTTCAGCGTGCTCACCTTCCACTTCTACAACATCCTCGGACTCGTACTCATGCTCAGGCTCAGGGTGAGACTCATTTACGAAGACTCCATACTCAGGCTCACCGTTAGGGGAATAGATAATAGCGACGAAGTGGCGTCGCGGGCAATCAGATGATTTGTGCCCCGACTCCATACACTTGAAGCATCGAAATACTCCAGTGTTGGGCTTGGCCCCGGAAATCTCCTTACCCTTGGAGTGGTTAATGGTAGGGTCTTTGTTCTCGGTAGTGATGGGAGGGTGAGGGGAATCAGAAATCCTAGCAGTAGTGGTAGTGGTGACACTCGTGGTGGATCTATCAGTAGATCTAGCTCTGGATGATCGTTTTTGTGAGCCTTCCACTCTCCTTGCACGACTCGATATTTCTCTTAAGTCCTTGTAATCAAATAACTCTAGTTGGTCTCTAATGGAATAGCGCAACCCATTCAGATAACGGGATACGGTCATGTCATCATCCTCTCGGAGGTCGAGGCGGGACTGAAGGACTAGGAATTCATTTGTGTATTAATATACCGTCAATTTGTCCTACCATAGGTTGTGGAACCTATGGTAGAGGATCTGCAAGTAGTCCGTTGGGGCATACCGCCTTCGCAATTGAGTTTTAAACTCATCCCAAGTGGTAATCGAAGGAAGCCCTAAATTGAACCTAGACCGCTCTAGCTAACCCCATCAAACCAACGCAGAACCCTTCAACCTAAGGGTGGCGGACTCGACTTGCCTAGCATGGGGAAATTGCTTCCAAGCCAGAAAGCGATCCATTCGATCACACCAGTCTAGACAATCATCGGGCTCGAAATGTCCCTCAAAATCACCAACGTCTAATTTAACTCCTACATCTCATCGGGGTGTATCCTTAACATTTTGGCGCCCTTGTGCAAGTTGTCGTGGATTAGGGTTGTCGTTTTCAGGTTGCCTAGGGTTAGGACCTTCTTCAATTTGGGGTGGGATAATTCCTAACTGTTGATTGGCCTCAAAGGTGTTTACACGTGTGCGTAACCCATTTACCACTTGCCCCATATCTCAAATATTTGCAGTAACATTCGTACTCATCGCCTCAATGGTTTTAGTTAAATTTTTAATTTGTACGCTCAGATCGGCCACTCAATTTTCTAAATTACCCACATGATTTTCCTTTTAAAATAATTTGAATTTGAAAAGAAATAAATTTAAATTTAAGTTCAAAATAAAAGGATGTTTTAATAAAATAAAGTTTAAAAATTTAAAGACAACATTTTTTTGACAAAATAGAGATTAAAATAAATTAATAAAACATTTTTAAAAAAGAAAATAACGGATCGACCGATCTACGGTAGAAGTGAATCGAACCTTCTCTGATACCAACTGATGTAAACTCGGATTTAGGTTTTCAAAATAATTATTTTTTTATTCAAAATACTTTATTTTGTTTCAAACTAAGATTAGGGTTTTAGAAATGATTTTATTTTGACTTTTAAAAGAGAGGCCGAGTGGCCAAATTCGATGTTTCGCACGCACAATTATGCTCGATTGCTCGTCGAAATGAACGTTATTAATATCGTTGAATTTGTTAAAGGCGGATCTTTTAAGTGCTACAAAATTGAATACTCCACGAGGATTACACAACCACAAGCATATCACAATAACAACTTATGAAATACGGTAAGAGTAGATTGGACGAACGAGGCAAGCTTAACAATATTTAATCGAGTCGCATAAAACTAATTTGATAGTTCGAAACAGCAAAAGAGTGAGCATTACCCAGGCGAGACTTGGTTCTCCCAAATCCAACAGTGAAAGCTTGGCGGGCTCTACCGAGGTTTGTTGATGGCGGTCTGGCAGGAACTGGTCGACCTTCGACTGGATTTACTGGGGAAAACCAGTCACCGGAGTAGATCGTTGTAGTCGACGGCGACCTGAAAGGGGGCGGACAGGTTGTCGTCCGCGATTGGTTCCAGGATGCGGCGCTTGGTCAGGTTCGATGTGCGGGAGATGGCGGAGAAGGCCGACGGGACAGAGTTGAAGGAGGAGCGGATGTGATCCCGTCGGGCTAGCCCTGGAACTTCATACGCGACTGGTTCTAGACGGGGGTTGAAGAAGAGGAACAGTGTCGGCTGTAGAGAAAACGAAAACAAAATTTTGTTTTCTCTAATCTTTCGGCTATCTTTCTAATTGGAGTATTGCTTCTTTTATAACCCGTGATTTGTCAATTCCTTTTCTTCTTCTTTAAAAAAATGATCTTTATTATTTTTTTTGTTTTCCAAACTTAAACATCTAATTTCCCAAATCATTTCTTTCCTAACTAAGGGCCCGTGTACAGCGACGGGATGCTCAATAAAAAGTTTCCAAAGTGTTTTGAATTGCCTTTTCTAGGGATTAATTTTATGCGCAGCAAAATATATTAAGCTTGTCTCTTACGCCCTAACTACTCAAATTACCGGACCTTTATATTAAGGGTCTCATCGGCCGATCACACCAATAAGCCAAAACTAATAACGAGTGCAAGGAAAGGGAAATACATGAAATAAATAATGGAAATGAAAACGATCTAAGATAAATAATTGCATGAAACAAATAATGGCGCGTGATGGAGTCACGCGTCCTTGGATGGGATGACGGATGCATCAAAAGTTGACCCACCTGATAGGATTCCAAACTTGTCCATCTCATCTGCTTCTGAATTCTCAGAACGACGTGTGTGCTAGATAGTAGAATTCTTGAATTTAACAATCTCGTTCTTTACCAACACTTGATATTGCTTCAGAACAGGATCTCTAGATTCAAAAGTTGCATTCACTTGAGACGTCATGACAAGAGAATCTGTCTTTATTTCTACATTTTCTATGCCCAGCTATTTTGCAAATCCAAGCCTGGCAAGTAGTGCCTCATATTCTTCATGGTTGTCAGTAGTAGGAAAGTAGAATTTTAGAGCCTGATCCAACCTGGCCCCATTTGGATTAATCAAAATAACTCCCGCCCCTGATGAGTTTCTGTCTGACGCTCCATCAATATAGACAATCCAAGCCAAGGGTGCTCTAACCTATCATTTTGCATTACTCTCTGATGTATCTATCATAAAATTTGTTAGAACCTGAGCCTTAATCGCCAACCTTGGCCCATAAGAGATGTCAAACTCGCTAAGCTCTATAGCTCACTTGTCTAATCTGTCGAAATGCTCCGGCTTCTTTAACACATTCTTCAAAGGTAAATTTGTGACCACCTGAATTGAATGAGCTTGAAAATAAGGTATGAGCCTCTTGGCTAAGATGATGACAGTTAGGGCAAACTTCTCGATAATAGGATATCTAGTCTCAGCATCTTTCAGAATCTTGCTAACATAATAGACTATATATTGCTTTTTCTTTTCTACTCGGACTAAGACTAAGCTTACAGCATCTGACCCAACTCCAAGATAGATAAACAACACATCTTCTTGAGCGCTCTGAAGCAATGAAGTTGACGTTAGCTGCTTTTTAAGATGGTTGAAAGCCAAGTCCCGCTCCTTTGTCCATTCAAATTTTGAGGCTCCACGCAAAGTTTCAAGGGCTTCCCAGGTTACTGCACCACCTGGTTTGGATATGGTTAGATGATGCAGGAGATCACGATCAGACATTTGTAGCCGACTGATTTACTAAACAACTCGAATTTGAAGATCTTGTGTTCGTTCTATTGATGCAAAAAATGCACCTCCACAACTTCATGCTAGGGAAATCACAGGGAGGAGACTGCGAGCTATTGGTTACTTCTGACTGAAGAGTCACAGAAAAGATGGGTTGTAGAGTGGCGAGGCAAGACTTACCCACCGTGGAGAATACCGCTTGCGGAGGGCAATTTATTGATTAAAAAGGTGTGGTTACAAAGGAGAAGAAAACACTAGCCAGTAAACAGGAGACCGAGAAGGCACTAGATTCAAAACTACTTCCACTGGTGGTGAGCTTGAGTATTTGAATCAGCATGCTTTTTGGGTATTGTTCACCGCTATTTATAGGATTGGGAACCTGGCCGAACGGGCAGGTCCTATAATTACAGGATGCCCAAGGTACAAGAGAACCGGGCAAAGATGAGAGGTTACATGGTGTGCAAATAAGAAAAAGAACTCTGACTGCGCAGTCCGGCGGTCAGCCCGAAGACAATCTCTGCTCTTTCTGGAGATATCTGTTGAACTGTCCCATGTGGCTTGAGCGGTCACCAAAGGATAAGCATTAATCCCACTTTGACTTTCTCCACTTTTTTAAGAGAGTATATAAATCATTTCACTCACCTTTGTTATGTTGAAAGAAACATAAGGAAAATCAATAAATCACAAGAGAGAGCGTGAGCACGCACCGCAACGGACCGAATGTGAATTTGGGATTTCATAGTTGAGATTTGAGGAATAAACAACAACGCTCAAGCCTGTATCCCACTATAGTGGGGTTGACTATATGAATCCATTGTCGCGATTGTGCTCTATCTTTAGTCATAACTCACTAATGCCTAAGTATATCATGTCTTTCCTTATAGTTTCATTTATTAGTCATACCCCTCCCCCGTTTAACATATCTAGTGATTAAACTCTCATAATGCATGACAGGTGCCTCTAATGGTCTTTTTTGAACGTGTACAAACCATATTAGTCAAGCGTCTCGCATCTACTCTGCAATTGGTGTCACTTATGTCTTATCTCTGATATATTCATTTCTAATTTTATCCAGCCTCATGTGTCCACACATCCACATAAGCATTCTCATCTTCGCAATTCCCAGTTTTTTGGATTTGGGGAATAATTGAATTAAATTCTATTTTTTGTACAAAATAGATGTCAATTTGGAAAAATTAAATTCCTCAAATCAACGTGCGTCGAGTAATATTTGACCTGTGTCAAATACATTTCAACGAACGTCAAATTCGTGCGTTGAATTCCTTTTCGACTTACGACATTTTCATGTGCGTTGATTTCTCTGTGTTTACAAATTGACTTACGTAGATAACTAACGCTTACAATTCGAGCGTACGTGGAATTATCCTCAAACTGTCATGCGACGATTTCGACTCTCCTGTGTGTTGAATAGAAATTAACTTACGCCAATTTCTTCTCTGTGTCAAACGTCGATTTCTGCTTCTTATGGCGTGTGCGTAAATTTTGTACATGTGATTTCTTTAACGCATTTTGCGTCATTAATATTACATTGGAAAAATAACTATTTCATTGCACAATAAAATTTACAAAATATAATTGTTGAAATTCAATGCGTGCTTGCGGTTTTTACAAGACTACTATGTAGGAGGTTTTGCCGAATCATTTTTACACATTTTATCATATGTTCTCTCGTTCTGATACGTTCTTCCAATTTTCTCTTGAGATTTTATTTTCTTATCGTTTGCATCACAAAGTGGGAGTTTGGGTGTTTTATGTTTTTTGGTGTACGCACACATCGGAGTTTTGAGAATTTATCAGAGTATTGTACCTTGGAGGAGTGAGCATCGGTTGAAAGTCCTGTCAGAGGGTGGTGCAACTTCTTTTGGGCAGTAATCACATGCTTTACTTGGGTTTAGTTTCTAAACTAAATTTTATTTTGCAATTTTGATTCTTTTCAGATTATTATATTATAAAAGTTTCTCAAAACAAAAAATATATAAATATATATTATTTTAGGAATATAAAAAAATATTCAAATAATCTAAAGAAGTTTATATTCCGCATCATCTAATCTCTTGCGAAAAGGTCATGTTGGTTATCATCTCACAAACCGCCTAGTATCAGTGAGAACTCATCATTGAGTACTCCTTAAAAGGTCCAACAATAACACGATAATAAATAAAAAAATGATTTGACTGTTTTCATATTCATTAGCACTGCAAATTATTTTATATATTTTAAATTTTAGCAGTTTATAATAGCATATAGTTCTGATGACTCAGCCGGGATCCAACCAAAAAAATTTAATGTCAATGGATTTCATCATTGGCAAGGCCAAGTAGAATATTGGTTAAATATTTTAGGCCTTCTATCTGCCATATTTGATAATTCTCTTGTACAAACTGAAACCCTAAGTGTTGTAATTGCAGTCGTCGCCTCCCTTCCATCGTCTTCATCTTCTAGTTCAAATATCACTAGAACATATGTTAGAGGCATTCCTTTTGAAACGCACATTGAGATCCATTCTTAAATACAAGAATTAATTAACATGAACCTAATTAAATCAATTCTGAAATTGTTCCCCCATTTATGTTAAAACCCAATTCCTCCATCTAGAATAGCTAGCCTGGAAAAAGAAGAAAGACAGCGGTACATATTGCCTAAGTCGTTTTCTTCAGTCCAGCGTGCCACCCTGCCTTCTTCCCTTCCAACGACGAGCCCTCGCGTGAGTTGATCGGCCTCTGACAAGCTTCCCTGTGGCAGGCCAGCCACATCGAACTCTTTCCGATCAACTAACGGTGTGCTTGTCCGCGGAACCCAAGGACCATGGTACCTATTCTTCACCTTCTCTGATATCCCCATCGTCGCCGAGTACCCTATTCCTCCGGACGATCCTTCTGAAAACAAGCTTCCCTGGCTTGTTTGTTGCTTCTCGGGCCTATGGTACATCTCCTGCTCATCTCCTTGTTCATTTCTGCTAGGATATTTTTATGCTTGATATTTATTTGAACTTAGATTTCAGAGTTTGCCTTAATTATTTTCTTACATGTCTGTCATTAATTTTAATTCTCGTTTGATCTTGTAATCTTATTTTCTTCATTTTAAGCATGTGGAGGAATTTACGTTCGTTGAATGCGAGGGAATGCAAATATTTACGCGCGTTTGCGATTCTTACATTAAACATCGCATGTTATTACTCGTGAAAATTCGCGCTTGCGCAGCAAATGTAAAACAAACTCATTTTTAACATTTAAAGTATAAATTCTGATTTTGGAATACATCAGATATTCACTTTAATCCTACTTTAAACCAACAAATAAAAAATTGTTACTGTGGGCTACACGAATTGCCATCCCACGAGAACATCAACAAAAAGGAATATTCATACGAGTGACTGTGTACGGGAGCCCCCCGTGGCCCGTGCGACAGTACCCTGGTCGCAACAGTACACCGACCATAGTGCTGCTACTACTGATACTCACCTGCTCTCGGGTACCCGATCTTCGCACGTTGTTACTCCACGACTCGCAAACCCCCAAAGTGCACGACTCAACAGATACCAAAGTTCATAATGCACTTTTGGGGAATTGTGAGTTGTGGAGTAGCGACGGATGGAGTATAGCGCTTGGGGGTTTGCGAGCGGCAGGAGCGTCATCGCGTCGGGGCAATGCCGTGGCCGGAGTAAGAGCAACTCCAATGGAAGCCTCTATATTTAGAGGCTTCCATTGTACCATGTTCTCCAAATATGGAGAACATGGTTAGAGCAACTCCAACCATGTTCTCCATATTTAGAGAACATGATATTATTTTATGTATATATTATTATTTAATATATATCTATATATTTTTTATGTATATGTATATTTATATATAAGTATATATATATATAATATTTATAGTATATGTATATAACTAAATATATCCAATAAAATAATAGTTTAATAATACTATAATAAATATTAATTAGAAAATATCCAATGTTAGCCTCATTTTTTAGGTCTCGAAAAACTTTTTTATTGTTATTTTTTGTCTTTTAAAAAAAATTGACGAAACATGATCAAATAAGCATTATATAATTAAAACGTTACAGTTACATTATAAAAATAAAATAAGCATTACATATTTCAAAATTAAAATATTACATTTGGAATTTAAACTAAAAATTTGGGAGGTCATCACTGGGTTCGCTACGACTTCCGCGCGCGCTATCCCTCTGTTGTTCTCCTCCATACGTTGGTATGTTGTAGTCGCTTCCTCCATACTGGCTTTTTCCCTGCTGGTCTCCTCTGAACTGATGTCCTTCAAATTGGCTTCCGTCGTACTGGTTTTCTCGGTAGTGGTTTTCTCGGTACTGATTTCCTCCAAATGGAGGTCCTCCAAATTGATGCCCTCCAAATTGAGGTCCTCCATGTCGGTCTCTTTCATACTGGCTTCCTCCGTACTTACTTCCTTCATGTTGACCTCCTCCAAATGGAGGTCCTCCAAATTGAGGCCCTCCATTTCGGGATCCTCCATGTCGATCTCCTTCATACTGGCTTCCTCCACACTGGCTTCCTCCAAGTTGACCTCCTACAAATTGAGGTGCTCCATATTGGCTTCCTCCATATTGGCTTCCACCGTAACCACTACCTATGTATACGCCACCTCCATATTCAGTTCCTTCGAGTGTTGAAGACCCTCCAAATAATGGTTTTATAATATTTATATTCATAATTTCTTGTTTTTTTTTGTCGAAAATACTGTCGTTCTGGAGTTCCTTTGATGCTATCCAAATCTATCATCATGATATCGTGATCTTGTTTAGTGCTTTGAAGCTCTAGTCTTCTTTTTTGATTTTCTGTTTTTAACTTCATGAGATCTTGGATAGAAGACATATTCTTTGCACGTTGTTCTTGCCCTCTCTTTAAAACATCTTAGATTTCTTCATTTTTTTAGTGTGAGCTTCAATATCACAACTCTTACCACTCAATTTTCTCCTCTCTTTTTCTTGCTTTCTTCCAGTAGGGCGATTAATGGAAGTTGAGATCGGGGATTCTTCTTCACCAGTACTACCAGGATTTATTTCATTGCTATCTGTATTTAAGTCTATACCTCTCCGTTGACTGAGAGAGTTAGAACTTAATGTTTGTGACATGTCCATATTTGTAGAGTTCATATCTTTTGTAAACTTAGGCGTATCTATCCACTTCTCAGTATTTTTTAACATAGACCAAACATGATCAAACAAGAAGCCTTTTTTCTATTTTGGATCTTCGCCATATAAAATTTTTGCTTAATTAATCTACACAAATAAATTATTTTAAATACAGGTTAAGTGTTGGATTTAATATTTAAAATCTAAAAAATACTTACAATATCGAGTTCAGATGCACCGCTGGGGTTTCATTGCTCAATTTGTCGAATACATTCTCGGAATTTGCTAGCTTTACTTGCCAAAAAGGCCCAACGACAAGAGAGAGATTTTGGGGTTCTTTGTCATTTGCAAGTTTGAGGCCTTGTGTTGTGAAAAATGGCCGAAACTCTTTCCCATAATCTGTGCTCTTTTTGATTACTCCCCATAACTGGGTCTTCCGAGACTTCAAGTCAAGCATAACATAATGCTTGATCTTCTTTAGGAGAGAATGCTAGCCCACGATTAACACTCATGATGAAAAATAAAGGAAGTAGAGAGAGTTTGTTTTTGGAAGCACATAGTGATGGGTACTTATAGAAGTCTTGGAATGAGGGGGAAGTGAGGTGTGAGAGTGGTGTGAGTGGAGAAGGAATCCAATGCTGGGAAGAAAACAAGGCTCCAGAATTGATGTTGATAGGATTGATTAGACATGAGAGAGGTGTGAGTGGAGTGACATGAGAATCCGATGCTTGTGATGAAGTGACATGTGATAGGTATCCAATGCAGCTGATAACATAAGATAGAGAGGACACAAGCAAGAAGTGGTACTCAAAACGGTGAGCTCGACCAAAATCGTCGAGGTCTGCTCGACGATCGTCGTGCTCAGTTCGACGATTCCGTCGAACTGAACTCGGTGATCGTCGAGCTCTGCTCGACGATTTCGTCGAGCCGAGCTCCGCGATCGTCGAGCTCAGTTCGACGATTCCGTCGAACTGAGCTCGGCGATCGTCGAGCTCGGCTCGGCGATCGTCGAGCTCGGCTGCGCTCGCCAAAAAATCGCCGAGGTCTGCTGGGAAAAAACAAGGCTCCGGATTTGATGTTGACGGGATTGATGAGACAAAAGAGAGGCTTGAGTGGACAGGGAATCCAATGCTTGGGAGAAGACATCCAATGCTGGGAAAAAACAAGGCTCCGGATTTGATGTTGACGGGATTGATGAGACAAAAGAGAGGCTTGAGTGGACAGGGAATCCAATGCTTGGGAGAAGGCATCCAATGCTGGGAAAAAACAAGGCTCCATCTTTGATGCTGATAGGATTGATTAGACGTGAGAGAGGTGTGAGTGGAGAAGGAATCCAATGTTGGAGAATCCAATGCTGACAATATATATAAACACAACCTCTGGATTGCCAAAAATACTTTCAAAACAATCCTTACTTCTCTTGTTACAAAAATGAACTATGGAGCAGGATGATCTCATTTATAATCTTCATGTTCATCAGATGATGAATTATTTGATCAAACACTTCTCAAGTGGCAATCCGACCTTAAAGAATGGGAGAAAGAAGATGAAATTTTGTCACGTATGTATGCATCCAACAATGCCATAATTGCAACTCAACTTCAAGAGGAAAAACGTCCCCGACGTAGAGGTTCGGTACCTGGCCACGTGGTAATCAATCGGGGGAGGATTGAAGGTAACACTAGAGTTTGGAATGATTACTTCTCTGAGCACCCCACATATGGGGAAACTCTTTTTCGACGAAAATTTCGCATGCGAAAGAATCTTTTCCTTCGCATTGTCACTGCAGTGTAAGAGCACGACAATTTTTTCGTTTAAAAGAAGGATGGAGTTGGTAAGCTTGTACTATCAACACTACAAAAAATTACAGCAGCATTTTGTATGTTAGCATACGGAACATCAGCTGATAATTGCGATTAATACATTCGAATTGGTGAGTCAACTGTGATTCAATGCTTGAAAAGATTTTGTAATGCGATTGTACAATTGTACAAATATGAATATTTGAGATATCCCAATGCAAATGATGTAACAAGATTACTAGAGAAAGGTGAAGAATGAGGATTTCCAGGAATGCTGGGAAGCCTAGATTGTATGCATTGGCAATGGAAGAACTGCCCAACAGCATGGGCAGGCCAATACTCAGGACGTCATGGTGGACCAACAATCATTCTCGAAGCAGTAACATCATATGACTTGTGGATATGACATGTATATTTTGGGTTACCGGGCTCTAACAATGATATCAATGTCCTGCAGTCGTCCCATTTATTTGTCAACTTAGCACAAGGTATTACGCCTTCTACCAATTATACAATCTTGGGAAAAAATTATAATGTTGGTTATTACTTAGCCGACGGTATCTATCCAAAATGGTCAACACTAGTTCAAACTATTTCTCATACACAAGATAAAAAAAACAACACTTCGCAACAATGCAAGAAGCATGCCGAAAAGATGTAGAACGAGCATTTGGAGTTCTTCAATCACGGTTTGCAATTATTAAGGAGTCATGTCGTTTTGGGGATAAACATGTGTTACACGATATCATGACCGCTTGCATTATAATGCATAATATGATTATCGAAGATGAGCGAGATGAAAATGAAGTTGTTGATATTTCACCGCCGCCACCGACTCAGAATGTTGAAGAGATGGACACAGACGAAGCCGAAAGATTTCGTCAGTTCCTAAATCGGCATAAAAAAATCAGAGACAAAGATGCGCATTTTGCACTTCGAGATGCACTGATTGAACATCTTTGGGAACGGCATGGCAACGAGGGAATGTAATTTAAAAAAAATTATGCATATTAATTTGAATGTCTTCTGATGTATGCGAGCGTTTAATCAGTAAAATATCTTATCTTGAAAAATCAGAAAGTATTTTGGTGTATCTGACATGATTGAACTTCTTGTATTTGTTATATATGCGCGATAAATAATAATTAGAAAGCATTTAATATTAGTCTCGTTTTGTAGGTCTCGGAAAGACAAATTTATTGATATATTATATGTCAAATTTTATAAAATATATTAGCAATTACGTACATAATAAAATTATACACAAGTTTTAAAAATACATAATTTAACTGATTTTAAAAAAATACAAAAAAATTTAAATGGAGCTCTATTTTCTCTCCCCCTCCTCTAAATTTAGAGGAGGAAGAGAAAATGCCGGCCCCTCCATTTTTGGAGGAGAAATTGGAGATCGGTTGGAGGGGGGCGAGCTGCATATTTGGAGAAATTGGAGTTCGGTTGGAGTTGCTCTAATGTCTTGAGGGGCACTGTCGCGGGTCATTGGTGATCTGCCCCATGCACAGCACGATCGGAGTACTGTCGCGGTTAGTCATAAGGGCGGAGCCCCGTACCTGTCACTTGTGTGTGGAAAATACTATATTCCAACAAATTTTACAGGAACAGCGAATGTAGGATGAACTGTAGCTTGGGGGCACATGGGAAGCCCGAATACATATATAGAGAACAAGCATTACCTGTGCCTGCATTTCCTGCACTCGTATACTCTTTCTCCCTCAATCATCTTAACAGCGCCTGACCTTGTAACCGTGCCCTTAACTGTGAGAAGCATACCCCTGTGTTTAACCCTCAGCCCACCAATGTTCGGGAATGTTTCTGCATGAAGACTCAACTTCCATTAACATCAAGCTGACTAGAATCCACTTCATCAGATTTCAACACCGAGAAAATACAATCGAATGGAGTCATCACCAGGGCATTGAAGAGGCGAACCAGTAATATTAATACGAACATGAACGAACTCCTTCGGGTTTCCACGACCCACCAGATCCTCGGATCCATCAAGAATACGACCCTGGAATTGAGAACAAGTGACTTGATGCGCAAAAAAAAAAAATGGGGAAGAAAATTTTACCTGGGAGATGCAAGCGGCTTGATCAAAGAGGGGAAGTAGGTTAGTGGGGTGGGAGAAGAGGAGGTAAGCTAGGGGAGGATCGAACTCTAAAAGTTCCGCAAAGCTAAAATAAATGTTAGTAAGAGAAACGGTGCTGGTGTGTAGAAGAGAAAGAGAGAGAGAGAAAGAGAGAGATGTTACTCAATGAGCGTGAGGTCGTCGGAGAGGAGAATAGAGCGGAGAGAGGTCGAATGGTTGCTGATGAGGAAGCGAGTGAAGGCCCGCACGAGGTCGGCGGGTGACTTCTCCGGCAATATTAGGGATGACTTCATTCTCTAGGCGGGAAAAGAAAGGATAACCTATGGGTAAAGATATTGTGAAAAATTGTGTGTACAATGTACATGTGCTCTATCATATTTATGCTCCATAAATAAATAATTCTTTTCTTATATAATTACGGAAATATTTCTTTTCTAATTTTTCATTTTTGCGCTTCTTTTTGATTTTCGCGACCTAGCCGCCCTCCGGAGGCCGTAAACATCGCTTTTCTACGATTCGATCATCGATCTCCTCCCGATCATGTCGGAAAACGCGGAAATGCATCCTGATGTCCCCACTGATCCTATATTAAACGATGAAAACGATGCTTACGGCCTTGCAGACTATTGTTTCTCTTCAGTATTAGGTTCCAAAGCAGGCTCCAGAGCAGGCGGTAGTTTGTCGGCTGTAAATTCAGGTTTATGTCGGCCATTTTTGATGTTTTCTACCGATTACATAGTTCAATCTTCTAATCTATGTATATTTATGTGTCTGGGTGATTTGAACAAGCCTCATAATGCCCAAATAAGTAATTCTCGGATATCTTCCCAAACAACTGTAATTGTTTTTCTCCTTCTAATTTTTCTCTTCTTCATATATGACCTATATTGCATTTCAGTGATCTTTCTGTGTTCTAATTACTATTAGATCTGAAATCTCTTCGCAGCAAATGTAAATTTCGAATGTAAAAAGTAAGTTTTTTTAACTATAAGTATGTCAAAATTTGAACTGTAAAAAGAACTGTCTTTTGAACTGTAATTGAAAGAACAAAGTGACCATGTTTATTTAGCGTCTACTGAACCTTCAAATGATAAATTTTGTCATTCAAATTGTTTTTAGATATTTTTTAACTGTTATTATCTGTAAATGTGATGATTTGTATATTTGTAATAATATAACATGTATGTTCTTATATTTGAAGCGTTAATTTGAACTATAATTAGCAAATATTTTTTCACCGTAAATTTGGATTGTAAAAAGAACTGTCTTTTGAACTGTAATTGAAAGAACAAATTTCATTTTAACTTTAATTGAAAGAAGAAAGCTGTCATGTAAATTTGGAAGAACAAAATGAGGTTTTTTTGAATTGTAAGTATACCAGATTTTGGACTGTAAAAAGAACTGTCTTTTGAACTGTAATTGTAAAAAAAGTTTATTTTAACTTTAATTGAAAGAAGAAAGCTGGACTGTAAATTTAGACTGTAAAAAGTAAGTTTTTTTGAACTGTAAGTAACTCAAATTTTGGACTGTAAAAAGAACTATTTTTTGAAGTGTAATTGAAAGAACAAAGTGACCATATTTAGGTAGGGTCTACTGAACGTTCAAATGGTAAATTTTGTCATTATTTGTAAATTGAAAGGACAAAGTGAACTCTAAATTTTGTAATTGAAAGAATTGTCTTTTGACTGTTATTACTTAATGTTTTGAGATGTTTTTATGCTGTTATTATATGTAAATGTGATGTTTTGTATATTTATAACAATATGACTTGTATGTTGTTATATTTGAACCTTTAATTTGTACTGTAATTATCAAATTTTTTTGAATTGTAATTGAAATAACAAAGTTGATTTTAACTTTAATTGAAAGAAGAAAACTGGACTGTAAAAAGTACAGTTAATTTGAACTGTAATTAACAATATGTAATTCCATATTATAGACCATCGTTTTTGTTTCACTTTTGGATTTTTTGAACTGTAATTATTTTATTTTTTGGAACTGTAAATTTCTTTTGTCATTATATGTATTTTTAGAACTCAAAAAATAAATGTATTTGAAACATTAGGTCATAACTGGTAAAAGTTTTATTTTTTCTTCAGATTCCTGTTGTGTTCCCTATTGTGCATTCAAAAGAAGAGGCTTACATAATGTACTTGAATATGCACACCGAATAGGATTCAGTGTGTGAAAGCAACACATTACTTATTGAACTCATACAACAACTATCAAAGTTAGAGGATATAGTTGTTCCAAACAAGAAAGCAAACATGTAAAGCCATCCCCAAAGAAGTACCACAAATTAGATACACGAACGGGTTGTCTTGCTATCAATTTTCATACCGATTCAGATGGCAAAAATTGGACAGTTACCAAATTTGTTGAGGAACACAACCATCAGACGACAACCGAGAAGAAGAGTCATTTATTGAGATCCCGTCGGTCTATTTCAGAAATGGAGGGTAGTTTTCTTAAAAATATGACTGGTGCAGGGATTAAACCTGTTGACGCATACAACTTTATGTCGGATGAGACAGGAGGACCTAAAAATATTGGTTTTTCCAAAACAGATGTCTTCAACTACATACAACGTGAAAGAACAACTTTAATTGAAAGTAGAGATGCAACTAGTTTGCTTGATATATTATAAGAGAAACAGTCGAATGATAACATGTTCTCGTACTATGTTCAGACAGATGAGCTAAAGCGTTTAACGGGTTTTTTGGATGGACGACAATAGCAAACTCGATTACGATTGTTTTGACGACGTTTTGATATTTGATACAACGTATCGTTTAAATAAGTATAATATTGCATGTGCACCTTTCATCGCCGTCAACCATCATTCGCAGAACATTTTCTTACGAGAGGCTTTCATTGCTGAAGAAACAATTGAGTCGTTTAGTTGGGTTTCTGAGTCCTTATTGAAGTGTGTTGGTGGCAAGGAACCAATAACTATTTTTACAAATCAAGACCAAGCTATGTCTGCTGCTATTGACCGAGTATTCATGAACACTAGACATCGATTGTGTCAATGACACATCTGCAAAAAAAACCCCTTCTAAGGTTCCTAGCTTCAACCATAACAGTGACATTCGTGGATTTTTCTATAGATGCATGTCGAAGTGTGATGGCGAAACTGAATTTGACATAAATTGGTATGAGATGGTAATGAAAGGAAATTTACAAGATAATAGATGGTTGAACAATTTGCACAATGTCAAGAGGAAGTGGTCTACGACTTTTAACAATGATGTGCTTGACCTTGGTATCTTATCAACCCAAAGAAGTGAATCTGCTAATAATTGTTTGCATGGGTGTTCCAAGGCTACTAGTAATTTAGTTGAAAGTTTTCTTGACATAGAAAGGCTTGTTTTATCTTGGCGTAGAGGTGAGCGTGAGGAGGATTTCAAAAACAAGCACGGAGTGATTACCTTGAGGCACAAGACATCCGTCTTACTAAAGCAAGCCTCGAAATTATACACTAGAAAAATATACGGGTTTTTTGAGAAGACATACACGGAGGGAGCACTTGGATCAAGCATTGTGGACGAAACGCGATATAATGAGCAACATATGTTATTTATGATAACAAATTGTGATGGTTCTGATGATGAAAAGAGATGGTTTATAAATTTCAACTCAACCACTTATGATTCAGATTGCTCGTATAGAGGATTTCAAACAAAAGGTCTATTATATCGACACATATTAAGAGTCTGTAATTAGAGGAATGTGAAGCAAATTCCAATGAAATATGTGCTGAAGCAGTTCACCGTTGATGCTAAAAAAGGCATATACCTTTCGAATATACCATCTATGACAGAGTTTGAGTCAAACAAGATATTCAGGAATCATCTCATGCGATCCAGTTACAATTTATCCACCCGCATTGAGAATTGTCGGGCTGCTAAAATTCATGTGATGAATGTTATGCACTAGTTGATAAATCCTACAGATGAGATGTTGGACAAAGATGATATGGAAAAGAAAGGATTTATGAAAGCAAAAAATCCTAGTAATCCACCAACTATAATGAATCCGCCTATGAAGAGGCGAAAAGGTGCAAGTAGCTCTCGTTTGAAGGACCACTGGGAACGTGGGACGAAAAAAAACAGTGATATGTTCAATTAATAACTAATGTTTAATTTTTTCATATATATGTTTACGTCATTCATTAGAAAATGTTTTCTTAATATTTTCCTTTTATTAACTTGTAGGGAGAAGAGGTTTGAGTCAATTCTTCTTATAGCGTTGTTAGTGAAGACCGAAGCCCTGTCATACTATATGGGGGATTGCAGTTATTTAGGCAATTCCAGGACAACAATTTTGAAATTTGATTTGAAATTGCAATTTAATTGACCTTTAGAACTGGAAGTTCTACTAAATGCTTGTGACTGTATTTTTTGTGATTTTGAACTGTAAATTAATTCTTTTTTAGAGCTACAATTAGCTCTATCTTATCTTTTTGCCACTGAAAAGAAAGATTACTCAAGTACGCAGTTGTCTTTTTTACAACTGTAAAAGCACTAGACTTTTGAACTATAAATTAGTATAAGCACAATGCAGCATGTAAATTGCACTTTCAAAATATGATGTTTTCTAGCATTGTAATTTGAAACTGTGGAACAACTACACATTTGAACTGAAAAAAAAAATTCTCAAGTTGCTAATTTTTTGTCAACTAAAAAACAATTGCTTTTTTGAAATGTACATTATGAATATAATTAGCATACGACATGTCATATGTTACCAAATATATTATACATCAACAACAAATTAAAGTACCACAAAAATTTCAATATCCTTAAAGCAACTTGCATCTAACATAAGTTTAATGTGAACATATATCTGCAAAGGTTGTAATTAAATCACCCGCAATTTCTGCGCGGAATTTGGCCGTTTGAGCAGACCAAGAGCTGCACTCTGTCCAGGATATCTCATCAGTTGATAGAACCGCTTCCATGTACTTTAAAACGAAAACTCCACAATCGTCTCCATTTCCCTTTTGTGGCAATTCTGGAACTTCCACAATAGGCCAATCCTCGATTCCGACTGGAAGTGCTCGTGTTGCTTCTTCATGTAGTATTTTAACCTGCAAGAGAACTCAGAAAATTAAAAGATGGTTGAAATCTGAATGTTAAGTAATTGTTTCTTTAAAAAGCTCACCAATGATTCAAGTCACTTACTATAACGCTTTCTTTCCATTGAGTCATAAAACTCTCATCTATGTTACTTCAATTGGCACACCAATAATGCCAATGATTGGTTAGGTGGCATGACATGATAATTAAATCATTATTTTTCACACTAACTTTTGTTAAATACTTTATTGGGCATCTAGTATTGTTAGCATTGTTTTTGCGGTAGTACTGTGGAGAAATGTTAGTGAACATGAGAGCCATGTAAAATATAAGTATATGCATTTTTTGGTGTACTTACAACATAGTCAGATGAAATGTAAAGGAAATTTCTTATATTCGACTTCAAAAGTGTCTTCATGGCTCTGAGTGCAACAACATATGCATTTTGGTGTGTGTTGTGCAGCCATCGACCATGAAGGAGTTCATCCATACCACCTCGCGTCATCAAAATGGTTTCATTGTTGAAAACGGTGTCGCAGCTGCAAATAGCAAACATATCACTTACATATTACTAATATGTAATTGACTATAACAATATTACATACATGCTACATAGACGAGTGACAATACCTTTCTGGGAATTTTTGAATCATATCATCTATAACTTTGCACTCAAAAGCTGATATGTACGGTCTGCTAGGGTAATTGTTATCTTCCTTTACCTTCTCCTTGAGCTTAGCTTTTTTTTTCGAAGCGGTATTTGGTAATTTTTTTTTATTTTTTCTATTCTTTATATTTTTAACCAGACTACTAATTTTAATGTCTTCTGTATTGACCTCCGATTTAACTTTTGCAATCGGCATAAATGGTTTATCTGGCGATACGAGCTGCGCATGCAGTGCAGAGGTCTAGGGCTTTGTAGAATGCATCGGAGAGGTCTGGGGAGGTGTAACATGCAGTGGTTATGGTTCACCATATAATTTGGCTTCTAATTTGGCAAACCATGACTCACAATAGTCTGCAATTGAGCACACCTCCAACCACACTTTTGTTTGAATAAAATTCTTGAGACGGGCCTCCAATCCTCACACGTCATCATCAAATAAATATTTCTCTGCTTCCATTCTTTCTTTCTTCTTTACTTTCCTTTTTTCAATTTCTTTAACTCTTTTCTTCAACAGGTTCTTCTCATTTTTAGAATTCTCTTGAAGTTCTTCAGCGGTCAACATATAATTATCTAACTCGGTTTTTAATTCCACATGCACCTTCTCGTCAGATATATTTTTGTAATAACATTCTTGTTCTTTTTAACATGTTCGAAGTCTGTGTTGGGTACATTGGAATATATGTACCTGATTTGAAGAAGCCTCACCCTACTCAATGATATACATCAAGGTGTATTTGATGTGCTTTGAGTTTATGTGTGCAGGTTAAGTAATTGCAGGAAAAGCATCAAAGTTTCTAAGTCCATGTGTCGACACCTAGAGGTGAAGTGTCGACACTTATGAAGGCTAGTATCGACACCCAAAGAAGCTGTGTCGACACTTGGAGTAATTGTGTCGACACCAGGAAGGCAGAGTCGACACCAGAAGAAGAGTGTCGACACATACAGGCTGTGTCGACACACTGTGAAGAATTGTCAATATTATCTGTGTCGACACTTAGAGGCAGTGTCGACACCCAGTGAAACTTTGTCGACATCAAAAGTGTCGACACCAGGAGGCTGTGTCGACACTCAGCAAACTTCAACAAAGTTTAAGTACATGTGTCGACACAAAGGAGATGTGTCGACACTCAACAAACTTCAACAAAGTTAAAGTACATGTGTCGACACAAAGGAGATGTGTCGACACTTAGTAAGTTTCCATACAAGAAGGCATGTGTCGACACAAAGGAGTTGTGTCGACACACAGCAGAATTCAACTAAGTATTAAACAAGAAGTACTTGTGTCGACACACTCAACCAGTGTCGACACATTCAATAGAAGGCTTGTGTCGACACACAGAATCAGTGTCGACACATTCTGAAGAAGCAGTGTCGAGAAGCTGTTACAACAACACAAGGAGTTGTGTCGACACCATCAAGGCTAGTGTCAACACTTAGTCTACTTGTGTCGACACTTAGTCTATTTGTGTCGACACATAATGACTATCTGTCTCGACACTTTCAGACAGTGACAGAGATTTCAAGAAGTGACTGGATGACTTGACAGCTGCCATTTCAACCGGTAAACTACAACTGTCAGAGCCGTCAGAAGGTTGTTAGAAACCGGATCAGCCGGTCACCATGGAGAAAGCTTATATAAAGGACATTCTCCTTCAACAATAAAAAATTGAAATCAAGAGAGGAATCACAAGTGAGAAGAATTACAATTGATCAAGAGATCTGACAACAAAAAGAAGACCTTCAACAGAAGATCTAATAAGTTGGAGAGAGAGAGAGCTCCTTCTAAGAAGAGCAGCTGCTGAACCGAGCTACTAAGTAAGATTCAGATTGAAATCTGAATCTCAAGACAGCAGTTGATTGAAGATCATCTGCACAGGAGATTCAACCCTACTGTGTTCTAATTCAAGAAGCTTTGAAGAAAGCCAAGGGTGGTTGATCTCTGCCTAGTTCTTCCAAGAACTCATCAAGAAGCCAGTCAACTCATCTCTCTCTTTCAGAGTTGTGGTTAAATACTTTGTAAACTTTATTTTCTGTAGGATCCTAAGGGATCTGAGCTGTAAGCTTATTTTATAAAGGCTGAGGTAGGGCTTTTGTGCCTGAGTGTAGGAGATTCTATTCTCTGAGTGTAGGCCTTGATTGAAGGCTGAGGTAGGGCTGTTTAGCCTGAGTGTAGGTCTTGGTGAAGACTGAGTGATAAGGCTTTGTGCCTGAATTATATGAGTGGGGACACTCTGAGCTGTAGGAACCTGTTTGGGGTTCTGAGTTGTAAGATCTGAGGATCTGAGAAGAAGTGGAGAAGTTAGGTCGAATCTAGTACACTACTAGATAGGCGAAGGGGGAAAGTGGATGTACCCAGATCTTGGGGAACCACTATAAATCTTGTGTGCACTCTGTGTATGTTTGATTGTATGGTTGCTGTGTTGTGATAATTGTAGAATTGCATTTACTGTACAATATTTCTGCCTTAAAATTAAAAAGATAAAGGTCACCTATTCACCCCCTATAGGTGATTAGGCACTATTTCTTTCAAGTGGTATTAGAGGGAGGTTACTCAAAAAGGGACATAACAGTCTGAGTAAGTTCCTGTAGGCAGAATCAGAATAAACAAGAATCAAAAAAATGGGTTCTAGTGAGAATCACAAAGAGTTGAGGTCCATGAAATTGCCAATCTGTAAAAAAGAGATTTTTGGCATATGGAAAGAGAGGGTTAGACTCTTTATGGAAGCATCTGACCCAAGAATATACATCACAGTCAAAGAAGGGTTATATGTGCCAATGAAGATATCCATTCTAGATTCAAATCAGAAAACTCCTAAGGACTATTCAGAAATGACTAAAGATGAAATAATTCTGGCCACTATGGACAAGAGGGCCCAGAATATTATTGTTAGTGCAATTGATGATGCAACATTTCAGAATTTAATTCATTGTAAAACTTCTAAAGAAATGTGGGACACTTTAATAGTTTACATGGAGGGATCAGAAGAAGTAAGACAAGACAGGAAGTCTTTGTTAAATCAGGAATATGAAAGCTTCAGACCAGGAAAGTCTGATAGCATTACTGAATGCTACAAGAAGTTCTATAGGATAGTAAATGAATTGATGTCCTATGGAAGAGAATTCAGCAACTATGAGCTGAATGATAAGTTCTTAAGATCCCTGACTAAGGACTGGGACACCAAGATTTGTGCCATTAGGGAAATGGCCAAATTAGCTGATATACCTCCTTCAACTTTGTTTGGAAAACTGTTATCTTATGAGATGCAGTTAATGGTTAGAAAGGAGGAAGAGAAGACTATTAGAGTGGAGCACAAGGAAAGATCTGTGGCCTTCAAGACTGAAGCCACTAGGAAGTATAAAAGCAAGTCTCCATCTCCACCTCAAATAGTTGTCGAGGCTGTGACAGATAATTCAGAAAGCAAGAATTCAGATAGCAGTGAAAGTGATGAAGATTTTGCAGCTTTCACTAGGCATTTTCAAAAGTTTCTGAAGAAGAAGCAGTGGAGGTCTAAGCCTTCCACTTCTCAGCCAAAAGATGACTATTATCAGAAAAGAAAGTCATCAAGGAATGATAGAAGCAGATCCAAGCCAAGCAAAGCTACATCTTCAAAGATTGTGTGCTATTGCTGCAATAGACAAGGACATATATTGACTGACTGTCCTGAGAAGAGGAAGGAGTCAACTGACAGAAAGAAGACACAATTTAAGGGCAAAAAGGAAAAGTCCTTTGTTGCCAAGAAAGACAAAAGTTTGACTGATCAGTCATCTTCAGAAACAGATTCAGAAGCTGAAGCCTATATTAGATTGTTTGCTGAAGAGGAGGAAGATGAGTTCATGCAGTTAATGAATTCAATTTATGAGCATGAGGACAATAGGTGCAAAGGGCTGATGGCCTTATCTGAAGGAGACAAAATCCAAGATAAGCCTGGACCAAGTAAGGTACAAAGTTGTTCTTCTAGTTTAATTTCTAGTACTGAGTCAGAATCAGATACATCTACATCAAGTGATGTGGGTGGGTCTGAATCTGAAGGAGATATTCATCAGTTAATTGATGAATATAAGGACTTGTTATAGGCCTTGAAGAGAAGCAAATCCTTGGCCAAAACCTAGGCAAAGGAGATTGCTAGTCTTAAATTGGCTGCTGCTGATTCAGACAAGTTGATTGATCAGAAACTGAATGAAATAGCCAGGCTGAAGAACATTACTGTTATTCAGATGGGTACTATTACATTTAAGAATGATCAAATTAGAAATCTGGAGGTTAGACTTCAGAAGGAGAGAAAAATTGTAGCAAGTTTTTCTAAACCAAAATCTGTTTTACCTTTGATAGATGAGTTTGTACCTCAAAAGGGTAAAACTGGATTGGGGTTTACAAAACCTGCCAAGACAGCTAGGTCCATATCTATGGGCAAAGCCCCAGCACTAAACAAGAAGGCTGCAGTAGAAAATACAGCCAGGGTTGTACCTAAATAAAGGTACAATAGGTTTGAGTGCTGGTGTTGTGGCAAGATAGACCACTTTGCCATAGATGGTTGACACAATTCAAGTGTCAAGGAGAGTAGCAAACTACCTGCTAGAAGAGCTACAGGTAGTTTTGTTAAAAGTCAAACTAACCTGCACCAAGGACCCAAGAATTATTTGGGTTCTAAGATTAAGTAATCTGTTTTGCAGGTGAGTCTAAGTGGCCATGCCCCTATATGGTACTTGGACAGTGGATATTCCAGGCACATGACTGGAACTAGGGGGTTGCTGAAGGACTATACACCAATTAAGGATGACCTTAAAGTTACCTTTGGTGGTTCAGAAAAAGGAATCATCAAAGGCTTTGGTAATATTTCTAGTAACCAAATTATAATTTCTCAAGTGGCTTATGTAAAGGGTTTGAAACATAACCTCATTAGCATAAGTCAGCTGAGTGATTTAGGATATGACATCTCATTTGTCAAGGATGGTTGTCATATCAAAAGGTCAAGTGATCAAAAGATCATTCTGATAGGATATAGGAAGAGAAATGTCTATTGTCTTGACTTTGTATGTGAGAATAATATTTCTCCTATTTGTCTTGTAGCTGATGAGAAAGTCTCACATTGTGTTAAATGGCACAAGAGGCTGACTCATCTTAACTATAAGACAATTGGTCAACTCTTTAGCAAAGAGTTAGTGAGGAATGGTCCTCAAGTTAAGTATATAAAGGATGAGATATGCTCAACTTGTCAAAAAGGCAAGCAGACCAAATCCACCTTTCATAGCCTTGAGAACAAAGATGCTGTGAGGTGTCTATACCTCTTGCATATGGATCTTTTTGGTCCTATGCCAGTTCACAACCTAGGTAGGAAGGTCTACACATTTGTGGTTGTAGATGACTATTCAAGGTATTCCTGAGTGTTCTTCCTTAGACAAAAATCTGAAACCCCCAAGTATCTTATATAGTTTTGTTAAACAAATTCAGAATGAATTGGACAATACAGTGGTCAAAATCAGAAGTGACCATGGTACTGAATTTCAGTCTGAAAGTATGACAAAACTGTGTGAAGAATTTGGAATTTTTCAGGAATTTTCCTCACCAAGAACACCTCAGCAAAATGGTATTGCGTAAAGGAAAATTAAAACCTTGATAGAGGTTGGTAGAACCCTATTGAGTGACACATCTCTCCCAGAATATTTCTGGGCTGAGGCAGTAAATACTGCTTGTCATATGATCAATAGGGCTACTATCACCAAGAGCCACAAGAAGACCCCCTATGAGATTGTGAAGGGCAGAAAACCAAATTTATCCTATTTCAGGATCTTTGGTTGCAAGTGCTATATCCTTAACAATGGTAAGTATTATCTATCCAAGTTTGCTGCCAAATCCCAAGATGAGATCTTTGTTAGGTACAACAATAATAGTAAGGCTTATAGGGTCTACAACTTGATTACTCAAGTTGTAGAAGAGTCTGTTCATGTAGTTTTTGATGAAGCTAGACTCATTAACAATGAATTGCCAAAAAGTGTATGCAGCTCCACAGGTATAACTGAAAGAATGGACAAGCTTACCTTAACAGAGGGTTCTTCTGCAAGTCAGCAAGTGGAAGATGGTGGCTGTTGTCCAGGGGGAGTACAAGATACTCCTGATGCTGAAGAAGACCAAGAGGTGCAGCTAAATGAAGAGACTGAAGGTGTACAACCTGAAGACAGGCTGCCTCCAACAAATTGGCACTTAAAGGATCATCCAACCAATCAAATAATTGGAGATCCCAGACAAGGGGTGCAAACAAGGAGCAGGAATCTAAATACAGTTCTTTACTCCAGTTTTCTATCCCAAGTAGAGCCAAAGAAGTTTGAAGAAGCAATCCTAGACCATCATTGGATTGAGGCCATACAAGAGGAGCTGAATCAATTCAAAAGATGCAAGGTCTGGGAGCTAGTTCCTAAACCCAAGGAGCACAACATTATTGGAACTAAGTGGATCTTTAGGAACAAGTTGGATGAGAATGAAATCATCATAAAGAATAAAGTTAGACTTGTTGCAAAGGGATATAGGCAGAAAGAAGGTATTGATTTTGATCAAACTTTTGCTCCAGTAGCAAGACTGGATGCAATAAGGATGTTCCTTGCCTATACAACATATCAAGGATTTAAGGTATATAAAATGGATGTTAAGTCAGCTTTTCTGAATGGAAATCTGAAGGAAGAAGTCTATGTAGAGTAGCCATCAGGTTTTGTTGATTCTCTTAAACCTGATTATGTATATAGACTTAGGAAGGCTTTGTATGAGTTAAAACAAGCCCCAAGGGCTTGGTATGAAACCCTGTCTAGTTTCCTCATTGAGAATAAATTCTGAAGGGGGAAAATAAACAAGACTCTATACCTTATGGAATCCAGAGGCAAGATTATCTTAATCCAAATATATGTAGATGACATAATATTTGGGTCTACAGAAAGTAGTTTTTGCTGAAAGTTTGCAAAACTCATGCAAGGACAATTTGAAATGAGCAGTATGGGGGAACTTAAGTTCTTTTTGGGTCTCCAAGTTAGACAGACTGAAGATGGATTATCCATATGCCAGTCTAAGTTCACCCTAGAGTTGATAAGGAAGTATGGTATGGAATCATCCACTACCATGAAAACTCCTATGGGGTCAAGCATGTCTCTAAGCAAAGATGATGGAGGGAAACCTGTAGATGAAACTTTGTATAGAGGGATAGTTGGCTTCCTACTGTATTTGACTGCTAGTAGACCAGATATCATGTATGCTACATGTGTCTGTGCTAGGTACCAAGCTTGCTCTAAAGAATCTCATTTGACAGCAGTCAAAAGAATTTTGAGATATCTTAAGGGCACACCTTATATAGGCCTTTGGTACCCTAGGAATGAAGATTTTGTACTGACAGGTTATTCAGATGCAGATTTTGCAGGCTGCAAGGAAGATAAGAAGAGTACTACAGGAACCTGTCAATTTCTAGGTGGAAGGCTGGTGTCATGGAGTAGCAAGAAGCAAACCAGTGTGGCTATCTCCACAGCAGAGTCAGAGTATGTGGCTACAGGAAGTTACTGTGCTCAACTTCTATGGATTCAACATCAGCTAGAAGATTATGGTATTCAAGTAAGTAGGACACCTTTATTTTGTGATTCTACTAGTGCCATTTCTATTGCAAATAATCCTGTCTCTCATAGTAGGACTAAGCACATAGAAATTAAATACCATTTTCTAAGAGAACATGTGGAAAAAGAAGACATTTCCCTAGAGTATGTTAAGACAGATAATCAGTTAGCTGATATGTTTACTAAGCCCTTAGATGAAACCAAATTCAATAAGTTTAAAATTAAATTAGGAATGATAAACTTAGAATAGTATACAAAAATTGGCTAAGTAAAATAGTGTCGACACACAGAGTTGTCTGTGTCGACACAGAGAAGTGGTGTCGACATTTAAGAGAAATGGCGTCGACACATCTATGAAGTCTGTGTCGACACTTCAGAGAATTAGTGTCGACACATGCAGTGTAGGTGTCGACACATCCAGGGTGGTGTCGACACTTAGGATTTACACAGAATTAGTCTAGTGGAGTCTCAACTAAGTGTCGAGCTGAGATATATAAGTGTCGATAAATATATTCTGTCGACTATATTTGTGTCGACACATAGTTGTCTAGACATTAGCAGTAAGTGTCGACACTTTTCAACAGTGTCGACACATTTCAAGTACTTTGACGCGCCTTTTCACCTTCAATTTTAGAAAGGTATAAATAGGTCTTCACCATTTTTTGTCGACACGCTCACCATAGTTTCGAGACCAAACTTGTGTGTCGACATCCCTATTCTCTAAATTAAAAATTTCTTCAAACCCTAATGGCGCCCAAGCTAGAAGAGAACATTAATGAAGGATATGAGCTCGTGCGACACGCCTTTGATGACGCGGAACCAAAAATCCAAGGTGTGATAACACTAATTGCAGAGACTGGGTTAGAGTATCTTGTTTCTGAACCAATCAAGATATGGAAGAAGGAGGTCCTTGAATTCTTGAGTGCAGCTACTCTTGATGAATCTGGACTCAAGATTAAGTCCAAAGTTCATGTGGGCAAAAGTCAAGATTACCCTGAAAAGTCTAAGAAAGATTTTACATCTCCCTAGAACTAAAGAAGAAGAAGATGTACCTGCATCAAAGACAAGGAAGGCACTGGAATAGTGTGGTTTAGATTCAAGCCTGAAAATTGGATCAGTTTTCAATAGAAATGGCATGAACATGCAGGGCAAGTTTTTATCTGAGATAGTTGACAAGGTAATACTGAGCAAGCCTGGTGGGCATGATAGAATTTCAGCTCACATGTTCAGTTTGATGACAAGGATTATTTTCAAACTTAAAACTGATTGGTCAGTAGTCATGTTTGATAAGATAAAGGAAAGTCTGAAGAAGCCAAATCTGAGTAGGATTCTGAGTTTATACTTAGCTGGAAGTATCCCTGAAGTGATGAACCAAGCTGCCGGTTCTAAGATAAACCATATGAGGAGAATGGATGTAAGAATTTTCTCAAGGTGGGATAGAGTGTTGACAAAGGAAATTCCAACTCCAGAAAAGGACACACCTCAGAAGAAAAAGAAGAAGACAGCCATTGTGGCTCAAGAATCCTCAAGTAGCTCAGAGGAGCAAGTGATTTTTAGTTTTGATGATGAAGAGGGAAGAAATGCTGGACAGTCACCATCAAGACAAGAAGATGCTCAGAGGCAGGGGGAGTTACCATCAGCTAGCCCTATTCACCTGGATCCACTCCAGGGGGAGCCTCTACATGTGGATGAGCCAACTCAATTAGAGAGTGAAATGGCTACCCAAACCATTCTAGAGGTAATCACTGAAGTTAATCAATTAAATTTCAATATTGAGGATGAAGTTCTGACTGAATCATTACTTGATGTTGATCAGCATACACAGTCACATAGTCAACCACAAGATGTTGTCATGGAGGACACATCAGTTGCTGATAAAGTAGACTCAGTTGATCCAGAGATAAGAGATTCTCCTGTACAACCTCAACATGAGTTTACATTAGAAGAGCTGTTCCCTGATCTTGTACAAACAGACCTTGAGGGAGAGAAAGCAGCTGTTGAGGGGGAGAAGGACAATCTTGAGGGGGAGCAAATAGAGGAGACTGCTACAAAAGAGACTGAGGAGCAAAGGAATGCTGAGGAACTACCAAGGACTGAGAAGGAGTTACCTCCTAGTCCTAAGGACAGAGTAGACATTGCCAGTACTTCTGCATCAGAGGATGAAGAGGCTGCTAGAGCCAAGAAAAGGAAGTTGCAAGTCTTCAAGAGAAGAAGCCAGACCTACAAGAAAGCACTACAGACAATTGCTCCACAGCCTACCCCAACTACTGATTATAGTTCTCTGTTGGTGGCATTGCAAATAAAGCTAGATAAGCAAAGGAAGGCTTTACAAACTTATATGGATGAAGGCCATAAATCACTTTAATTTGATCTGGCTCAAGATATAAAATCTATAAGATTTGAAGTGAATCAAAACAAGAAGGAAATGACTGATTGTTTCCATAAAGGAGGGAATGCTGTGGTCTATCTGGCTACTCATCAAGAGGATATAAAGAAACAGATTGATGACTTGGCAGTAAAACAGGAATATGTCCTGAAAAATCAGCTTAGAATGAATGATAATCTGACTGCTTCTCATAATGTCATTATCATTGAAATGAAAAATATAGCTACTGCCCAGACTGCTGTAACTGCTACTGCCGAAGTAGCCTTTGATAAGCAACTACAAGAGAGCCTAACTGCTGTTAAAACTGCCATTGAAGATTCTCAGAAGGCAATTACTGACAAGCTACAAAGGTTAAAACCTTTTTACAAAGACGGAGTTAACTATTTGAATGCTCAAATCAGATTCCAGAAAGATGATCGTAGGGATCATATCAAAAGAGAAGTCATAAAGGGGGAGAGGGTGTTAGTCAAAGCAGGCTCTGATCATGCAAAATGGATTTCAAACTCCATCAGAGCTACCCTTGGATATCCAACCTTATGTGATGATGATAATGTGGCAGAGTCTAGAATTAATCCTGCATATTTTGGAGGAGAACAAGCTGAAGTGGCTCAAGTGATATATCCTCCTGCAGATTTTGACATGATACATCAGGAGGTACAGTCTATGTATAGTCCTCCTGAGGGTAATCAGAATGTTATTCTTGAGAAAGTAGTCCAGCCTGTGCCAGAGGCAATATTAAAAGAGCAAGAGGCTTTATTAAAGGAGCAAGAAGCTCAATTATCTAAGAAGAGGTTCAGAGAACAAGCTGAATTAAGGCCAGACTTTGAGAAATGGAGCCCAACCTCTAGGAATATCATATTAACTGCTTGGAAGGCTGTAAAGGATAATTTCCTAAAGAGGGGCAAATGGTATTCTGACCAGGAATGGAAAAAGCATGAAGCTAGGCAAGAGGCCATTGTACAATACATAAGGAAGGCTAAATTAGGGAAGCTACCTCCTAATGCACAGGAGCCTAGCAAGTATTTCCCCAAGGCTTATCACTATTTTGAGAGACAAAAGATAAGAGCTGAAGAACAGAAAAAGAAAGATCTTAAAGGGAAGAAGCCTGCTGATGACAATGATGCTCCAGTTCAAGCAAAGATTCAATCTGGAAAGGGCATTGTTATCAAGGAGCCAGAGCAGTCATAGATTAGGATTTTCTTAAGTTTACAATCTTGTAATCTTTTACATTAAACTCCATGTAAACTTCTGATTAATAAAACTTTTTTAAGTCGTAAGAATAATGTTATATGTTCAATCTATTACATTATTGTTCTGAGATAATTGTTTATACATGTTCTGTTTATACATGTTTAGTTTTTACCCTATCATTTAATATTGTTTTACATCATACTGAGAATTCGTTATGTATGGTGTATATCATTGACTAAGGGTTATGATTTCTCCAAATAGGGGGAGATTGTTGAGTACATTGGAATATATGTACCTGATTTGAAGAAGCCTCACCCTAATCAATGATATACATCAAGGTGTATTTGATGTGCTTTGAGTTTATGTGTGCAGGTTAAGTAATTGCAGGAAAAGCATAAAAGTTTCTAAGTTCATGTGTCGACACCTAGAGGTGAAGTGTCGACACTTATGAAGGATAGTGTCGACACCCAGAGAAGCTGTGTCGACACTTGGAGTAATTGTGTCGACACCAGGAAGGCAGAGTCGACACCAAAAGAAGAGTGTCGACACATACAGGTTGTGTCGACACACTGTGAAGAATTGTCAACATTATCTGTGTCGACACTTAGAGGCAGTGTCGACACCCAGAGAAACTTTGTCGACATCAAAAGTGTCGACACCAGGAGGCTGTGTCGACACTCAGCAAACTTCAATGTTGAAGTTAGTGACCGGGCGGTCTGGTGGTCTGGCTTGGATGGTTGATGACCGCACGGTTTGGCGGTTACCCTTCAGCGGTTTGGTTGTTGTGTGTTGCTGTCTGAGGTCCAAGCGGTCTAGCGGGTTGTCTCTAGCGACTTGGAGACCGGGCGGTCTAGCGGTCTCTCATGTCGATCTCTCTCTCTGGTAGTAGTCGAGCGGTTAGCCCTTCTGCCTAACCGCGCGGCTTGTGCAGTTTGTGTCTGTATAGTCCGCTTGTGTCATGTAAATTTTTAGTCCCACATCTCTTATTTGTATTCTCTCTTCTCTCCTCCATTCTATATAAGGGAGGTCATACCTTTGTAATATATACCTTTTTCGGATAATAAAGTTTCAGTTAAAACCATTTCGGTTTGTTTTTGTTCGGTTCTTACATGGTATCAGAGGACTCGATCTACTCCTCCTGATTCTGTGCCTTCCCTGTCCGCGCGGCTTGTCTCACCGGTTTGCACCCTGTCCGCGCGGCCTCTTCCTCTCCTTGTCGTTGCCCTCTGTGTGCGCGACTTTTTTTGTTTCCTGTTCTAAGTCGCCACCTCCTGTCACCGCGACCTATTTTGTCGCTGCTCCTGTTCGCGCGGCCTGTCCTCTAGCCGTTCGACTTCTTCCCCTCTGCTTGGGTCTGCAGCTTGGTCGTGGCTTTTCTGGCCGCTGGTTTCTACCCTCGTGACCGCTGCAACTTTTCTTCTTCCTATCCGTGCGGGTTGTTTCCTAACCGCCCGGCTTCCCTTTTCCTGCTCCTATGGCTCTTTCTGATGCCTCTACTGCCACCACCCCTGTCACCAATCCGGCTCTGCCTCTTCCACCTACTCCTTCCGGGAACCTTGGCACCGTTTCCAAGCTTGTTGGCTCCAACTACCCGGATTGGAGCGTCTCTTTCACCTTTCTACTTCGCTCACAACGCAAACGCCACCACCTCGTTGATGACCCACCTCCTATCACTTCACCTCTCTTTGATGACTGGGATGCGAGTGACGCGCTTGTGCGTACTTGGCTCGCAAATAGTCTTTCCGATGAGTGCCTTCCCGTCATACGTCATGATGAGACGGTCAAGGCCGCTTGGCTTCATCTTGCCGCTCTGTACTCCAAGGTGGCTCAGACGTCCCGCATATGTACGTTGTATGCGGACCTCTTTGCCCGTCCTACCTTGTCTCCTACTGCTGCCTACCAACAGGTTCAGGCGCTTGGGGCTGAGATTTTTCAGAATCGCCCCTTTTCTGCGGATTTGGCTCAACAACACAAGCACTTCCAGGAGCTTTTGGTTGTGTGTTATCTGCTCCGGCTTCCTGATACTTATGACATGATCCACCAGCAAATTTTGGGTGAGGCAGAATCTCCTACCTTAGATGCCACCGCTGCCCGCATCTCTGCTGTCACCTCTCTCCTTCAACGCCCACTTTTGCCCGCTCCTCCTCCACCGGACAACTATTCTCATCACACTCAGCGGAGTGGCTCTGGTAGCCGCAGTCACCAGTCCGGCGACCGTGCTTATTCCCGCTACCTTTGCTCTCACTGTGGCCGCACCAGACATACTTCCGAACGCTGCTGGACGAAGCATCCCCATCTTCGCCCCTCCGGTGACTCTTCCAAGCCGTCTGCCTCTGTTGTAACATCCTCAGGTAGTGCCCACAGGGTGACTCAAGGTAAATGGCTCATCGACTCTGTTGCAACTAATCACATGACGGGCAATCCTCAGTGCTTCTCTTTACTCAAACAACATGATCGGTTGCCCCCGGTCCTCGTTGCGGACGGTTCTCCCTCCCCGGTTCATGGGACGGGAGTGGTTCATGTTACTCCGTCACTACGACTAGCGGACACTCTCTATGTGCCCAAGTTTCCGTGCAATCTATTGTCTGTTACCTCTTTATGCAAGCAGCTTCAGTGTTCTGTGACATTTACTCCGACTTCTTGTTCTTTTCCGGATCCGAGCTCCCACCGGACGATTGTTACTAGGACTGAGAGCGGCGGCCTCTACTTCCTCGACAACGTTTCCGCCTTGTCCGCCTTCTCCTCTTCTTGTACGGATCTTCTCCAGTGGCATCTCCGCCTCGGTCATCCTCCACCACGACTTCTACATCAGCTTCTGCCCCACCTCCCTCCGTCTAGTACTCCTCTCCAATGCGACGCTTGTCAACTAGGCAAGCATCACCGTTCCTCCTTCCCACCGAAGCAAGGTCGGGGCTCTACTCGTCCTTTTGATCTTGTCCACTCCGATGTCTGGAGACCTGCTCCTACCCTCACCATTGGCTGGGGTAGTTCTTATTTTGTAACTTTTATAGATGATTTTTCTCGATGTACTTAGGTGTATCTCCTCCGAGATCGCTCTGAACTTTTAGATGTATGGATCTCTTTTTATCAGTTAATTAAAACTCAGCTTAATGTTTTTATTAAAACCTTTCGCTCCGACAATGCTAAAGAGTATCTGAGTCATGCTTTTACATCTTTTTGTGTGCAACATGGCATTATTCATCAGACTAGCTGTGTTTACACCTCCCAATAAAATGGGGTGGCGGAACGCAAAAACCGTCACCTCCTCGATGTGGATCGCACATTGATGACCCAGATGCATGTCCCTCGCTCTTATTGGGGCTAAGATGCTCTCCTTGCCTGCTACCTCATCAATCGCATTCCATCCACCGTTCTCCACGGGAAAACACCATTCTCCATTCTGTATCCGAGCAAGGAGCCTTTTCCTCTCCCTCTCCGAATCTTTGGATGCACTGTATTTGTGCATACCCCATCTGCCACCCGTGACAAGCTATCCCCTCGCTCCACCAAATGTGTCTTTCTGGGGTACTCCACCACTCAGAAAGGCTATTGTTGCTTTAACCCTGTTCTTCGTCAGCAGTTCGTCTCTGCTGACGTTACCTTCTTCGAGAATGCCTCCTACTTCTCGGCTGAATCCTCCTCTCTTTCCCCTGCTTCCTCTCCTCTTCACCCAGCTTCTAATTCTCCTGCTATTCCCTTCGTTCCCTCGTCTCCTACCGAGATATCCACCACTCCGCCATCTCCATCCCCTCCTCTCGCTCCACCTCTCTCTCCCACTTCTCCATCACCGTCTCCATCCTCTCCGCCGCCGTCGCTCTCTTCTCCCGGGCCAGCTCTCTCTGCCACGGACGCTCCGGATACCGAGGGGGCCGCCGACCTGGATCTCCCTGTGGCTCTTCGCAAAGGGGTGCGGACATGTACCCTACACCCCCTTGCTATTGTTGTTTCATATGATCATCTTACCCCTTCTCGCAGGGCCTTTGCGCTGGCTATCTCTGCCACTGCCACGCCTCATTCCTATAAGGAGGCCCTTGCTATTTCCCACTGGAAGCTGACCATGGATGAGGAAATGGCGACCCTCACGTAGCGGGGTACCTGGACTCTTGTTCCTCCTCCCTTCGGTACTGATGTTGTTAGCTGTTGATGGGTCTTTGTGGTCAAATTTGGCCCCGACGGCACGGTGGACCGTTATAAAGCTCGTCTTGTTGCTAAGGGCTTTACTCAGACATATGAAGTTGATTACTTTGACACTTTCTTTCCGGTGGCTCGTCTCAGCACAATCCGAGTCCTTCTCTCTGTGGCGGTCAATCGAGAGTGGCCGATTTCGCAGCTGGATGTCAAGAATGCCTTCCTTTATGGTGATCTTCAGGAGGCCGTCTATATGGAGCAACCTCCTGGGTATGTTGCTCAGGGGGAGACCCGAGTATGCCGGTTGAAGAAGGCAATCTATGGTCTCAAGCAGAGCCCTAGAGCTTGGTTTGACAAGTTCAGCGGCATCGTGGCGGCCGTTGGTTTTGTGCGCAGCTCTGCCGATCACTCGCTATTTATTCGCAAAACCTCCTCGGGCCTGGTGGTTCTTGCTGTGTACGTCGATGATATTCTTCTCACTGGTGATGATCAGGAAGGGGTAGCCTTGACAAAGAGGCATCTTCGTCAACATCTGGTCACGAAGGATATGGGCTCTCCGAAGTACTTTTTGGGGATTGAAATCTCTCGGAAGCCCAACTCCTTAGTCCTCTCCCAGCGTAAGTATGCTCTAGATCTTTTAAAATAAGCAGGATTGACTGGAGCCAAACCTGCCCGATGCCCCATGAATATTGGAGAAGACAAAACCTGGACGGATAATTCGCCCCTTCTTTCAGATACTACGCGGTACAGGCGTCTAGTTGGTAAGCTCATATATCTCACAGTGACCAGGCCCGACATTTCCTATGCTGTGGGGAAGGTGAGTCAATTCATGCAAGCTCCTAAGGAGTGCCATCTACAGTCCGCCTTGAGGATCTTGGAGTATGTTAAAGCAGCGTCTGGGAAAGGATTACTCTTTCAGAAGAATGGTCACCTGAGGGTTGAAGCATACTCAGATGCGAGTTACGCTGATGACAAAGGGGATCGCAAATCTACCTCCGATTTCTGCACCTTTGTTGGGGGAAATCTGGTAAGCTGGAAGAGCAAGAAGCAGTCTGTTGTTTCCAGGTCCAGTGCTGAAGCAGAGTATTGGAGTATGGCATCGACCACTTGTGAGTTAAAATGGCTACGGGCTCTCATGCTAGATTTAGGAGAGGTCTACCACCATCCTCTATCTATGTTTTGTGACAACAAGGTTGCCATATACATCTCCAAAAATCCAATCTTTCATGAAAGAACCAAGCACATTGAGGTCGACTGTCATTTCATTCGTGAAGAGATTTTGAAAAAACAAATTTGCACTCCCTTCGTCACTTCTGATAAAGAGCTGGCTGACATCTTCACCAAGCCAGTATCTATCTCTTTTCTTCATATTTGTGACAAGTTGGGCATGATCGATATATATGCTCCAGCTTGAGTGGGAGTGTTGAAGTTAGTGACCGGGCGGTCTGGCGGTCTGGCTTGGAGGGTTGATGACCGCACGGTTTGGCGGTTACCCTTCAGCGGTTTGGTTGCTGTGTGTTGCTGTCTGAGGTCCAAGCGGTCTAGCGGGTTGTCTCTGGCGACTTGGAGACCGGGCGGTCTAGCGGTCTCCCATGACGATATCTCTCTCTCTGGTAGTAGCCGAGCGGTTAGCCCTTCTGCCTAACCGCGCGGCTTGTGCGGTTTGTGTCTATATAGTCCGCTTGTGTCATGTAAATTTTTAGTCCCACATCTCTTATTTGTATTCACTCTTCTCTCCTCCATTCTATATAAGGGAGGCCATACCTTTGTAATATATACCTTTTTCGGATAATAAAGTTTCAGTTAATACCATTTCGGTTTGTTTTTGTTCGGTTCTTACATTTAACAAAGTTTAAGTACATGTGTCGACACAAAGGAGATGTGTCGACACTCAGCAAACTTTAACAAAGTTAAAGTACATGTGTCGACACAAAGGAGATGTGTCGACACTCAGCAAGTTTCAACACAAGAAGGCATGTGTCGACACAAAGGAGTTGTGTCGACACACATCAGAATTCAACTAAGTATTAAACAAGAAGTACTTGTGTCGACACATTCAACAGAAGGCTTGTGTCGACACACAGAATCAGTGTCGACACATTCTGAAGAAGCAGTGTCGAGAAGCTGTTACAACAACACAAGGAGTTGTGTCGACACCATCAAGGCTAGTGTCAACACTTAGTCTACTTGTGTCGACACTTAGTCTATTTGTGTCGACACATAATGACTATCTGTCTCGACACTTTCAGACAGTGACAGAGATTTCAAGAAGTGACTGGATGACTTGACAGCTGCCATTTCAACCGGTAAACTGCAACTATCAGAGCCGTCAGAAGGTTGTTAGAAACCGGATCAGCCAGTCACCATGGAGAAAGCTTATATAAAGGACATTCTCCTTCAACAATACAAAATTGAAATCAAGAGAGGAATCACAAGTGAGAAGAATTACAATTGATCAAGAGATCTGACAACAAAAAGAAGACCTTCAACAGAAGATCTAATAAGTTGGAGAGAGAGAGCTCCTTCTAAGAAGAGCAGCTGCTGAACCGGGCTGCTAAGTAAGATTCAGATTGAAATCTGAATCTCAAGACAACAGTTGATTGAAGATCATCTGCACATGAGATTCAACCATACTGTGTTCTAATTCAAGAAGCTTTGAAGAAAGCCAAAGGTGGTTGATCTCTACCTAGTTCTTCCAAGAACTCATCAAGAAGCCAGTCAACTCATCTCTCTCTTTCAGAGTTGTGGTTAAATACTTTGTAAACTTTATTTTCTATAGGATCCTAAGGGATCTGAGCTGTAAGCCTATTTTATAAAGGCTGAGCTAAGGCTCTTGTGCCTGAGTGTAGGAGATTCTATTCTCTGAGTGTAGGCCTTGATTGAAGGCTGGGGTAGGGCTGTTTAGCCTGAGTGTAGGTCTTGATGAAGACTGAGTGATAAGGCTTTGTGCCTGAGTTGTATGAGTGGGGACACTCTGAGCTGTAGGAAACTGTTTGGGGTTCTGAGTTGTAAGATCTGAGGATCTGAGAAGAAGTGGAGAAGTTAGGCCGAATCTAGTACACAAATAGGCGAAGGGGGAAAGTGGATGTACCCAAAACTTGGGGAACCACTATAAATCCTGTGTGCACTCTGTGTATGTTTGATTGTATGGTTGTTGTGTTGTGATAATTGTAGAATTGCATTTACTGTACAATATTTCTGCCTTAAAATTAAAAAGATAAAGATCACCTATTCACCCCCCTCTAGGTGATTAGGCACTATTTCTTTCAATCTGAATCATCCTCTTCCTCCTCTTTAGCAAGTAACCTTTCCTCATTCTTCAAAATGTCCACGAAGTTTGGTTTTATCTACAGTTCAAACCAAAAAAATGTACTACATCAAAATACAATTGAAAATGCGGTTTAGAATTACGACTGCAAATACCTACTACAATTACGACTGCAAATTCATACTAGTATTATGACTATAAATGCATAATAGAATTACCACTGCAAAAGCGTATCGCAGTTACGACTGAAAATGTCCACCAGAATTACGACTGTAAATGCATACTGCAATTACGACTGTAAATGACTATTATAATTACGACTACAAAGGCCTACTAGAATTACAACTGCAAATGCATAATACAATTACGACTGTAAATGCCTACGACTGTAAATTCATTTTAGACTTATGACTGTAACTGGTTTTAAATTTTCAACGAAAAAAACAATTGCAACTGCAGTTGCAACTATTTAGGTATTACCAACCTTATAACTCGTTTGTAGTTTCGTTAGATCGAACCAAAACTGGGCGCGATAACTCTTCTTAGATGACCAACGACAAATTCTTGACCTAGCAAGTTCATCAACAATCACCTGCACATCTGTGTGTTCGTAAAACCATACCTAGAGCCAAAAATATTGTAATTAGAAAATGTTTAATATAAAAAGAATGTACTAAAAATTATCTTACTTAACAACAGTATGGTTGCACAACCCTTCAATTATCCCAAATTAACACCAACTTTCTTAACTACACTAGCTTGACTTAGTGCATCAACCTGTGATAGCAAAAAACGGTGAATTGCCTTTGGCTAGTTGTACTTCAGAAAGTTCGAGAAACCTCTAATTTTGTACAAATAGGCTGGGATCTTCATTCCTTTTAACGGGAAGAAGAATACATTGACCAAATAGAGGATTAAGCTATCCAATCTCCTATTCTCCAAAGTGGGAGACCAATCTTCCAAAGCGAGACTATTAAGATCCTCAGTCAAATCTCTGTAGGATATATTTATACATGGCAGTCTAACGAACGTTTGCCTCTCCCCGATTTGGAAGATCCAAGATCAAAGAAACCTCATTAACAGTCAATTTACAGTATTTATTACCTAGTAAAAAACCTATTTATGTCTGTTAAAGGTCCGTACAAGAATAAAAAGTAATGAAATTTTTTGCGGAAGACTGGGCATCTCAAACAACTGCAGCACACCAGCTTCTCTCAAAATCTTTAAAGTTCCCTCTTCAAAAGCGTCTAACAAAGGACCGGCATTCAACTTGAAAGTCGATATAGCAGATCTGGAGTGTAAGTAATTACTCCCAGACACTGCAAAAGAGGTTTTGATTTAGCATATATAAATACAAAAAACACGCCAAAGAATGTGTAGATAATCTTACTTGTTTATGAATGTTCTCTTCCTTGAATGTCACTTATAGGAAAGTTGTATTACAAAAATATGTAATTAAGAAGCATATTGTAAAACGAAACAATAAACTTTCAATTACAACTGGAATTACATCTACTTAAAAATAGAAATGTAACTTCATTTTAATATGCAAGATAAAAGAGAAAACCCCAAAAAGAATGACAATTAGTTACAACTGTAAATAGAACCGTGATTTAGACTGTTTTGGGTTCTGTAGTTGTAATCATACAAATGATTGGAGTACCAAAAAGTGAGGAATAAATTGTAAAATTTTTTATATAGATTAGAACCTTAAACATTGAAACATATACAACTAGAATAATCAAACAGAAATCACAAAAAAATTAAGCCATTGACTTCATACCAATAGAACTGTGAATTAGAATGCTTTGGGTTCTGCAGTTTTAATCATACAAACAATTAGAGTTCCAAATAGAGAGGAATAAATTGTAAAAATTTTCTACACAAATTAGAACTCTAAACATTACAGCAGTTACAAGTGGAATGACGAGACAGAAATCCAAAAAAAATTAAGGTAATTTCTCTACCTCCCGGAGCTAAGTACAACTAATGATGTGAATAGTTTATTAATTAAATTTACCCTAAATAGAACTATGATTACGACTATTTTTTGTCCTTCAATCATAATTATACAAAAATTGGTGAGCTTTTTAACAGAGAAGGCATTGTAACAATATTGTACAAAAATTAGAACTGTAAATAGTACAGAAGCTACAACTGGAATAAAGTAACATAAATCCAAAAAAATAATTAGGCAGCATTTTACAGTTCAAAAACAAAGAAATGTAAATACTACTATAATTACAACAAGAATAATAAAAAGAACTGTGAGGATCTTTGAACGGTAGCCAACATAGAATAACGACTGCATATGTTTATACAATTTGAATTATAACAAAAACTACAATTACGACTATAAATATTACGAAAACTGTTTGGTTCTTTGAACTATAAAGATAACTAAAATAACGATTGTAATTTCAAATTGGACTGCAATTTCAAAATGAAGAGAAGGTGGCTCTAATTTGGACTAGAATAACGATTATAATTTCAAAGAGCACTGTTTATCTTTATACAATGTGGACTGCAATTTCAACTCAATTTATGACTGTAAACACTACATACATTAACAAACCCGCAACTACATCTAATTTGCCCAGAGTTTTACATAGGATTGGGAAAATAAACCGCGGTTAAAAATAGAATTTCTTAAAATGCAAGAAAAAGAATAACTTATAACTAGAAGATTTCACCAAATAACTTTCATTTGAAGTGAAACATAAACCCAAAATTTGAGTGTATTGGGATTAAGATTTTCTACCTTCTTATTATATGATCAAAAATGACTTCGTTTGGAGTTCGAACGCAGTAATGGCGAATGAAGTCGCCCTGGATCGCAGTAACGACAACGGGAGAAAGGGAGAAGGTGGCTCTAGGTTTTCGTGGAACGTTTGGGCAATGACGAGGCGCGAAAACGATCCCGATCGGGGATGTCTCCAACGCCCAGAATCGTAGAAACTGCGATTGGAGCTGCGATTGGAGAAAGAAGGGAGGTGCAGCTAGGGTTCTCAGAAATGAAGAGGCGCGAGAACGAAGAGGCGCGAGAACGAAGAGGCGCGATTGAGAAAGAAACTGCGTTTCGAAAATGAAGAGGCGCGAAAAAAAAATATAGGACAAAAGTCTTTCCGTAATTATGTAGGGAAGGAGTATTTATTTATGGACCATAAGCATGGTACACCACATGTACACAAAAGTTTTCCAAGCTATTGAGCTTTTGGCTCCACCCACTGCCGTTGAAAAATAATAATAAAAAAGATTATTATTACAGTCATCATATATATTGAGTTTAGGGAGATATTGCTGTCTGCATACAAAAATTACTATATTTAAATATCTCTCTCTATATACGCTCTATTAAAAGAACTTTTCTTTGGGTTAAACATTCATTTTTTTCGTGTTTAAATAGGTTTTATTATTTTAGCTTTTGAGTCATTGTTCGTGTTTAAATAGGGTTTATTATTTTAGGGTCCACTCTTCTTCTCTCCCAGAAGGCCGTTCCACCCCCTTCTCCCCTAAAAAACTTCCTTCCGCCATTTCTCCCTGTCGATCTGCTATTCACATCCTCCCGGAAAGGATTCGAGCTGCACCTGCATTCTCCCCATCGACCTGCTAACTGCATCCTCCCGAAAAGGATTCAAGCTGCTACCTACATTCCCAACAAGTCAACCTGCTTCATGTATTCTCCTTTCTTCATGTGCTCTCCCGCAGGTTAAACCTAGGTTTTTCCTTGTGCTTCCACGACTTTACCTTGTGTAGGTAACTTCGTCTTCACAAATGTTGTAGCTCTCATACATTTTTCCCGCTAAGCAGGGTTGAGAGCATCAGCTCCAGATGTCGGCCGAAATTGGTGAAGAAAATATTGTAAGCAGCTTATGTTCTTTTGATCCTACAAAAGTTATAATCATATTTTTGTTCTTCATTATGACTGCAATTTACAGTGGTATTTTTGTTCTATATTATGACTCAAAAATGTTATGGTCATATTTTTTATCTATATTGTGACTGTAATTTCTGCTGCAGAAAGCTCCTGTTATTTTTCCCATTGTGCACTCGGAGGCTGAGGCGTATGCAATGTACTGTTAGTATGCACACACAACAGGGTTTAGTGTTCGGAAAGAACATCTCACATACTGGACGCACACAAGAATTATTAAAATTTTGCTGCGTCAAATCCGATGTTAAGAGAGTGAGGCCTTCGCCGAAGAAGTACTACAAATTGGAAACTCGCACTGGATGTCTAGCATGCATTTCCTTTCACATAGATTCTGATGGAATGAATTGGAAAGTAGCAAGATTAATTGAGAAACATAATCACTCACTGACAAAGGAGAATGTGAAGCATTTATTGAGATCAAATCGTAGCATATCTGAAATGCAGGCTAACTTGATGAAGAATATGACTGGAGCTGGAATTAGACCAGTGGATTCATATAACTTCCATTTTGGTGAATCTGGTGGTGTTGAAAACATTGGGTTTTCTAAGATAGATGTCTTCAACTTTGTTCAAAGAGAAAGAAAAGCCTTAATAGAAATCGGCGATGCTGCAAGATTACTAAAGCTACTGCAGGAGAGACAAGTAGAAGATAATATGTTCTCGTATGATGTACGGACAGACGAGTTGAGAAGGTTGACTAGTTTCTTCTGGATGGATGGACAAAGCAAGGTAGACTACGTCTGCTTTGGTGATGTGCTTATTTTTGATATAATGTATAGACTTAATAAATACAACCTGGCACGTGCACCATTCATTGTCATGAACAACCATTGGAAGAATATTTTTATTAGCGGTGCTTTCATAGCTGAGGAGACCATAAAAAGTTTTTGCTGGGTGTTTGGTACCTTTTTAAAATTGGTTGGTGGTAAGCAAGCAATTTCTATTTTTACAGACCAAGATCAAGCCATGGTCGTTTCTCTTCAGAGGGTATTCACCAGCAGTCGCCACTGTTTGTGTTAATGGCACATCTCTAAGAAAGCACCTTCTAAAGTCCCTTTCTTCAACCAAGATGAAGTAGTTCGGTCTTATTGTTTTCAGTGTATGAGCAAATGCGATACTGTAACACCTCCCCTATAATGACCGTATAATATGGGTCCGGCCGGGGCCCCACAACATATAGACTCCACAACTTCAACATTAAAAGATGATATGTAAACTACCCAAACTCAAAACTCAGACATCATCAGTGGAAACTTACAAACAAGACTAGAAGTTATCCATCAAACCAAGAGTATCAAAATGGCCTTAGTGCCTTACACATTATAAGTCCAAGACTTAAGCATCATTAAACAATAGTAACGTGCACATACACTCCTAAGCTACCTCGACATGCAAGCCAGATTACATTTCATGGAGCATAACATTCAATCAGAATACATGCAAATAATAGAAAGATCACTTCATGAGGCTTAGGCCTTTTTGGCCGGCGAGCTTTCTCCTGCTTGTGATCCTTGCCATGTAAAAATTTGGTTGTAATGTGGGTCAACAAAGGCTGACCTCAACTGTGTAACCAACACATCTCCTCCCGGCCGTCCCTAGTGGACCCTATGACACTCCATCACCATGCAGGTCAGCACTTCGTATGTAAAATGCAATAACATGTATAGCTATAAAAAAGGTTTGGATGTCTCATACAACAAACACATTTATATGTTGAGCATATAATAAAAGGGGCCTACAATGCAGCATGAATGCAATCCCAGGTTTCACCTAAGGCACCCTAAAGCGTATGCTTCTAACACATCATCACATCAGGTACTTCCAATTTCCCCATTAACGTTCAAGCCACAAACACAATGATACTCTAAATTCCGCCAAACGGCAACAAACCACAAACACAAGGGTAATCTAAATTCCACCAAACGGCATACAAGCCGCCACACAAACAAACCGATAAGAAACCTTACTAGACCCCACCCGTTCGCGACGACCCAGGTCTGACTCCAATATTGGGATCAAGTCCACCGAAGGAGACCCAGCGGGACACAGTTGGAATCATCTGGGCTTGCACAAAGCTTGGCATTCTCGTCAGTTCCACAGAAGGGGGACTTGTCTCGCCGGGACACTCCCACACATGACTTTGTAACGTCACGGGCCAGCCAGCCGACCACAGAGACAAATCACGCCTTAGCATATCACAATACCGTGCCTTCCCCGCCCAAATCCACCGTTCGTACCGTAGCATCCCCATGCCCCAAGGAAACCATCTACCGTCACAATAGAGCTAACCTTGTCCGGTTCCGATGAACGTTACCGTGCCCCAAGGAAACCATCTACCGTCAGAATGGAGCTAACCTTGTCCGGTTCCGCATACGCATACTCATGCGAAATGAGTGGGGGGGGGGGGGCATACAACATCACCAACGACGTCTTGCCGCTATGCATCATCACCGAGTCGGACTAACGGTCGCGACTGCGGCTTCACCCACAATGCCTAATCCATTAATGGAGCGGATTTATAATGTAATATCATGCAAGGGACGGACACAATTGACCCGGTGGCTTCTCTTGAATCATGGTAACCCAAATCCCTCTCACTTGAGAGATATGATGCCTATATGCTTGAAATAAAATCAAGAAAAGAAAAAGATGTCATGCACACATCCTATAACCGAGAGGAGAAGTGTCATTACCTTACGACTGCTCTTCTTAGTAATGAAACCCTTGTCTTGTACGGATGAAAATGAGCGCCTCCAAGTCCTCTACCCAGATCTGGCCTCGGAATGACGATCGAAGGTCTGAAGCTCCGTCAATGGTGGAAGAAAGCTCTCTTCTTCCTCCTCCCACCTTTCTCTTCAAAACCCTAACTCTCACTTCCCAAAATGATAAAATGAAGAGAAAACCCTGTTCAGCCCTATATAAGCACTCTGGAGGAGAGTCTTGGGCCTTAGGATCGAATCCTAAATTAAATCGGACAACTATAAAGCCAAACGACGGAACTGCTTCCGTCCGCTACCGCCGGGCGGCAGCTACCTACCGCAGAGCGATAGGTTCCCGAGTGATCGGCCAGAAAATAATGTCATGTTAATGCCAGTGATAAGGATAACGCCACGCGGTAGCATCTTTCTCGAGAACTCTATGCTCGACGAACGGGGCCCTACGTTCGACGTTCGACGAAACAGGGCCATCGTCGGACAATAACTACTATCGATGGGCGGTAATCCCCCAGTGCTCGACGAACAGATCTTTCGATCGACGCTCGACGAAACAGAGCTATCACCGAGCGGTACCTAGCTAACGCCACGCGCTAGCACTCAACGCCTGACCACTCAACGCTCTCAGCCCCTGGCCACTAAACGCTCTCAGTGCCTGGCCACTCAAAGTTACGCTACCACCGGGCAATAACTACTATCGTCGGGAGATAGCTTCCAGAGACTCATTCTGAAAACTGAGGGTGTTACAACTCCTCCCCCCTTAAAAGAATTTCGCCCTCGAAATTAGTCTTCATAAAGGAAGACATCAAAAAAATTGTTGCAACAAATTTAAACATTATTACAACAACTTTACACACTCTTTGTCATTCAGGCAAACAGTAAGAAAAATTTTGCAACGCCTCAAAATACAGTTGCAACACACCTAACACTGTTCCATCAACACTATGCAAACAACTCTGGATAGTCCTCGCGCATTGCTTGCTCACACTCCCAAGAGAACTCATCCCACCCGCATTTGTCCCAACGCACATTTACGAGCTTCACCTCTTTATTCCGTAACTGCCGAACTTCTGGTTCCTCTAAGCCCACTGGACGGACTTTCGTCCTCAAGTCCTCTTCTATCAATACCGTCGCCGGTTTGATCACCACACTAGCCTCCACCAAGGCTTTCCTCAAGACGAAGACATGAAAGACATCATGTAATCCACTCAATTCTGTGGACAACGCCAACTGGTAAGCTTCTTCTCCGATGCATTCTATAACCTCGAATGGTCCCAAAAACCTCGAACTCAACTTTTTGAGTCGGCGAATCCGCAAAACGCCTTTGAAATGCTTGATCTTGAGATAGACCCAGTCTCCTACCGCAAACTCCACATTCCTATGGCGAGCATTAAAATACTTTGCTTGTCGGTCCTGGGCAACCTTCATGCGCTCCTGAATGGTTCACACCAACTCTCATGCATCGACCATCACTTCTTTTCCCAAAAGTTTGGTGTCTCCCGCCTCTATTCAGGACATTGGCGTTCGACACCACCTTCCATACAAAGCTTCGTATGGTGCCATATTTATACTCGCTTGGTAACTGTTGTTATAGGCGAACTCTACCATGAAGAGATGATCTTCCCACTTCTTCCCAAAGTCAAGAATACACATACTCAGCATATCCTCCATTGTACAGTTCGTTCTTTCTATTTGTCCATAAGTTTGAGGATGGAACGTCGTACTGAACTTAAGCTTCGTGCCCAGACGTTTTTGAACCAACCTCCAGTCTTTGGACGTGAATCATCCATTGCGATCACTAATTATACTCTTAGGAATCCCATGTAGTCGCATAATGTTGCGAACATACAACTCTACCAGCTTCTCCACACTGTCCTCTTTCCGGTTTGGGATGAAATGGGCCACTTTGGTCAAGCGGTCCACAATCACCCAAATCGCGTTGTTTCCCTACTGCGATCGAGGTAAGCCATGCACAAAATCCATGGAGATGTCATCAAACTTTCATTCGGGAATTGGAAGAGGCTTCAGGAACCCGCCTGACTTCTGACACTCGTCCTTCATTAAGGCGCGGGTTTGACACCGACTCACGTACAAAGCTATATCATGCTTCAAACCAGGCCACCAAAAGGATTTCTTCATATCCAAGTACATTTTCGTACTGCCCGGGTGAATGGAGTACTTTGTAAAGTGAACCTCAAACATCAACTCCTCGCGGAGCTTGCCGAACTGCAGTATACAAATCCTTCCGTCCTTCCTCAAGATCTCGTTAATCATCTCCCGGGTGCTACCCTCGCCCGTTTGCGCTTCCACCATGAATGGCTGCAACTCTTCATCCAAACTAGTCGCTTCTCGTATACAATTGGATAAGTCATTTTGTAACTCGATCCAGTTCAATCGATCCATGCTTGACTCTCCTCTTATTACGTACTCAATGCCAAGGGACTCACAGTCTAACATCAACCGCTCATCATGAGCTTCGATCCAACTCCCATGACTAGAGTATTTCCTACTCAAGGCATCCACCACCACGTTGGCTTTGCCTGACGTATACTAAATCACCACTTCGTAGTCACCAAGGAATTCGACCCATCTACGCTGCTACATATTCAAGTCCTTTTGGTCTAGAAGATACTTCAGGCTTTTGTGGTCCGTGAAGATCTCCACCTTCACACCATACACATAATGCCGCCACAACTTTAGTGCAAAATTACTGCCGCCAATTCCAAGTCATGGATGGGGTAATTCCTCTCGTAAGGCTTCAACTGCCTAGACCCAAAAGCTATGACACTGCCATGTTGCACCAACACGCAACCTGACCCACATCCTGATGCGTCACTGAAAATCTGAAATCTTTCAGTCCCTTTAGGTAGACTTAGGATTGGAGCTGTCATCAATCTTTCCTTCAGGGTGTCAAACGCTTGATTTCACTCTTGAGTCCACACAAACTTCTGATCCTTACGAGTTAGAGAAGTGTGGGGTAGAGCTATCCGCGAAAAGTTTTCCACAAACCTTCTATAGTACCTGGCTAGTCCAAGGAAACTTCGGACTTCCGCCACGGTTCTATAACTGGCCAATCTCCGATGGACTCCACTTTTGCAGGATCCACTGCCACCCCATCACCACCAATCACATGGCCCAGAAATGCCACCTTCTCCAACCAAAACTTGCACTTTGAGAACTTTGTATAAAGCTGGTTCTCTCTCAACACTTGAAACACCAATTACAAATGAGTCTCATGCTCCGCCTCCGATTTGGAGTATACCAAGATATCGTCAATAAAGATGACAACAAAAGAGTCCAAGTACTCATGAAACACTCGATTCATCAGATCCATGAATACTGATGATGCGTTCGTCAGCCCGAAAAACATCACCAAGAACTCGAAATGACCATACCTTGTTCCAAAAGCCATCTTGGGTATGTCCTCGTCTCGAATCCGCAACTGATAGTATCCTGACTTCAAGTCCAACTTAGAATATACCACTGACCCAACCAACTGGTCGAACAAGTCGTCTATCCGAGGAATCAGATACTTATTCTTGACATTCAGTTTATTCAACTCTCGGTAGTCCATGCACAACCGCATACTACCGTCTTTTTTCTTCACAAACAACACTGGCGCGTTCCAAGGTGAAGAACTGGGTCTAATATACCCCAGCTCTAACAGTTCCTGCAACTATACTTTGAGTTCGACCAACTCTTTTGGTGTCATCCTAAAAGAAGGACGTGACACCGACCTAGAATCTGGCACTAACTCAATCAAGAAATCAATCTCCCATCGAGGAGGTGCTACAGGAAGCTCATCAGGAAACACATCCTCGAACTCTGCCACTACCGTCACTTCCCTAGGTGATAGCCTGGAAAGGCGAACCTCCAACAATGCTACAAGAGCTACTCCTCCCTGGTTAACTGCCCGTACCAATTGCATGGCCGAAATCAGGGAGCAAGCCACTCCACTAAGGCCCTCAAACGTAACTTCTGCCTGCCCTTCACTTCTCAGGGTCACCACCTTAGATTGGCAGTCAATACTTGCACGCTGCTCTGCAAGCCAGTCCATTCCCAATATTAAATTGAAGTCTCTGATAAGTTTGCATAGGGGCAGATCTCTGAGACTTAGATCCAGTGGCACCAGCTGCTGGAGGAGGTGGAGGTGGTGGATCTCTTCTGTATCTCTGGACTGGTGGAGGAGAATATTTTCTACTTCTTTTCCTCTCCTTTTGCTGATTTTTAGACAGCCACATCCATGCTGACATTCCTTTATAAGGAGTAATATTTTGAAGGATATAGAATGGGGTGTCATTCTTTGAGTTTGGCTTTGCAGAAGGAGGAGGAGGGGCTTTCCTTTTCTTTGACAACATTTTCTTCTTCTTCATAGCAGTGTCTTCATCTGAATCTTCTTCATCATCATCATCTGAATCACTGGCAGAACCCTGAGGGTTATCATATAGAGCATCCAATGCTTTCAAGGCTTTATCATAAGTAGCAGTCTTTTCTATAGCATGAGCAGAGGTTTCAGAGGCTGGAGTTTTAGCAGGGGTTGAAGAAGAGACTATACAAAAATCAGAAGTGACTGGGACAGAGCTTTCAGCTGCTGTCTTATTTTCTTCTTCAATGTCAGCCAAGATCAACTCATCTAGATCTGGCATAGGGGAGTCATCCATCACAAAGATTGGTACTGAGATAGCTTCTAGAGGGGATGGAATGGCTGTCAAGATTGGTGTAGAAACTGGAATTGGAAAACTGTCACAGAGTTGCTTAGCAACTGCTTGACTGATATGAGAAGTATAAGGCACAGTAGCCAAATGTGGCTTAGTGAATGTTGCTGGAGGAGGATGCATATAGGCAGTATCAAATGTTTTCAGCAATTCTTGTAAATTAACTATGGGATTGAGGATAAAATCACCAACAGTTTCATCAATGTCCATATCAGTATCAATAAAATCAATTAAATCAATTAAATCATTATCTATACAATCTGTATATGCTGCTGTGTTGACTGGGGTATCTGCTGTAGGGATTGGGGTATCTGCTGGTGCTGGAGCTGAAGTGTCTGAAGCTGCTGCTGCTGCTTCATCATCAGGAATCTCCCCCTGCCTGGTTTCAATAGGAACTGAGGCCAGGCCCCTGACTGAGGAGGGGGTAGCGGTGAGGGCAGAGATTTGAGCAGATAAAGATTGAATGGTTGTAGCAAGAGGTGTAATGGCCTCTGCTATTAGGGATTTCAGAAGAGGGGTGATGATGGTGATGATAGATGAGATGGTAGGTGTGTCCAATGAGAAAGTTGTAGATGGTGTTGCAGTTGGTGTGGAAGGGGTGGCAACTAGTGAGGGAACAGAGGGTGGAACAACAGATATGTTAAGGTGAGATGTTGATGGGGATGGAAGGGTGGCATCTTGCATTATGGTGTCTGATGGTAGGATGTAGGATGGTATGGAAGATAAATATGGGGGAAGGGGAGACTGTGGTGGTGTAGGAATGTAGGTGTCTTGAGGTGATTCGGGAGGTGTTGGTTGTGGATTTTCTTGAAGAGGGGTATATGGAATGTCAGTGATGTCAAGTGGTGGAGATGGAGGTGGAGTAGGAACATGAGTATGCTGTGGTGATTGGGGTGTTGAAGAAATAATGGGAGAGGAAGTGAGTTGTTTTGCTGGAAGGGGTGCTGGAAGAGATGGTGGTGTGGGATGAGTCTCTTCAGCGGGTGTGGGAGTGGCTTTAACAGCCCTAGTGCCTTCAGAAGCTGGGGTGGAAGAGGTAGAAGACTTAGTGGGCTTGGTGATTGTCCTCTCCCACCTGCCAAATAAGGCACAAGTGAGCCTTTTACTGGCATTGATTAATATGGTCTGGGAGACCAGTGATTCAACAGCCTTTTACTTGAGGAATATCCCTAGGATCCTTCCAAAACACACTTCTTTCTTGTTATTTTTCTTCTTTATCAGATCAAAGAGGATCTGAGCCCAGTCCACTTGCTTCTTATTTATTACTGCACACATGACCAAGAACTGATGTCTTGTGATGTAGTCATGGGCAGTATGCTTGCCAAGCAAGACCTTCCCAACAATGTCTACCAGGAACTTGTATGCTGCAGATAAATGCCTCTTCAACAATTTATGTGGGTTGTCACCATCATAACCCATCAGATTTAGCATCATATTAAACTCTTCAGAATCAATTTATAATTCCTCTTCGCCATTTGTCAAACCAAATATTTCAGTTAAAACCGCGGGGTTTAAGGAGACAGTGTTACCGATGATTGATCCTGTCATAGTATTCTCTTCAGAAATGGATGAAGTATAGACCCATTCTCTGATTTCTGTTCCTGTTAACTTTATCCTGGTGGTCATCAGGTTCTTCAGATTCTGTTCTTCCAGAAGTTCCAGAATATATAGAAAGATTGGATCCGAGTGCTGGAATGATTCGAAGTCGACATCAAATGCAGTCTCAAACTTCATAGCGGCTAAAGCTCCTGCTGGAATTGCCATGGAATCACCTTCAAATGAGAGAAACGGAGATCAAGTGCAAGGGAACAGAAAGTGCGGGATGGAGGTCGAAGAAAACATAGATATAAGGTTTTCCAGAATATGAATCGACAATCTCCGTTCCACGAAAATACAATTAATTCTTCGAACTGAGTTCGACGAAATGAGTTAATAATAGATAATTCGTCGATATCATTCAGAAGACTTGAAGACAATTCATCGAACTGCGGTCGACGAATATCTTCTGAAGCAAGTTCGTCGAGCTCCGGTCGACGAAAATTGTTTCACACAGAGAATTCGGCGAACTCCGTTCGACTAATATCTCTCAAACCTTCCCCAGTTTGTCGAACTCCGTTCGACGAACTTTGGAAAATTCGTCGAATGCAGACAGAACTTAAGCTAAGTCTTCTCCATTGATCATTCCCAGCTGATTTAGAAAGAAAGCATGATTTTTCTCATCTAGAGGTTTGGTGAATATATCAGCTTTTTGTAAATCAGTGTAGATATAGAAAAGCCTAATCTTATTTTTGTATACACACTCCCTAATGAAATGATGTTTTATATCAATATGCTTTGTCCTACTATGGTGAACTGGATTTTGTGCTATGACTATAGCACTAGTATTATCACAGAATAGGGTTGAATTATTTAAGTTGAACCCATAATCTAAAAGTTGATTTTGTATCCACAACATCTGTGAACAACAACTGCCTGCTGCGATATATTCTGCTTCAGCAGTTGATGTTGACACTGATGTTTGCTTTTTACAAAACCAAGATACTAGTCTCATACCCAGGAACTGACAAGTTCCTGATGTACTTTTTCTATCTACCCTACATCCAGTAAAATCAGCATCAGAGTATCCAGTTAACTCAAATTCTGATTCAGCTGGATACCATAGGCCTAGATCAGGACAACTCTTTATATATCTTAAAATCTTTTTTAAGAAAATTAGATGAGATTCTTTAGGGTTCACTTGGAACCTAGTACAAAGGCATGTAGCAAACATAATATCTGACCTACTTGCTGTGAGGTATAATAGGGACCCAACAATGCCTCTATAAAGTTTCTGATCTAAAGGTTTTCCTGGTAAATCAGAGTCCACAACAGCATTTGTGGCCATGGGAGTTTTCTTTGCTGAGGCATCAGCCATCCCAAACTTCTTTAGAAGTTCTTTATTATATTTTGCTTGTGAGATGAAGATGCCATCAGGGAGTTGTTTCACTTGGAGACCAAGGAAATATGAAAGCTCACCCATGCTACTCATTTCAAATTTAGAATGCATGAGGTCAGAAAACCTCTTGCACAATTTTGAATCTGTAGAGCCAAATATGATGTCATCTACATAGATTTGTACTAACAAAATTTGGTCCTTATGATGTCTAGTGAAAAGGGTTTTATCTACATTTCCTCTTGTAAATTTATGCTCTAATAAGAAACTTGCTAAGGTCTCATACCAAGCTCTTGGAGCTTGCTTTAGACCATAAAGATCCTTATTTAATCTAAAAACATAAGAGGGATAAGTTGGAGAAACAAAACCTGGAGGTTGTTCTACATAAACCTCTTCTTGTAGCACTCCATTTAAGAAGGCACTTTTCACATCCATTTGAAAGACTTTGAACCTTTTGAATGCTGCATAGGCAAGAAAAATCCTTATAGTTTTCAACCTTGCCACTGGTGCAAAGGTCTGATCATAGTCAATTCCTTCCTCTTGCCTATATCCTTGAGCAACAAGTCTAGCATTGTTCCTCACAATGACTCCTTGGGCATCAAGCTTATTCCTGAAAACCCATTTGGTTCCAATAACTGGATAGTTTTGGGTCTTGGAACCAAATCCCAAACTCTACATCTCTCAAATTAATTTAGTTCCTCTTGCATTGCAAGGATCCAGTGGGGATCTTGCTCAACATCATGAATGGTAAGAGGTTCAACCTGAGAGAGAAAATAGGCATGCATCAAGTCTTGGTTAAGTTGATGCCTTGTCTGTACACCTGCTGAAATGTCTCCAATTACTTGAGATCTGGGGTGATCCCTAAGTGTGAAAAAATCAGTGGGTGGAGTTGGTTGTGTAACAGTATTTTGAATAAATTCCTCTTGTGGAATTATATTTGCTGTTGGTTGAGGCTCATGTTCTTCAGCTTCATCTTCTTCACTATCTTTAATGACCTGTGGAGAGGGATGAGTGGGAACCTCTTTGGTGAGGTTTAGTCCATCTAATGTCTCACACAAGTGGGGTACCTGCAAGTTGCTAATTGTAGAAACTTTTTCTCCTTGCAGTACATGTTAGTTTCATCAAAAGAAACATGAATTGACTCTTCTACTTTTAATGTTGATTTATTGAATACCCTATAAGCTTTGCTTACTTGGGAGTATCCTAGAAAAACTCACACTTCAGCCTTAGCTTCAAACTTTCTAATGTATTTCGTGTTGTTATTGTGTATATAACATGTACAACCAAATACTTTAAAATAGTTAATTTTAGGTTTCTTCCCTTTGAGTAATTTATAGGGAGTCCTATTCTTTAGTTTGTGAATTAAACTCCTATTCAGGACATAGTTTGTAGTGCTTACAGCCTCTGCCCAAAAGGTTAGTGGCATGTATGCATCAGCAAGTAATATACCTGCAGCTTCAATGAGTGTTCTATTTTTCCTTTCAGCTACCCCATTTTGTTGGGGAGTTTTAGGAGCTGAGAAACAATGTCTAATACCTTCCTTCTCACAGAACTCATGCATAAGAAGAGACTCAAACTCTGTGCCATGATCACTTCTGATCAATGCAACATGAGTAGAGAACTCAATCTGTATGATCCTGAGAAAATCTGTAAGAACCTTGAATGTATCTGACTTTGTTCTCAGAAAGAATACCCAACTGAACGTGGAGAAGTCATCCACTATAACTAAAGTGTAAGATTTCCCTCCTAGGCTTTGTACAGCTATGGGTCCAAAAGTATCCAAGTGTAGCAGGTACAAGATCCTAGGTGAATCACTCTTATTAATTGATTTGAAACTAGTTTTAGTTTGCTTGCCTAATTGACAAGCCCTGTAGAGACCTTCCTTCTTGTAGGGGGCAGAAGGTAGACCTCTAACTAGGTTGTGCTTAGATAACCTAGCAATGTTTTTCAGGTTTACATGTCCTAGTTTTTTGTGCCATAGTTAATTCTGATTACTAGTTAGATTCAGTAAACATATATCAGTTGTGGCAGAAGAAAAGTTTACTAAATAAATGTTTCCTTGTCTACTTCCAGTTAAAACAGTTTGGTTATTTTTATCAATGATAGAGCAAGTAAAAGGGTTAAAGAATACCTGATAACCATCATCACATAATTGACTTATGGAGATGAGGTTATGCTTCAGTCCACTTACATATGTCACTTTTTTGAATGTGACAGCTCCAATTTTTACTTCTCCAACTCCTTCTGATTGACCACATTTTGAGTCACCAAAGATAACCTTTGGCCCCAATTTGGACTTATAGTTGAATAGGATGTCCTTGCTTCCAGTCATATGCTTGGAGCAGCCACTGTCCAGGTACAAAGTTTCATTTACCCCTGGACACTTTTTCACCTGATTAGCTTCTGATTCAGAAGCTTCCTCATCTTCTGAATCTCCTTCTTCTGAGTTGCTTATTGCGGCATCAATTGCCATGAGTCAAACCTCTTTTGCTCTTTCCTCTTTTTCATCTTCACTGGAGCTTGAAGATGTTGACTCCACTTCAGTCTCACTCCAGGACTCAACTACAAACCCCTTTTCCTTCCTTTCATCAGCCGATCCATCAACCATTTGGTTCAGGGAATCCCAAATGGCTTTTGCTAATGTGCACTCAGCAACCTTCTAGAAAATATCATCAGACATTGTCTGTTCCAATATGTTCATGGCCTTTGCATCAGCCATCTTGGCTTTCCTGTAAGCATTATTATAGTCTGGAGGAGGTACTGCAGTCATATTTGTGGAAGTGCTTGGAGGAGCTGCAGGTGCTGGAGGTACTCCTGTTAAGATGGAAGCAAAGATACCTCAATCAATAGAATTCATATACAACTTGATTCTTGCCTTCCAGATTCCAAACTTTGAAAGTTGCAAACTGGAGCTCTGGTGCTTGCATAATCTTTGTTCTGTGTCATGGCTGTGGTTCTACTTTAAAATATGAACAAAGTGATATGTAGATCTAACACAGGATATTTGGTTCAAGGATTAACTTGTGCAACCAAAGGAACCTTCCTCTGAAACCAATTGAATCTGAGGGTTAGATCTACAATACTCTAGAGGGGGGGGGTGAATAGAGTATATTTAAAATTTGTTAGGTCCCAAAACAAAAAGTGCTGTTACAGCTTTTGCTGTAAACTGAAAGGTGCAGTAATTAAGAAACTGAAAACCAAAAAATAATAATCCTAATCACAGCCACACAGCAAGAAACAAAAAGAAAAAGATAAGCAACCAGACGACATAAGAAATTTATAGTGGTTCACTAAATCTGGGTAGTCCACTCTTCTACCACCCTTGGTAGGAATCCACTCAAGTTTTTGATCAGGTGCCTGACACCAATGGGTTTTGATCAGATCCCCAAAAACCAACTCAAGTCTTTTGGTAAGGATACTTGCAACCAGGAATCACTTTTGAAGGGAGATGATAACCCTTTATACAGGAGGGGGTGAGAGAGTTGATTTTGTCTGCTCTGTCAACAGTCAGAGAGAACACTTATGTGGATTGATGTTTAAATAAAGCTCCCCCTGAGATATTGAATGATTCAGGAAGATCAGGAAGCTTTACTGTAGGGTGATAGGTCTTTAATCAGAGTTCTTGACAGCAGTGATGCAGGATCTTCTTGATTGATTTGATATCTATTGTCCTTGGAAGTCCTGGAGAGAATGTTGAAGAAGAAGACTCTTGATATAGTTTGATTGTTCTTCTTCTTCTAAATGAATATCACTGTCTATCACTGTAAGCTTTAGTATGATTTTTGTGTAAAGCTTTTCTACTGCTGTATGAAATCTTGCAGTCCGTCTGTGTGTCTGTTTTTCTGATTGTTAGGCTGAGTATCAATTTCTAATCACTTGATCCTTGGTGTCTTTTCTTCTATGACCTTTCAAAAATTTGAATCCTCTGTAATTAATGCAGACGGCCTGAGAATAATCGGCATTAATGTATTTCCCCAATTGTCTTGTGGAAAATCAGTAAGTAATATTCCTGAAGAAGACTGTAATTAATGCTTTCTCTAACGGCCACATTCAGAGAATGTTTGAGTCATTAATCTGTTTGGAATTATTGCATTTGAGTGAGGATTGAATGCCAGAAATGGCTAAGTCTGGAATCGTCGAACGAATAATAGAATTTGTCGAGCTGAGTTACTAGTTCGTCGAACTGAGATTTTGTATTCGTCGACCAGACAGCTTCTGTTCGTCGAGCTGAGTTCCAAGTTCGTCGAGCTGATAACAGAACTTGCTTACTTCAGAACCTTTGCCTTTTCTGTCTGAAGTTCGTCGAGCTGACTATTGCATTCGTCGACTGGAGTTCAGCAATAATTCTGGACTTAGTCAAATATTTTGTGTTGACTGATATTCTGTGTGTCTACATGAATCTTCTGGTTCCAAAATTCGTCGAGTATAATACTGAGTTCGTCGACCTGAGAAGTTGACTTTGTCGATCTGAGAAGTTGACTTCATCGACCTGAGAAGATGACTTCGTCGACCTGAGAAGTTGTGAACTTAAGATCCAAGTTCCTTGAGCTCAGAATACTGTTCGTCGACCAAAGTCTGAAGTTGGACTTAGAATAATCTGGAGTTACCCTGATTTTAGTTTGTTGAAGTATCCCAGTTTTCCGTCGACCAGAGAATGAAGGTCGTCGAGCTCAGCTCAGAGAAATGTCTCAAGATCATCGAGCTAAGAACGCTTTTCGTCGACCTGAGTTCGACGAACGTCGAACTCATTTTACTTAGTCTTGGAATCTTCTATGTCTTGAGTCTCTGATGGTATTGTTGATAGCTGGTCCATCTGATGTTGACTCTAAGGACTTGTCTTAGACTCTAGGACACAAATTTGACCCTGGCTATACATGTTGAGTCACATCCTAAGTTAGTGAACCTATCCCAAATCAACTAGGGATCCAACAGAATTTTCCTTGTAGCCTGCGATGAACCATACTCCACAGCAGGGGATACCTCAGGCTTCGAATATAGTTCCACCTCCGCCGGCTCCAGTTCCGTTTCAGCAGACGGAGATGCGGCAAACTTTGACGGCCATCCTGGAGTCCTTCAGAGCTCAGCAGGCCCGGGCTCCACAACTAAATCCCGGGGCCAACTGGATGAGTGCCTTCCAGGAACTTTCCCCTCCATCCTACCAGCGGACGAAGTCGGCAGTTCACATGGAGGAATGGTTGGATACCATCTATGAGATGCTTGCGGGGATATAATGCCCCACTTAGGAGGCAGTTGCTTTGGCAGTCTCCTGCTTGGAGTCGCACGGGAAGAGGTGGTGGAAGTCACAGTTGGACGCCACCTTTGCGGATATGGATTGCGCATATATCTCTTGGGGAGAGTTCAGAGCGGCACTTCGGGGACATTTTGTACCTCAGTCGGCGAGGGACGAGCTGGAGGATACGTTCCTGCGGTTGAAGTAGGGCAACATGACAATGCTGGAGTATTACCAGGAGTTTAGTCAACTAGCCTGTTATGCGGACTCTTATCAATTGGATGAGGCTGGCTAGGCCAGGAGGTTCTACAAGGGGCTGCACGACGACATGAGACAGACCCTCCTCTTCGTCTCCGAGGGAAGCTTGGCCAGGATTCTGGAAATGGCTAAGAAAAGGGAGGCAGAACAGCTTACGGTCAAGAGCCGGAAGAGGCCGGCTGACAATGCAGTGATTGGTGGACGTAGAGACCGTCCTGGAGGCCAGGTCATCGGGGAAAGATGTAACGGGGATCAACCCTGTCAGGAGATTGGACCGGAGCATAGGAATCAGGGGGTATTGGCCCCCCAACCCTTATAGATGCTAGAGATACCGAGGATAGCAAAGCAGGCATCGGTGTGCTTCCATTGCAATCAGCCGGGGCATTTCAAGAGAAATTATCCTATAAGGCGAGCACACCCACCAACACTTCAGGGTGCCCCACCTCCACGGGCGTTTGGGTGCTGAGGGCACGACCGAGGACGGGGATATCAGGGAAGAGGCCACATGCTAGAGAGGGGCAGGTGTACGGACTAGATATGGCACAACCCCAGAACCTGGAGCAAGTTATAGCAGGTATGCCAGTACATTCAATTTCCTTCTTTCCTAAGAAAAAGTTCTCATAGACACAAACTAGTTAGAAATTAAGAAAAGAAAAACTTCAACTAGAACACTAAGACACTTAATTACCTCAGGCATGGTTTTCATCAGCGACAAGCCCGCTCACACACTCTTCGACACCGGGGCTTCACACTCGTTTGTGTCAGATGATTTCGTGAAAGGACTGGCAGGCGTGGAGCAATTCACAGGAAGGATGATGAGGGTGTGTCTTGTAACGTCCCGATTCGCACTAGGCCCGTCGTGCGCGTTTTTGAGTCAGGAGAGCTGACTTAGGTTCAGGGAAGTGCTGGCAGTGGGGCTACACTTGTAATTGGGTATAGAAATCAGTACAGAATAGGATACGGGTAGAGACACGGGTGTGTCCCTACCCGTGTGGGAGAGGCCAGCTCTCGAGTAGACGACTCGAGTATGTCCAGAGAAGGACATGGGTAGTGACACGGGCGTATCACTACCCGTGTGAATATGACACAGGTAGAGACACGGGCGTGTCCCTACCCATGCATGTCGAGTTGAGATCAATGAAGTGTACCCCGAGAAGGACACGAGTAGCAAAACAGGAGTGTCCCTACCCGTGTATGTCGATTTGAGCTCGACGAGGCGTGTCCAGAGGAGGATACAACCAGAGAACATGGCCGTGTCATATGGACACGGGTAGGGACATGGGCGTGTCCCTACCCGTATTTGTGTATCGAAACGTCAGGTAACCGCCTGTAACGCTTCGCCCGAGCAGGACACGGGTAAGGACACGGGCGTGTCCCTACCCGTGTCACTTTTCACTTATAAGGCATGTGAAAACCCTACCCATTTTCACTCCTCATTCCAACCCTTTTTCCTGAGAGAACTGCTATAGAGAGGGAGAAGGTGCTGGAGCAAGTCCAAGGGGAGAAGAACCGCCGCCGCCGAGGAGAAGAAGATGCCGCCGCGAAGAGTCACAAGATCCTTTGCCGGAAATGGTGGAAACACCGGAAATGAGGTGAGCTTCCTCCCCTCTCCCTTGGTGCTATATCTGTAGTTATATCTAGGTGAGATGTTGACTCAAAAGAGTCTAGACTTACGAGATGATGATTTCTCTAGGAAGAGGCCGTTCTAGGGCATGTGCTCTAAGGATAGTGGTGTCTTCAACCTCTCCAACCTTCTATGTGAAGATGGGGGACGGTTTCGTGAAGAGTAATGGCCTCATGAGGGTGAATAAGGGAGGAGGAATTTCTGGAGGTGATTTTGGAAGATCGACTTGAGGAGGAAGATGAACCGATGTCGTTCATTCCGCCTTAAGTTGCGTGTAGAATCTGTGTTCTGCACACAGTGACCTTCTTGGCCATTGTCAGGTGTGATATGATCAGAACTAGGTTTTCCTAAACACGAAAGTTGAAACCCTTGAAAATACCTTTCCAACGAGTGGTTGCATGACTTCGAGCAAAGTTTGTAGCCACGGGAAAGTCTGAATGAGTTTGACGGCCGGCAAACCAAGCATGCAAAAAACTATGTTCTATACGCAGCGGACTTTGAAGCCGATTTCTAATATGATACTGTCGGATTTGGGTTGTGGCCTGAACATGAAAGTTTTTACCCATGGGAAGACCTTTACATCGAGGGGTTACACTCCTTCACCGAATTCCTGTAGCTTAGGGAATCTCCGGTCGAAGTTGCAGCCCAGATTTATTCTGTACTTGAAATTCTGGGTTGGAGTAGAGTCGGGTTGGACTCGGTGGGGATAATGTAGTAAATTAACTTGAGGTTGGGTGAACTCTTTTATGTTAACCATCATAGATCTATGAATGATGAAATTGATGATTTAATCCCACGTAATTGATTTGTGAAATGAAGCGTACTCGAACGAAATGATTTGGTAGAAATTGATAAACTAATAGAAATGCGCATCATGCTAATAATGTGTTGAAATCATTTGGAAATGAAATGTAGGATGATAATGTATGGCCATGTGAATGATTGTTTAACTGGATGAATTTAGTAGTCCAATGCTTAGAGTGGTGTCTCCCTACGGGTAGCATTGTGAAAGGGTGTAAGTGCGAGTGTTGACCGCACTAAGCTGGTTAGTGTTGAGATGAGTTACAAATGGACGGTTGGGCTTGGTCATTGGTGCTCATTTCCCGGGGCTCCTTCCATGCTGAGAGGATGGTTGGGCTTGGTCCTTTTGTTTTCTCCAAGGCTCCTTACATGCCACGGTGATGTGGAATTGCATGCGGTGTTAGTCGACACGTGGTGTCATAATCCTGGGTTAAGGATAGTGTGGCAGGTCCACGGGCTCGCGACTCGTCACACCGACAGGAGTTGATAGTTAGACTTTGGGCGGTTGGGCTTGGTCCTCGATGTTCATGTCCCGGGGCTCCTTCCGTGCCAAGTGAACGGTTGGGCTTGGTCCTCATGCTTTCTTTCGAGGCTCCTTCCAGGTCACACAAGGCCAGTTCGGGGCTTGGTTCTCGGTGCACATCTACCCGTGACTCCCGCTACGCCATAGTATGCGAGGGGTGGCTCCGCTATTGTGTTCTTAGCATTGAGGCATACGGAGGCCTAAGTGAAGCAGTGTGGATGCCCGCTTAGTAATATAGAAGCCCGCTCTACTGTTGCCGCCTGGCCACGACGTTTGATGCCTGAGAGGTTAGCTACCTGCTCGAAAAGTGGGAACTACTAGTCTGTGTCGACATAGCGGTTGCATGTGCATGATCATGGGTGAGTCATTGCATAGCATACATACCATTTCATTACATTGCACAAACAAGATGCTCATCGTATAAGTTTGTACGTGCACCAAAATTAACGGTTGCTACGTCTTCACCAAAATTAACGTTTCCACCAAAATTATAGAGTGGAGCATCCGGTTCCGCAGCCGCCCGCATTGCCTCCACCGCCACAGCCTCAACAATTTCAGCAACCAGAGGGGCGCTATGGGTGGGTGTGCTTCGAACGCAACCAGCCGAGCCACATTCGACTTTACTGCCCGCAGTTGTTTGCGAATGTTCCTCTTGCTCTCCCTCTGGCGGCTCCACGGGGACGGGGACACATGCGTGGTCGAGAACGAGGACCATGAGGAGGAAACCACGGACCTGCCCGGTATCAAGTGTACGCGCTGGACATGGAGCAAGAACGAAATCCCCAGGATGTGATTGCAGGTATGTTGCAGTTAGCTTTCACATTTTCATTGTTTAACATAAGTTGCTTAAGACATACTAGATACCTAGTGTTGAGTTTTGGTTATTGGTACTTAGGCAGCATGGTAGTCGGCGGGAAGACGGCCTATGCGCTGTTTGATACCGATGCCTCACACTCTTTTGTGTCCGAGGACTTCATTAAAGACTTGGAGGGTGTACAATACTTCACTGGTATAGCCCGACGAGTATGCCTCCCGAATGGCTCTAAGATGATCGCAACCGCCAAGTGCAAATTTGAGATACTTATTGGGTAAAAGGCCTTTGATACGCCTGCCACAGTCTTGAGAATGCCGGAATTCGACCTCATTCTTGGCATGACGTGGTTGGACTGGCACTTTGCAAAGATTGATTGCGCGGATAAACGAATCTACTTGATACATGGAGACACCGATGTCATCTTTCAAGGTATCTGATTCGCACCTCGTATGTTATTGTCTTCGATTCAGACTGTAAAAGCTCATATGAGGGGGGATGAAGTCCTCATGATCTGTTTTGCGTTGAAGGAGATAACGTTGGAGATGAAAGATGTACGGGTAGTGCGAGACTTCCCCGAGGTATTTCCTGAGAAACTACCACGATTACCCCCACATAAAGAGGTTGATTTTCAAATTAATCTAGTACCGGGTGCCAAGCCCGTATCCTGGGCCCCTTACCGAATGACCCCGAAAGAACTCGTGGAGTTTAGAGTTCAACTGCAAGAACTAGTGGAGTCTGTGTTTGTTTGCCCCAGTTCGTCACCCTGGGGAGCCCCTGTATTGTTCGTCAAGAAGAAGGATGGAACCCTGCGGTTATGCATAGACTATCGGGAGCTCAATTGACTGATGGTGCGGAACACTTATCTGGTACCTCGGATTGACGAGCAGTTCGATCAACTGGTAGGAGCGCATTGGTTTTCTAAGTTGGATTTGCGCTCGGGGTATTATCAATTGAGGATACAAGAAGGGGACATCCAGAAAACGGCCTTTAGTTCAAGATATGGATGGTACGAGTTCATTGTAATGCCGTTTGGGCTCAGAAATGCCCCCTCGGATTTCATGAGTCTGATGAACACGGTGTTTGAGCCTTATTTGGACATCTTCGTCATTATTTTCATCGACGACATCCTGGTCTACTCAAAGACGGAGGAGGAGCATATCAAACACCTAACCTTGTTATTGAAGAAGCTAAAAGAGCATGCCTTGTTCGCCAAGTTTAGCAAGTGCGAATTCTGGCTTAAAGAGGTTGTTTTCTTGGGCCATGTGATCAGCGGGGCTCGATTAGCTGTGGATCCGGCCAAGGTGGGTGCCGTGAAGGAGTGGTCACCCTTGAAGTCAGCGGCGGATGTGCGGAGCTTCCTTGGACTTGCCGGGTACTACTGCAAGTTCGTAAAAGGATTCCTCAAAGATTGCCCTCCCTCTTACTTCCTTGACGAAGAAAGGTGTGCCATATGAGTGGACACCCCAATGTGAATCTGCGTTTCAGGAGCTGAAGGATAGACTTACCTCCGCCCCCATCCTAGCACTTCCATCTGGGAAGGAAGGATTTCAAGTTTACACTGATGCATCCTATCAAGGGATGGGAGTCGTATTGATGCAGCACGACCATGTAATTGCCTACGCCTCAAGACAGTTAAAGAAGCATGAAATCAATTACCCGGTTCATGATTTGGAATTGGGAGCAGTGGTATTCTCCTTGAAGGTTTGGAGGCACTATCTCTAAGACATCCACTGCGAAATCTTTTTATACCACAAAAACTTAAAGTACATTCATACACAGAAGGAATTTAACTTGAGACAATGGCAGTGGTTATAGTTTCTGTGTGATTATGAGTTCACCTTGAACTACCACCATGGAAAGGCAAACTCAGTGGCTGATACATTGAGCATAAAAGTACCGGACTCGAGCTCAGAGTCTCGGTTGATGCGCATGGAGTTAGCTCGGGTGCTCAAGGAGATGGAGATTACGTTGGTATATAAGGTTCCTTCGGAGGAGTATATGGAGTACTTGGCAACCATGAGCATAGTTTGCGATATCTGGGACCGAATCCGGGCGAAGCAAGGAAGCGATGCAGCTGTGGCCCCGACAATCAAGTCAATCGAAGATGGGAATACTGACGAGTATAAATTAAAATATGGCTTCATTTATTTCCGCGACTGGCTCTACATTCCCAAGGGCGGTAAAATCTGGGAGGAGTTCTTGAGATAGGCACATTGCTCTCAGTATTCAGTGCACCCAGGTATTGCCAAGATGTACGCCGGTTTGCGGAAGACCATGTGTTGGCCGGGAATGAAGAAAGATGTCAGATACTTTGTTACACATTGCGAGGCCTGTCAAAGGGTGAAGGCGGAATGCAAGAGCCCCGGTGGTTTATTACAGTCGTTTCCCATCCCTGAGTGGAAGTTTGAAGATATCTCCATGGACTTTGTTCCTGGGTTACCTCGCTCACGCTCGGGGAATGATTCAGCATGGGTGATTGTTGATCGCCTGACAAAGGTAGCCCGGTTCATCCCTATGAAGAAAGAGGCTCACGTGGATGTTTTGGTACGCCTCTTTGTAGAGCAGTTTGTTCGATACTATGGCATGCCAAAGACAATCGTTTCTGACCGGGATGGTCGTTTCACCTCTAAGGAATGGAAGGTGGTACATGCGTATTTGGGTTCGCGCCTTATCTTTTGAACCGTGTTTCATCCTCAGACGGACGGGCAGTCTGAGAGGACCATTAGAACACTGGAGGACCCGTTGAGGTTGTGTATGTTATATAGAGGAGAGCCGTGGGAAAGGCTCTTACCACTGTTAGAATTCTCTTACAACAACAGCCATCAGGCAAGCATCGGCATGGCGCCCCATGAAGCCCTTTATGGAAGAAGATGTAGAACCCCCTTGTCTTGGGTGCAAGATGAAGACCCAAAGGCTTTGGGAATTGAGTATTATGATGATACCGATGCGGTGGTTAGACTAATACGGGATCGCATGTTGGAGGCTCAAAGTCGGCAGGAGAAGTATTTTAATGCAAAGCACCGGATGGTGGAGTTTCAAGTGTGTTGGGTACATTGGTTAAATGTACCTGATTTGAAGAAGCCTCACCCAACTCAATGATATACATCATAATGTATTTGATGTATGTTGAGTTTTCTTGTGCAGGTTAAGTAATCACTGGACTGAAGCAAAAAGTTTTTAAGTCCATGCGTCGACACCCAGAGGGAAAGTGTCGACACTCAAGAAAGCTTGTGTCGACACCCAGACAAGCAGTGTCGACACTTGGAGTCATTGTGTCGACACATGGGATGCAGAGTTGACACCAGACAGAAAGTGTCGACACTTGGAGCTGTGTCGACACTCAGTGAAGAAAAGTGCAGAGAAGCAGTGTCGACACAAGGAGCTGTGTCGACACCCAGTGAAGCTGTGTCTACACCAGAAAGTGTCGACACTTGGAGCTGTGTCGACACTCAGCAAAAGTCTGCAGAGATTAAGATAAAGTGTCGACACTCAGAACAATGTGTCGACACTCAACAAGAAGAGTCAACACTTGAAGAAAGTGTCGACACTCAGAACAATGTGTCGACACTCAACAAGAAGAGTCCACACTTGAAGAAAGTGTCGACACTAAGAACAAAGTGTCGACACTAAGAACAAAGTGTCGACACTCAACAAAAGAGTCAACACATGAAGAAAGTGTCGACACCTAGGACAATGTGTCGACACTCAGCTGAAGACTCTACACTTGAAGAAAGTGTCGACACAAGGAGCTGTGTCGACACTTAGCAAAGAACAAAATTATCTCCAAAATATTCTAAGTACAAGTGTCGACACTAAGGGAATGTGTCGACACTCAGCTGAAGTCTCAACAGAAGAATCAAGTGTCGACACAAGGAGCTGTGTCGACACTTAGCAAGTATCAACATAGAAGACTATGTGTCGACACCAAGAAGCAGTGTCGACACTTAACAGATTCAACACAAGAAGATGTGTCGACATAAAGGAGATGTGTCGACACTTAGAAGAATACAGCTAAAGATAGAAGATCAAGTACTTGTGTCGACACTCAATTTCAGTGTCGACACCTGAAGAAGAATCTGTGTCGAGACATACAAGGAGTTGTGTCGACACCTTGTAGACTTGTGTCGACACTTACACAACATGTGTCGACACTTGGACTATAAGTGTCGACACTTAAAGACAGAAAGTCTCGACACTTTCAGACAGTTAGAGATTTTCAAGAAATGACTGGATGACTTGACAGCTGCCATTCCAGCCGGTCTACAACACCTGTCAGAGATGTCAGAAGACAGTTATGAACCGGACCAGCCGGTTACCATGAAGAAGGCCTATAAATAGGCACATACAGTTTACAGAAACTGTTGATCACATTGTTGAAGAACAAGTTATTAAAGTGGTACACAGAGTATCAAATCAAGAAGATCTTGCAGTTCAAGTGCAGATCTAAGAAGTTGGAGAGAGAGGGCTCCATCCAAGAAATCAGCCGTTGGAACTAGGCTGAGAAGAAGGGTTCAGATCTATTCTGAATTCAAGGTGGCAGAGGTCAAGGAACAACTACAGAAGGAGACAATCTTATTCAGTTCTACTCAAGAAGCTTTGAAGAAAGCTAAGTCAGATTGAATCCAGCTGAGTTCTTCCAAGAACTCATCAAGAAACTCTCAACTCCCCTCTCTTGTTTTTGAGTTGTTGAGTTATTATTTCAATAATTATTTTTAACTTGTAGGATCCTTTGGATCTGATTGAATTGTAAGCCTGTATTTATAAAGGCTGAGGGTAGGGCTTGAGGGCCTGAGTGTAGGAGATTGTTATCTCTGAGTGTAGGCCTTGATTGGCTGAGTGTAGGCCTGGGTGGCTGAGTGTAGGCCTTTGTGGCTGAGTGTAGGCCTTTGTGGCTGAGTGTAGGCTTTGGGATAAAGCTGAGTTGTAGGGCCTTGGGCCTGAGGTGTAGGAACCAATTTGGGTTCTGAGACAGTGGAGAAGTTTGGCCGAATCTAGTACACTGCTAGATAGGCGAAGGGGGAAAGTGGATGTACCCATATCTTGGGGAACCACTATAAAACACTGTGTCTGCTATGCTGTGCTGTGATTGTTGCTGTGTATGCTGTGATAGAATAGGTAGAAATCTGTGATATTAACTGTCTGCTGCCATTAAAGTTTAAAAAGGATTAGGTCACCTATTCACCCCCCCTCTAGGTGTTTAGGTACCATATCTTTCAAGTGGTATCAGAGGGAGGTTCCTCAAAAAGGACTAACAGTCTGAGGAGATCCTATTTGGCAGATTCAGTGTAAGGTAAAATACAGATTCAAGAAAATCAAGAAACATGGGTTCTTCTGAGAATCACAAGGAATTGGGTTCCATGAAATTGCCCATATGCAGGAAAGAGATCTTTGGGATCTGGAAGGAAAGGGTAAGGCTGTTTATGGAGTCCTCAGACCCTAGAATCTACATCACAGTAAAGGAAGGGCCTTATGTGCCCATGAAGATATCTGTTCTAGATGCAAATCAGAGAACTCCAAAGGATTTCTCTGAAATGACTAAGGATGAGATTGTCCTAGCCAGCATGGACAAGAGGGCACAAAACATTATAGTGAGTGCCATAGATGATGCAACATTTCAGAATCTTATACACTGTAAGACAACAAAAGAGATGTGGGACACTCTTATAGTGTATATGGAAGGATCTGAAGAAGTTAGACAAGATAGAAAATCCTTGCTAAATCAGGAGTATGAGAGTTTTAGACAAGGAAAATGTGATAGCATAACTGAGTGCTATAAGAAGTTCTACAGAACAGTGAATGAACTCATGTCTTATGGAAGAGAGTTCAGTAACTATGAACTGAATGACAAGTTCTTAAGGTCCCTAACCAAAGATTGGGACACCAAGATCTGTGCCATAAGAGAAATGGCTAAGTTGGGGGAAATTCCTCCTCCTACACTATTTGGCAAGTTATTATCTTATGAAATGCAATTGACAGTGCGAAAAGAGGAGGAGAAATCAACAAGAACTGAGCACAAGGAAAGAACAGTAGCCTTCAAGACAGATACCTCCAGAAAATGCAGGAATAAGTCATCAACTCCACCTCCAAAGAAAGTTGAATCAGAGTCAGATGAGTCAGTCAGTACAAAATCTACAAGCAGTGAAAGTGATGAAGACTTTGCTGCCTTCACTAGACACTTTCAGAAATTCTTGAAGAAGAAACAGTGGAGGACAAGGCCCTCTACTTCAAAAGGAAAAGAAGACTTTTATCAGGATAAAAAGGCTTCAAAGAAGGACAGGAAGAGAACAAAATCTAGCAAGGCAACTAGTTCTAAGATAGTGTGCTATTGCTGCAATAGACAGGGCCATGTTATTGCAGACTGTCCTGAAAAGAGGAAAGAATCTGGTGACAGGAAAAAGACTCATTTCAAAGGCAAGAAAGAGAAGTCTTTTGTAGCCAAGAAAGAGAAGACTCTATCAGATATCTCTTCTTCAGAAACTGAGTCTGAGGCCTACATAGGGCTGTTTGCTGAAGAAGAAGAAGAAGAATTCATGCAGATAATGGAGTCTATTTATGAACAAGAAGACTGTCAGTGCCAAGGACTGATGGCATTGACTGAGAGTGACAAAATCCTGGAGCATCCAGGACCAAGTAAGGTACAATGTTCAACTCTAAGTTCAGTTTCTTGTTCTAGTACAGAATCAGATTCATCGTCATCCAGTGATGGAAGTGTATCTGAGTCTGAGGATGATATTCATCAGCTTATAGATGAATATAAAGTGCTGTTGCAAGCTTACAATAAAAGCAAGTCCCTAGCCAAAAGTCAGGCAAAGGAAATTGCTGATCTTAAACCTGCTGTAACAGATTTTGAGAAGCAATTTGATCAAAAACTGAATGAGATAGCCAGGTTGAAGCACATAATAGTGATTCAAATGGGTACTATATCATTTAAAAATGATCAAATCAAGAGTCTGGAGATCAATCTTCAGAAAGAGAGAGAGCTTGTTGCTAGGTTTTCTAAACCTAAGTCAGTGCTACCTTTAATTGATGAATTTGTTCATCATAAAGGCAAGGCTGGACTGGGATTTATTAAACCTGCAAGGACTGAGCAGTCCAAGTTCAAGTCCAAGGGTAAAGCCCCAACATTCAACAAGTCAGCTGTTGATAAGACAGCAAAGACAGTACCTAAGCAAAGGTACAACAAGTTTGAATGTTGGTGTTGTGGCAAAGTTGGCCATTTTGCAGTGGACTGTTGGCACAATGCTAGTGCCAAAGTGAGTACCAAACTACCTGTTGGAAAGCCAGTAGGTAGCTTTGTCAGATTGCAAACTAACAAGTACCAAGGACCCAAGAATTCTTTGGGTTCTAAGGTTCATTAATCTGTTTTGCAGGTGAGTCCAAGTGACCATACCCCAACATGGTACTTGGACAGTGGATGTTCCAGACATATGACTGGAACTAGAGGATTACTAAAGGACTACATACCAATAAAAGATGGTCCAAAAGTCACCTTTGGTGGTTCTGAAAAAGGAATCATCAAAGGGTTTGGTAACATTTCTACAAACTTGGTTACCATTACTCAAGTGGCTTATGTTAAAGGGTTGAAACACAACCTAATAAGTATAAGTCAATTAAGTGATGTAGGGTATGACATCTCATTTGTTAAAAATGGTTGTCATATCAAGAGGTCAAGTGATCAAGAGATCATTTTGACTGGTTATAGGAAAAGGAATGTCTACTGCCTAAACATTATGATTAAGAACAATGGTTCTCCTGTTTGTCTTGTAGCTGATGAGACAGTCTCTCATTATGTCAAATGGCACAAGAGACTAGCCCATCTTAACTACAAGACTATTGGCAAACTCTTTAGCAAAGAGTTAGTGAGAAATGGTCCTCAAGTTAAGTGTGTTAAAGATGGTATTTGCTCAGCTTGTCAAAATGGCAAGCAGACTAAATCCACCTTTAGAAGCATAGAAAATAAAGATGCTGTGAGGTGTTTATACCTCTTGCATATGGATCTTTTTGGTCCAATGCCAGTTCACAGCTTAGGTAGGAAGGTCTATACCTTTGTAGTTGTAGATGACTACTCAAGGTTTTCCTGGGTGTTCTTCTTAAGACAGAAATCTGAAACACCTAGTGTCTTCTATAGCTTTGTCAAGCAAATTCAGAATGAACTAAATAGTACAGTGGTCAAAATTAGAAGTGACCATGATACTGAATTTCAGTCTGATAGCATGACAAAACTATGTGAAGACTTTGGGATATTTCAAGAATTCTCTTCACCTAGAACACCTCAGCAAAATGGCATTGCTGAGAGGAAGAATAGAACCTTGATAGAGGCTGGTAGGACCCTATTAAGTGATACATCACTGCCAGAGTATTTCTGGGCTGAAGCAGTTAATACTGCATGCCATGTTATAAATAGGGCTACCATCACTAAAAGGCTTAACAAGACCCCCTATGAAGTTGTGAAAGGCAGGAAACCAAACCTATCCTATTTCAGGATCTTTGGTTGCAAATGCTTCATACTTAACAATGGAAAGTCCTACTTGACTAAGTTTGCTGCCAAGTCCCAAGAGGGAATTTTTGTTGGGTACAACAATAATAGTAAGGCTTATAGAGTCTACAACTTGACTACACAAGTTGTAGAAGAATCTGTGCATGTAGTTTTTGATGAGACTAAACTTATTAACAATGAGTTGTCTAGTAGTGTATGCAGACCCACAGGTTTAACAAAGAAAATGGACAAGCTTACTATAGAAGAAGTGCCTGCTGCAAGACAGCAAGGAGAGGAGAGTAGCTGTTGTCCAGGGGGAGAACTACATGTGCCAATTGCTGATGAAGTACAAGGAATACAACATGATGGAGATGCTGAAGAGGTTCAACCAGAAGTTAGGATGCCTCCAGCCAACAGGCATCTAAGAGATCATCCAGTAGAGCAGATTATTTGAGATCCAAGACAAGGAGTACAAACCAGGAGCAGATACATAAATGCAGCAATCTACTCCAGCTTTCTGTCTCAAGTTGAACCTAAGAAATTTGAAGAAGCAATACTGGATCCACAATGGACTGAAGCAATGCAAGAAGAGCTTAATCAGTTCAAGAGGTGCAAGGTCTGGGAATTAGTTCCTAAACCTAAAGACCACAATGTAATAGGAACTAAGTGGATCTACAGGAATAAGATGGATGAACAAGGGGTCATCATTAAGAATAAAGCTAGACTGGTTGCTAAAGGATTTAGGCAAGAAGAAGGTATTGACTTTGATCAAACCTTTGCTCCAGTAGCCAGACTGGAAGCCATAAGGATGTTCTTGGCCTATGCAACCTATCAAGGATTCAAAGTATACCAAATGGATGTCAAGTCAGCATTCCTGAATGATAATCTTAAGGAAGAAGTCTATGTGGAACAGCCTGCAGGTTTTGTTGATCCAACTCTACCTCATCATGTCTATAGACTTAGGAAAGCTTTATATGGGTTAAAGCAAGCCCCTAGGGCTTGGTATGAAACCCTATCTAGTTTCCTCATTGAGAACAAGTTCTCAAGGGGGAAAATAGATAAGACTCTATTCCTTAGGGAATCTAGAGACAAAGTCATACTAGTCCAAATATATGTAGATGACATTATATTTGGGTCTACTGAAAGCAGCCTTTGCAAAAAGTTTGCAAAACTTATGCAAGGTCAGTTTGAGATGAGTAGTATGGGAGAGCTGAAGTTTTTCTTGGGTCTCTAAGTTAAACAGACTGAAAGTGGTTTATCCATTTGTCAGTCCAAGTTCACCCTAGAACTCATAAGAAAGTATGGTATGGATTCATCCAGCACCATGAAGACTCCTATGGGGTCAAGTATGTCTCTTAGCAAGGATGATGCAGGGAAACCTGTAGATGAAACCTTGTATAGAGGGATAGTTGGCTCCCTATTATACTTGACTGCTAGTAGACCTGACATCATGTATGCTACATGTGTTTGTGCAAGGTATCAAGCCTGCCCTAAAGAGTCTCATTTGACAGCAGTCAAAAGAATATTGAGATATATTAAGGGCACACCCTATCTAGGCCTCTAGTACCCTAGGAATGGAGATTTTGATCTAACAGGTTATTCAGATGCAGACTTTGCAGGATGCAAAGAAGATAGAAAGAGCACTACTGGAACCTGTCAATTCCTAGGTGGGAGACTAATTTCATGGAGTAGCAAGAAACAAACCAGTGTGGCCATCTCCACAGCAGAGTCAGAGTATGTGGCTGCAGGAAGTTGCTGTGCTCAACTTCTGTGGATTCAACATCAGCTAGAGGACTATGGATTTCAGGTAAGTAGAACTCCACTTTTCTGTGATTCTACTAGTGCTATTTCAATAGCTAATAACCCTGTATCTCATAGTAGAACTAAACATATTGAAATTAAATATCATTTTCTTAGGGAGCATGTAGAAAGAGAAGATATTTTACTTGAATATGTTAAAACCGATAATCAAATAGCTGATATGTTTACTAAGCCCCTAGAAGAAGCTAAGTTCAATAGATTCAAAATTGAACTAGGAATGATAAACTTAGAGTAAGTTTACAGATTTGAAAATGACTAAGTAAAAAGGTGTCGACACATAGACAAGTCTATGTCGACACAGAATAGTGGTATCGACACTTCAGGAAATAAGTGTCGACACATCTAGGATGTTGGTGTCGACACTTCAGAATGTTAGTGACGACACATGTCCAGTAGGTGTCGACACATCCAATGTGGTGTCGACACTTAAGTTTTACTCAGAATTTTCTAAGTAAAGTCTCGACAATGTGTCGAGTTATGTTGTGTCGACACATAACCAAGTGTCGACACATAAAATCTGTTGACTAAACTTGTGTCGACACATGTGTGTCGAGACATTATAAGTCAGTGTCGACACTTATTGCCAGTGTCGACACATTTTAAGTTAGCTGTCCCGCCTGTTCATCTTCAAAATCAGAAAGGTATAAATATGGTTCTGTCTTTGTTTGTCGACACGCTTTCAAAGTTTCAAGACCAAACTTCTGTGTCGACACCTCTCTTCTCTCAAGACCAATTCTACAAACCCTAATGACGCCTAAGTTAGAGGAGAACGTCAACGAAGGATACGAGCTGGTGCGCGGCGCTTCAATGATGCTGATGCAGAAATCAAGGCGGTCGTAACCCTAGTTGCAGATTCTGGGTTAGAACACTTAGTTTCTGAACCTACAAAGATTTGGAAGAAAGAGGTTCTTGAATTCCTAAATGGAGCTGCAGTAGATGAGTCTGGATATAGAATCAAATCCAGAGTTCATGGAACTAAGGTCAAGGTATCACCAAAGAGTCTGTGGAAGATTCTACAGCTTCCAAAAACTCAAGATGATGAAGAGGTTACTGCTTCAAAGACCAGGGAAGCTCTAACCTGGTATGGTCTTGATTCCAAGATGAAGATATGTTCTATTTTTAACAGGAAAGGGATTAATAGCCAAGGCAAATTCCTCTCTGAGATAGTGGGAAAGGTCTTACTCAGTAAGCCAGGAGGGCATGACAGAGTGTCTGCCTCCATGTTCAATATAATGACAAGAATTATCTTCACTATAAGAACTGATTGGTCAGTTATAGTGTTTGACAAGATTAAGGAAAGTCTGAAGAAGCCCAATCTGGGCAGAATCTTAAGTCTCTACCTAGCTGGTGTGATACCAGATGTAATGAGTACTGCTGCAGGGAGCAAGATAAATCATATGAGGAAGATGGATTTAAGGATCTTTTCTAGATGGGACAGGGTGTTGTCCAAGGAAATGCCAACCCCAGAGAAGGCAGTTACTGAAAAGGAGATTCCTCCAAAGAAAAAGAGAAAAACTGCTCCAGTGGCACAAGAGTCCACCAGTAGTTCTGATAGTGAAGAACAAGTTGTTTTCACTCCAGATGACCTAGAGGAAGAGCCTGCAGTGAAGTCACCTGCTCCTCATGAGGATGCTGAGATCCAGGGGGAGCTGCCTCAAGCTAGCCCCATCTACAAGGATCAAAGCCAGGGGGAGCCTCCAGTTGTAGAAGAACCATCTACACTGGAAAGTGAGCAAGCCACCACCATCATACAAGAGGTACTCACTGACCTAAATACTTTAGAATATCTTATAGAAGATGCTGATTTATCTGATGTTCCTCAGCAAACTCAGCTGGATAGTCCAGTACCAGATGTTGTTGAAGATGACACATCTGCTGTACAAGTGATTCCTGATCCTGTGGTTGAAGAACCAAGAACTTCTCCAGCTTCTTCACCACCAGAATACACAATGGAAGACTTGTTCCTAAATCTGGATCAAGCAGATTTTGATAAGGAAGCTGATACTGCTGAAGAAGAGAATGCTGCTCTTGAGGGGGAGCAAGTGCAAGTTCTAGAAGAGCCTATAAGGCAACAACCTGAGAAGCCTCAAAGCCCTAAGGAGAGAGTTGAGATAGCCAGTTCCTCAGAATCTGAAGATGAGGAGGCTACTAGGGCACAGGAAAAGAAACTTTATGTCTTCAAGAGAAGGAGTCAAAGTTACAAAAAGGCTTTACAATCAATTGCACCACAGCCTATAGTTCAGCAAGCTCCAACTGCTGATTATAGTGCTTTAATGGTTGCACTACAGATAAAGTTGGATGAGCAAAGGCAGGCCATAGAGAAGTATGTAGATGAAGGGCAGAAGTCATTACAATTTGATCTGGCCCAAGATATAAAGTTTATAAGGTTTGAGATGAACCTCAACAAGAAGGAGATGACTGAATGCTTCCACAAAGGTGGAAATGCAGTAGTATACTTGGCCACACACCAAGAGAAGATCAAAGCACAAGTAGATGATATAGCATTGAAGCAAGGATATGTTCTGGAAAATCAAATAAGAATGAATGACAACTTGACTGCTTCTCATAATGCTATAGTCACTGAATTGAAGAACAAGGCTGCTGAACCCTCTACTTCTACTGCTGCTAAAGCTGAATTTGATAAAGCCTTTCAAGAAGAAATTTCTGCTGTTAAGTCTGCAATCCAAGCCCCCCAGAAGGCCATATCTGAATAACTGCAAAAGCTCAAACCTTACTTTAAAGATGGAATCAGATACTTGGATAGTCAAATCAGATTTCAGAAGGATGATGTCAGAGATCATATGGCTAGAGAAGTCATAAAGGGGGAGAGAGTGTTAGTCAAGGCAAGCTCTGACCATGCAAAGTGGATATCAAATTCCATCAGAGCTACACTGGGCTATCCTCCACTTTGTGATGATGACAATGTGGCAGAATCTGGTATTCAACCTGCATATCTTGGAGGTGAGCAACCAGAGGTAGCTCAAGTGATCTATCCTCCACCAGATTTTGAAATGGTGCAAACTGACATTCATCATATGTATAGCCCAACTGAAGGGAAGTCTAATGTTATTCTGGAGAAAGTGGTTCAACCTATTTCAGAAGCCATGCAAGAGGCATTGCAGAAAGAGGAAGAGACAAGGTTGTCTAAGAAGAGGTTTAGGGAACAAGCAGAACAAATGCCAGACTTTGAACAGTGGAGCCCTACCTCTAGAAACATAATATTAACTGCCTGGAAAGCTGCCAAGGATAACACTCATGACAGGAACAAGTGGTTCTCTGAAGCTGAATGGAGAAAGCATGAATCAAGACAAGAGGCCATTGTTCAATACAGAAGGAAGGCAAAGATGGGAAAGCTACCTCCTACAGCCCAGGAGCCTAGCAAGTACTTTCCTAAGCCATATCACTATTTTGAGAGGCAGAAGATCAAAGCTGAAGAGCTCAAAAAGAAATATCTAAAAGGCAAGAAGCCTGCTGATGCTGAAACTGTTGATGCCCCTGTCAAAGCTCAAGTTCAAGCTGGCAAGGGAATAGTTATCAAGGAACCTGACCAGAAATAGATTAAGAATTTACTTGAAGATTATTTTGTAATCTTTTGAATGCAAAACATTTTTGTAAACTACTGAGAATGTATAAGACAAATGTTAGAACAATATATGATTAATATAATTCATGTTTGTTCTGTGAATATGTCTATTTCTTAATTGTTCTGTGTTGATGTATGTGTATACATGTGTGATTTATACATGTTATGTTTACCCTGCTGTACTTTATCCAGCTTTACATCACTTTGTAATTTTTAATTATAAATGGTGTATATCATTGACTAAGGGTTATGACTTCTCCAAATAGGGGGAGATTGTTGGGTACATTGGTTAAATGTACCTGATTTGAAGAAGCCTCACCCAACTCAATGATATACATCATAATGTATTTGATGTATGTTGAGTTTTCTTGTGCAGGTTAAGTAATCACTGGACTGAAGCAAAAAGTTTCTAAGTCCATGTGTCGACACCCAGAGGGAAAGTGTCGACACTCAAGAAAGCTTGTGTCGACACCCAGACAAGCAGTGTCGACACTTGGAGTCATTGTGTCGACAACTGGGATGCAGAGTTGACACCAGACAGAAAGTGTCGACACTTGGAGCTGTGTCGACACTCAGTGAAGAAAAGTGCAGAGAAGCAGTGTCGACACAAGGAGCTGTGTCGACACCCAGTGAAGCTGTGTCTACACCAGAAAGTGTCGACACTTAGAGCTGTGTCGACACTCAGCAAAAGTCTGTAGAGATTAAGATAAAGTGTCGACACTCAGAACAATGTGTCGACACTCAACAAGAAGAGTCAACACTTGAAGAAAGTGTCGACACTCAGAACAATGTGTCGATACTTAACAAGAAGAGTCAACACTTGAAGAAAGTGTCGACACTAAGAACAAAGTGTCGACACTCAACAGAAGAGTCAACACATGAAGAAAGTGTCGACACCTAGGACAATGTGTCGACACTCAGCTGAAGACTCTACACTTGAAGAAAGTGTCGACACAAGGAGCTGTGTCGACACTTAGCAAAGAACAGAATTATCTCCAAAATATTCTAAGTACAAGTGTCGACACTAAGGGAATGTGTCGACACTCAGCTGAAGTCTCAACAGAAGAATCAAGTGTCGACACAAGGAGCTGTGTCGACACTTAGCAAGTATCAACATAGAAGACTATGTGTCGACACCAAGAAGCAGTATCGACACTTAACAGATTCAACACAAGAAGATGTGTCGACACAAAGGAGATGTGTCGACACTTAGAAGAATACAGCTAAAGATAGAAGATCAAGTACTTGTGTCGACACTCAATTTCAGTGTCGACACCTGAAGAAGAATCTGTGTCGAGACATACAAGGAGTTGTGTCGACACCTTGTAGACTTGTGTCGACACTTACACAGCATGTGTCGACACTTGGACTATAAGTGTCGACACTTAAAGACAGAAAGTCTCGACACTTTCAGACAGTTAGAGATTTTCAAGAAATGACTGGATGACTTGACAGCTGCCGTTCCAGCCGGTCTACAGCACCTGTCAAAGATGTCAGAAGACAGTTATGAACCGGACCAGCCGGTTGCCATGAAGAAGGCCTATAAATAGGCACATACAGTTTACAGAAACTGTTGATCACATTGTTGAAGAACAAGTTATTAAAGTGGTACACAGAGTATCAAATCAAGAAGATCTTGCAGTTCAAGTGCAGATCTAAGAAGTTGGAGAGAGAGGGCTCCATCCAAGAAATCAGCCGTTGGAACTAGGCTGAGAAGAAGGGTTCAGATCTATTCTGAATTCAAGGTGGCAGAGGTCAAGGAACAACTACAGAAGGAGACAATCTTATTCAGTTCTACTCAAGAAGCTTTGAAGAAAGCTAAGTCAGATTGAATCCAGCTGAGTTCTTCCAAGAACTCATCAAGAAACTCTCAACTCCCCTCTCTTGTTTTTGAGTTGTTGAGTTATTATTTCAATAATCATTTTTAACTTGTAGGATCCTTTGGATCTGAGTGAATTGTAAGCCTGTATTTATAAAGGCTGAGGGTAGGGCTTGAGGGCCTGAGTGTAGGAGATTGTTATCTCTGAGTGTAGGCCTTGATTGGCTGAGTGTAGGCCTGGGTGGCTGAGTGTAGGCCTTTGTGGCTGAGTGTAGGCCTTTGTGGCTGAGTGTAGGCTTTGGGATAAAGCTGAGTTGTAGGGCCTTGGGCCTGAGGTGTAGGAACCAATTTGGGTTCTGAGACAGTGGAGAAGTTTGGCCGAATCTAGTACACTGCTAGATAGGCGAAGGGGGAAAGTGGATGTACCCATATCTTGGGGAACCACTATAAAACACTGTGTCTGCTGTGCTGTGCTGTGATTGTTGCTGTGTATGCTGTGTGTTTGCTGTGATAGAATAGGTAGAAATCTGTGATATTAACTGTCTGCTGCCATTAAAGTTTAAAAAGGATTAGGTCACCTATTCACCCCCCTCTAGGTGTTTAGGTACCATATCTTTCAAAGTGGGCGATAAAACGTTTTTGAAAATCTGGCCGATGCATGGAGTCTCACGGGTGCGTGGTGTGAAAAAGCTCAGCCCAAGGTACGTTGGGCCTTACACTATAATGGAAAGGATTGGTCTGTGGCATATCGGTTGGAGTTACCACCAGAGCTAGAGAATCTCCACGACGTATTTCATGTGTCGTCGCTTCGAAAGGCGCTATTGCGGCCCGATCAATATATCCCCACCACTGATGGTGCAGTGGCGACTGATAGGTCTGTGCGACTAGAGCCGGTGCGGATCGTAGACAACTAGATAAGGATTTTGCGCCACATAAGTGTTCCTTTGGTGAAGGTGTTGTGGTATAATCATGGGAAGGATGAGTATACATGGGAGCCGGTGGACTTGATGCAAAAACGCTACACGGAGTTGTTTGCTCAAGGTAATTCTTAAAAGCATATTTTATTTTCTGTTATGCTTTTTCTCCCCATAGCCTTAGCTTGATTTCGGGGATGAAATCTTTTATTTTATTTATAGGATTTGTAACGTCTCGATTCGCACTAGGCCCCTCATATGCATTTTTGAGTCAGGAAAGCTGACTTGGGTTCAGGGAAGTGCTGGCAGCGGGGCTGCACTTGTAATTGGGAAGAGAAATCAGTACAGAATAGGACATGGGTAGAGACTGTTGGAGTTACCATTGTGATCTGGAAGTGATCAAACATATGATCTCACTGCCAACGCGATATCAGCCTGCAGGGTCGCACATAAGAGATGTGGAGAAGTTGGATAATTGACTGTGTTGGTAAAGGTTGCCAATCACCGACCTGAATGGGGTTGTGGGCAAAGTGTTGCCTTAAAGAATCATCGGGTTGGGCAAATGTTGCCTCGAAGGATTGGTAAGCATAGTCGGCCGAGGGTTGACGAGAATCGTCGAGAATAGTTCTCTGATTCTCGCCGATCGACGAGAATCGTCGAGAATAGTTCTCTGATTCTCGCCGATCGGCGTGTATTGTCGACCCTGTTCGACGTGTATCGTCAGTGATTCTCGACGATCGACAAGAATCGTCAACCTGCGATTCGACGTGAATCATCGGGCATTCTCACCGATTGATACTCGCCGAATCTGCTGGTGATTCTCGCCGACCGATTCTCGCTGATTGGTTCTTGCCGATTCTAGCCGATACTCGCCGATCCTTAGTGATTCTCGACGATCGATTCTCACCGATCGGCTGGTCATTCTCGCCGATTCTGGAACCCTTATTCTTGGGTGGTCTGCGGATAGCGATTTTCCTAGGTTTATTTATACCTTTGGTATAAATAGAACACTTAGGGTTTTTTCGGGTTTTACTGCTACTGATCGAATCGAACCCGATGGAAGAGTTCCGTTCTTCGTTCCGCTGATCCCGAATCCCGCCGCCGACGGAAGGGTTCTGCCGCCGCCGTGATCGCTCCGCTGAACTCCTCTTCTCCGGCGACTGTCGCTGGCATTGCTCTTCCTGACGCGGACCTAGCAGTCCGTGGAAAGCAAGGTGCGGTCCTTTCCTCCATCCCGATCTTCCGTGTGACGGAAAGCCCGGTGTTCTCCCGCTCGTGTGGACTTCTGCAGAAACGTGGACATTATTCCTCATAAAACTCGCCACTAGCAAGAAGACAAAGTTTGGAGCATCTCCGTTGAGTTGTGACTCAACGCCACCGAGGTAATTTTTGCCTAGTTTTGCTAACTTCTTGATTCAACGTTCATAGCCCGATCCACATCTCTTTGGGTTTTTCTTGATGTTTTTCTTTTCCGCTGCGTGCACAAGTGTTGTTCCATCCTCATAGAGAAACCCAACAGTGGTATCAGAGCGAGGTTGCGGCCATGATCATTATTTTGGAAGTTTGTTATTCCAGTGCGTGTAAACCTAGGGATTTAGAAGTGTTCTAAATGTCTAGATTTAGTCTTGGTTCCCTGTGTATGATATGATGCTTATGACAAGGACAAAAAGGAAAGTTTGCCCGACCAATTGTCAAGCAAACCTGCCTCTGATACCAACTATCACAACCCGCATTTCCTCAACGAGTACATCGTATCAGAGCAAGAGGAACTACGGGTTATGATGCCACGTCGTGCAGGGATAACTGCACACGCTCAGGCAACCCGTGACCCTTACTTTATGAGTTGAAATCCATCAGTTAAATGCAAGAAAACCTTTTAGTTTAATGGCCGTATCCCTCGGCCTTAGGCATCAAAATGTGTTTTTGTACGCGGCGGAAATACTTTGTTTATTTATGACGATTTCCTATATGCAGTCTATATTTATAATAATATCAGAAATCATCTTTGTTTACGTTCTTTGGAAAATACTTGTTCGGTGACCAAACATGTTATGCATGATATAGGATAATAGGTTTGTTTTATCTTGAAAATAACTAATGCAACCTACCATAAATCCTTCCCAAGAGCAAAGAGACATCATCGCATCCAAATGAGTCACATTAACAGTTTAGCATTCACAAGTAAAGGAAACCACCAATGGGCGCCAACAAGCTGACACGAACCCATTGGGGTGCAAGTATGTCTGTACAGCGAAGCAAAGAACTACCTCGCTAAGTAAGCTTGGCTAGCTCCAAAGAAACTTTACCCAAGCACTAGCCGCTCAACCGGCTACAACCTGCACCTGAGGCATTCAAGAAAGAACACATCAACAATCATCAAAGCTACACAATATAGTAGGAAGTTCAGAAAATAGGACGAAGGGGCTTACCGACCCCGTAGCAATGTTTCATGTAAGTAAACTGAGTAAACAAAACAGGTGGAAAACAAGTATTACATACTGGCAATCCAAAGTGCCAAACGCACCAAGTGCCTACAATTTTCATCAAGTCCTGCTCAAACCGCAGGAGCACAAAGGCAATACACATGCCCAATTCATCATCTTAAGAACAAGAAACAACCATACTAGTGAAACATAAGCAGCGGTTAAGTTCAATTCCGCAAGGGTTTTTTGGTGGCGGCGCTAAAGTGGAACGCACCAATAAACGCCAGCCCAAATCGGGGCCAAAATGGTGTTCCCTACCATAAAACAAAACCCAGTGGCCACCAAGGCTGAAACCACACCACCCCTTGTAGAATCCTCACACAAACGCTCCTGCTATGGTTCACAATTCGCCTCGCAAAACTCACCAGAACCCAAGCTAAACACGTTTCCTTCCTTCGTCCTCACTCATGACTACAAATTGCCAAAGTTATGTCAACTTGATAGAGTTTGATTAACTTAGTTACATGAATCACAAAATTACATGCTTCTGATATGAACAAGGAAGAATCACATGAATAAGAAAGGCTACATGAACATGAATCAACTTAGCTACATGAATCACATGAACAAGATAAACGACATGAATCAACCTAGCATAGACTTGATAACTAAACAAAACTAAGCATGGAAAATCGAATTCATTGAGCATAGGGAAATTCAAGAGCATAATAAGGCTAGTGAGGGATAACCCAAAACAAGAAGAACAAGCTAGGAAAATGGAAAGAGGAAAACTAGCTATGTTGCACAATCAAAGAACAAGAAATAAGATTGGCAAGGGTGAAAAACACCACTTGCCTGAACCGAGACGACGCCGCGACGGCTGCTCCTCTCTTTCCTTGCCTTGCCTTAGCCCTTGCTCCCTTGAGTTCCTTTTGGAATGAGGAAGAAGATGAAGAAGAAGGTGAAATGAGGAGGATACATCTCTGTTTCGGCCTTATTTCCTCCAGAACCGAGCTGGTCCATTTGATCCAGAATCAAGGAAATGAACGACACAAAAAAACTGGAAAAATTTGATTTTCGGCCCTGTCACGCCCTGTGACACGCCCGTGTCACAGGGCGTGTACCTTAAACGGCGCAGAAAGCCGGCAAATCCAAGTTTATCCACATGGTACACGGCCGGGTACACGCCCGTGACGGGTCGGTCACGCCCGTGACCTAGGGCGTGTAACCCGTGTATCGACATCTTGTCGACTCAAAGTGTCGACACTCGACAAAGCTGGACACGCCCTCTGACACGCCCGTGTCACAGGCCGTGTCCCCTCTCTCGACACCCGACACTCGACACTCGACACTCGACCCTCGACACTCGACACTAGACATAGCGGGACTCGGCCCGTGACACGCCCGTGTCACGGGGCGTGTACCCCATTCGTCGAGCTCAACTCGACGAAAGAAAATTCGTCGAGTCAAGGAGGTCACGCCCAGGTCACGCCCTGGGTCAAGCCCCGACACGCCCGTGTCGGGGGGCGTGTCACGCACAAAAATGACCATTTTTCCCTGTTTTGAAAAGTGTTTCTGTGTCGTCCTAGACCATTTTTGCCTGAAGAACTTTTTACCCTTTTTTTGTTTGCTGTACAAGCAACCCATTTTGAGCAACATTACCCGGGCACGAAAAAGTGCAAACATTCCCGAAGAGGCCTCACCGAGTCCCCAATTTGGACTCCTGTTTTCTGGGGAATCGTGCAACTCGGCTACCAAAACAGCCACTCGCAAGCCCGCGGGAAAAACCATGCTCGAACAACGATCAAAGCCAATGTAACGCCCATCAAGCTTACGCAATCAAAAAATCCGGGGTGTTACAGTACCGCTGGAACCGAGGTGAGTTTCCTACCCTCTCCCTTGGTGCTAGATTTGTAGATATATAGGCGAGATGTCGACTTGGTGGAGTTTTGACTTGTGAGAAGATGTTTTTCTCTAGGATGAGGCCGATCTAGGGCTTGTGCCCTTGGTTAGTGGTGTCTTCAACCTCTCTGATCTTCTATGAGGAGATGAGGCACAGTTTCGTGAAGAGTAAAGGTCTCATGAGGTTGAATAAGGGTGGAGGAAATTTTTAGAGGAGATTTGAGAGGATCGACCTGAGGAGAAGATGAACCGATGCCGTTCGTTCCGCCTCAAGATGAGTGCTGAATCTGTATTCTGCGCGCAGCGATCTTCTATGCCATTTTCATGAAGGATATGACAGATCTGGACTTTTGACTAAACACTAAAGTTGAAGCCCTTGAAAATACCTTTCCAACGAGTGGTTGCACGACTTCAGGCGATGTTTGTAGCCATGGGAAAGTCTAAAAGAAAATGGTGTTCAATAAATCCTGCATGCAGAAATTGTGTTCTGTACGCAACGGAACTCAAGGCTGGTTTCTAATAGGATACATCAAATCTTTGTTGAGGTCTGAATACACAAGTTGTAGCCCATGGAAAGACCTTTCCATCGAGGGGTTACACGTCTTCACCGGATTCCTGTAGCTTCGGGAATCTCCGGTCGAAGTTGCTGCCCAGATTTACTCTGCACCTAAATTCTGGGCTTATATAATATGGATTTGGATTCGGTGGAATTAATATTGCAAGTTACTTGACTTGGATGAACTCTTTTATGATTAATCATTTTAGTTGCATGATTGATGGAGTTTATTAATCAGATTTCATATAATCCAATTGTGAAGCAAGCTTACTTAAACGAATTGACTTGATAGAAATTGATAGATGGTTATTTATGCGCTTCATGTTTATAATATCTTGTTATCCTTTGGAAAGATTGATGGATCTTTATACGCGCATCATGTTTATAATATGTTTTTACTTTTGGAAAGATTAATAGATCTTTATATGCGCATCATGTATATATTATGTTGTCATCATTTGGAAAGTCATGTAGAAGAATAAATTATGGCCATGAGTATGTTTGATTAATGGAATGAGTTTAGTAGTCCAATACTTAGAGAATCGTCTCCCTACGGGTAGTATTGTGAGAGGATGTGAGTGCGGTGTTGACCGTCACTTGTTTGGTTTGTGTTGAGATAAGGTATGGATGGATGGTTGGGCTGTGTCCTCGTGCTTACTTCCGAGGCCCCTTCCATGTTATGGCGAGGAGGCATTTGCATGCGGTGTGAGTCGACACGTAGTGTCATAATCCTGGGTTAAGAATAGTGTAGCAGGTCTACGGGCTCGCCGATCGTCACACCGACGGGAGTTGACAGTTAGACTTTGGGCGTTTGGGCTGTGTCCTCGGTGTTCACGTCCCGTGGCCCCTTCCGTGCCAAGTGAACGTTTGGGCTATGTCCTCGTGATTACTTCCGAGCCCCCTTCCGGGTCACACAAGGCCTGTCCGGGTTGTGTTCTTGGTGCACATCTACCCAAGACCCCGTTTGGCCATAGTACGCGTGGGCTTCACTGTTGTGTTCTTAGCGTTGAGGCGTACGGAGGCCTAGGTGAAGTAGCGTGGATACCCGCCTAGTAGTAGAAGTGCCCGTTCTACTATGACCGCCTGGCCACGGCGGCTGATGCCTGAGTGGTTAGCTACCTGCTAGAAAAGTGGGAACTACAGTCTATGTCGACATGACAGTTGCATGTGTGTGAGCATGGGTGAGTCATTGCATATCATACATAGAATTTCATAACATTGGACAACAAGATCCTCATCGTATAAGTTTGTATGGGCACTCTTATACGATGAGTTACCTTTATGTAACCCGATCGTTAACTTATAAGTTTGTATGGACATCCTTATAAGTTAAGTTACTTTCCTGCTACTGTTACCTTACTTGTTAGTTTGCTATAGCTCTTAAATAACTGCTAGATTATGATACTGTTACTCTTACAATGTTGCCACCTGCTTGTACTTCTTTTATTATTTGCATATATATTATCCTTGTTCCTTCTCCCCGCCGGTGCCGAGGAGTCACCGGGGGAGCGGATGTGAAGCCACTTAGTCGTTTCGACTAACGGTTGCTACGTCTTCCTTTTTAGGAGGTCACGCCGCAGGTAGAGCATCCGCAGACTATGCAACAAGACAGACAGGCCAGGATGATAGGGCCTGAGGGGACGGTACCGTTGCTACCGTCAGTTACTGATGTGAGTGTTGTGAGACTATGATGTAGCCTGTTTGGGCAGTTGATAGTTGTACTCTGATATATTGTAGAAGCACGTTTTAGCTTCTCTTATTATACTATTTGGACTTATATGCTTGTTGTGGATTGACTTCTCTTGCTTATATTTTGGTTGGGTTGGCATGTGATATTGATATTGGTTGTAGCCGGCAGAATAGGCATCTTGTGGTACAGGTTAGCCCGTGCGCTAATGCTACCGCAAGGCGACTGTTCCGGGCATAAGACCCCCTTCGCGCAGTGTTTTGGGATCCGGGAGGGGGGGTCTTACAGCTGGCAGGACTGTAGACTCACTCGGTGGCAGGACAAATGGTACGATCCCTCAATGAAAAATATCTAACTTATTAGGGAACAAAGAAAGTTTCCTATGAGTGGATGAGGTTGGTGCAATATAAATGAGGATGGACATCTCCAACCGGCACTCGACAAAGAGTGTCTCGCCCATAGTGAGTAGGCTCTCGCTGGAAAGGGGCAGGTCTCGCATAAAAGATTAAAGAGGGGTGACTTCTCATAAAAGCTGGTTGGTCTCCTGGGTCTACTCTCGCTGGGTTCGTCTCGAGCCGAGACGAACGGAAAAGGCCAAATGGTCTCGCGCACGAAGGAGGCAAGGAGAAGTCCAATGACTCGTGCCCTAAACAGATTCTCAGGCGAGATGGCCAGAAGCCCTACCTCGCGAGTGAAAATGGAGTGGAGGCCGTCCATAGTGAAGGATGGTATGAAAGATACCACTTGAGGGGTTAGATATGTTTAACTCTAGGGGGGTGAATAGAGTATTTTAAAATCTTATTAAATTTTTATTGCGGAATTAAAATAGTAATACTTATATGGGTAATCAGTTAGTGCAGAAATAAACTAAACTATTCAGCAAGTAGCACATAATAAAAATAAGAGAGCATCACAGATGACACAAGAATTTTATAGTGGTTCCCCTAAACTTGGGTACATCCACTCTTGTACCACCCTGGAAGGAATCCACTCAGGTTTTTGATCAGGTGACCTACCACCAATCAAGTTTTTGTTCAGGTGCCTTGTCACCATAAGATCTGATTCAGGTACATCAGGAAACCCTTCAGGCTTTTGATCAGGTGCCCAAAAACAAAATCAAGTCTTTTTATCAGGAGACTTGCAACCAATTGTTTAACTTTTGAAGGGAGTTAGAACCCTGCGTATAGTGGGGTGAAAGAAATAAAAACTATATGTTGTCTTCTCTTTTCTCAAAACAACTGAGAAGACTTATGGATCCTTGATGGTGTCAAAGCTCCCGTGAGATGGAGTTCTGTTCAAGAAGATTGAGAGCTTTGCAGGGTGTACAGGTCTTCTTGAAAAAAAAAAATTCTCCAGAAAGCTGTAGATAGATGAAGTTGATTGTCTCTTAAAAGCTTGCTAGAAGGAGAACACTTGATGAAGACAATGCAAAACTCTTTTGTCTTGAATGATTTTCTACTCCAAATAGGTCTTGGGATTTTAATTCAATTGCCTTGATTGACTGCTGAAATTTTGGAACTTGGACAACGGCTAGAAGAGCAATAATTCCTTAACAGTCCCAGGAATTAGCTGTATAATGACTCTGTGAAAACCAGTAATTAATGATGCCATATGAATGGCTATATTCTGAGAATCTAAGCATTAATTACTCAGAGCAATATAAGCAATAAAATACGCCTAATCAAATTGAAATAACTGCAGAGAATGGAAATGTTGAACTGGCAATTTTTGTCGATCTGAGATCCTGGATCGTCGAACTCAGCCTCTCTTTCGTCGAGCTGAGACCTGAGATCTTTGAACTGAAAAATAGCTTTCCATACTAGGCTTTAAGATCGTCGAACAGAGATAGAAGATCGTCGAACTCAAATTCGGATAGAAGATCAGAGTTCGTCAAACAGAGTTAGAAGATCGTCGAACTCAACGTCTGATAGAAGATCAGAGTTCGTCGAACAGAGATAGAAGATCGTCAGACAACTTCTTCGACATGAAATTTTCTGCCTTGTTCTGGTTTTTGCAATCTTCTAAGTCTTCTGAAGGCTTGGTCTGATCAATATGACTTGTTGACCTACCCTATAATCTAATGAGGACCTATGATCCTAGACTATATAAGGAGGGTCAATCTATGCAACCCTAATAGTGAACATTAGCGCAAATCCTAAACACAGGTGGGGTTCCAACAATCTCCCCCTATTTGGGTGAGGTCATTATGTACAATGCATAAGTAAAGAAAAATACAACCATTCAACATGAAAGTAAATATCTGACAGAATGAGAAACAATTCAGCTGATAAATATACACAGAGAATAAAATTATTTTAGGGCCTGTCTGAAGGAGGAGCAGAATAAGAAGATTTGGTAAATACTATCTCCTGAAGAGGATCTTATGCTTCTCTCTTGGACATCTTCAGGTCTTGAACTCCCAGAATTTTTACAGTAGTGGCTCTTGGAATAATAGCTTCTGGTGTACCTGCATGTAAGCATTAGGATCAAAGAGATGTTTATTTACCTAAAATTTGTCAAGTTCTTTTTGTTTGTAGGTAGACATTGTAGTGAATTTAGATGGATCAGATCCTTCTGCTTTAGCTTTGTTTATCTGAGACAAGCCAACCAATTCTTAGAATCTTGCTATTTTGAAGTTGGATCTAACTCAGGTTCATAACTTGGAGATGGAGGTCTCCCTGTATCAGTTGAAACATCCTAAGCAGTCCTTTGTGGCTTCCTGAAAATAACAGACTGTTGCTGAAAATTTGTTGAAGGATAATTCTTTTCAGATTTTCCAGCATAATAAAAACTTGGAGGTCTGCATTCATTTTGTGTTCCAGCAAATCTGTCTTGGTGCTTTCTTCCTATCCCACTAGAAGAGCCACCTCTGGAATGATATCTAGAAGTTCTTTCTTCACTGTGAGGGGCATAAGTCTTAGGTTGCTGAGAGGAGGTAAACCTGAAAGTAATGTTTCCTTAGGCACCTGTAGCAGGAGGAGGAGGAGGAGGTGGATCTTTACTGAATATCTTCACTGGAGAAGATCCAGACCTCTGCTTCTTCTTCTGAGCTTTTTCCTGGTTCCTTGACAACTTCATCCAATGAGGAGTTGTTGGAGTCAAAGGAATGTTATATAAGATGTAATACGGAATATCATTGTTTGGATTGGGCTTGGAGCAGCCTTTCCTGGATCCTTCCTCTTCTTTGATTTGGAACTCTTGAAACTGTAAGAGTCAGAATCATCATCAGAATCCTCATAATCATCACTGGAATCACTGGAAGGAACATTGTATAACTCATCAAGAGATTTTAGAAGATCTTTTGAAATATGCTTTTCTGCTGGAAAAGCCACTGAAGGTTCTGGAAGATCAAATTCTGAAGTAACTGTTTCAACAACTTTTCCATCTAGTAACTTATTTTCTTCTTTTATATATGCCATAATGATTGCATCAAGATCAGGAATGGGACTATCATCCATTTTGTATGTTGGAGCTGAGATGGCCTATGGAGAACTAGTCTTAAGTTGCTCTTCTAAAAGAGATACTCCTTGAGCTGGAGCTGGAGTTTCCTCTAGAGATGCTTATCTTCAACATTCTGCTTATCTTCAGCCATTTCTTCATCTTGAATTTCATTCATGTCAGGTAGTGGAGAAGAGGAGAGGACAGAGGTTGGAGGAGAGAGAGCCTTGGTTCAGAAGGCTCATCCTCTGTAATTTTAACAGACTCAGCCTCTGGAGTTGGAACTATCTCATACTCTGGATCTGTAAAGCTGCTCTGAATAAGCTGTAAAAATTCTATGCTCACTAGGAGCAGTATAACAGACAATATTTGTGCTGAACTAATTGGAAACAAATGAAATAATGTTGTTTTAAGTCAAATCAAAAGAATCTAGAATATCATTCAGTTCAACTGAGGGAGAGATGGTAACTTCTCCAACAGAAAGAACATTCAAAGAATAAACTGAATCATCTGACTCTGAATCTGTAGTCAAAATTTCTGCTAGCTCTATTTCTTGTGCATCTGGTATCTCAGTATCTAAAATAGCTGTATTTACAAGAACTGCTACTTTTATTGCTGCTGCTGCTAGAGGAGGGGAAACTTCTTCATAGAACATCTCCCCCTGCCTGGTGTCAGGAAGACTTGATGCCAGGCCCCTAAGTGAAGAAGGGCCAGAGAAAGAAGCAATCTGAGTAGATAAGGAATTGATGGAAATAATTAGAGGTACAATGACATCCTCTATAAGTGATTTGATGGTTGGGGTGAGAAGAGAGATGATGGTAGATGGATCAGATGAGGAAGATGGGAGAGAAGAAGTGGTAATACCATAAGAAGTACAGACATTTAAGGAAGTGGATAGAGGGTAAGGTAGAATTGGAGGGATGATGGTGGATGTGGAGGAATGACTGGAGTAAAGAGTGGAGGGATGTCAGATGTGATATCCATAAGAGTGTTATCAGTAAGTAGATTTGATTGTGGAGAAGTATGTATTGTGATTGTATTGGTGATTATATTGGTGATGGGGATGGTGTTGGTGTTGCGAGGAGATTGAAGGTGGGAGACATTTATGTGGATACAGAAGTGGTGAATGGAGTCTCCTAAGGGTGGTGAGATAGAGGAGATTGAGGTAGTGATGTATGAGGTGAAGAAGGAGGATGAAGATTCTCTGGTGCCTATTCCGTAGGTTGAGGAGTGACTACTATGGTCCTTGTGTCCTCTGAAGTTCTTAAGGAAGAGGAGACCCTGGAGGGCTTTGAGATGGTCCTTTCCGATTTTCCAAAGAGGGTTGAGGTCAGTATCTTGGCAGCATTGATGAAAACTATTGGAGAGACCAACAATTGAGGGCATTTCTCCTGAAGGAAAATGCCCAAAATCCTCCCAAAGCAGACTTCTCTTTTATTATTTTTCTTCTTAATCAAATCAAACAAAATGTTACCCCAATTCACTGATTTCTTATTTACCAGGGCACTCATCAGAAGGAATTGGTGCCTAGTAATATAGGCATGGGCAGTGTGCTTCCCAAGCTGCATCTTACCAACTATGTCGGCCAGAAACTTGTACTCAACATACAAGTTCTTTTTTAGTAACTTACTAGGGTTTCCATAGGAGTGACCAATCCGTATAAGCATTTAACCAAACTCATCACTATCTAGTTCTATATCGTCACTTCCATTAATGAAACCAAATATCTCAGAAAAAATATCAGCAGTTAGAATCACCTCATGTCCAGTAATGGTGCCGACTAGGGTTTGTCCGTCTGGAGAAGATGATGATAAAACACATTCTTTTATTTCTACCACAGGCAGCTTCATCCTGGTAGTCATCACTTTGAGAAGTTGGGCTCATCGAACAACTTCAAAATATCTTAGAAGATTTGGTCTGTATGCTTGAAGGAGTTCACATCTATATCAAACCCAGCATCGAATTTCATCCCGGAGAGGTTCGCCGCTGAAATCGCCATGAGAGCTCCTGGAAGGAAAAGCAAGAGATCAAGTGCAAAGGGAATTGAAAGCATGGACGGATTTCGTCTAAAACTTAGTTTATAAGGTCTTTAGAAGACGAAAAGACGATATTCGTCCAACGAAAAAGAAAAGATCTTCAATCTCAGTTCGACGAAGTGTTTTAATAGAAAATGAGTTCGTCGATCCCAGCCTGAAGAAGACGAACAAATCGTCGATCTCCATTCGACGATAAATTCACTGAAGTAGGGATCGTCGATCTCCGTATAATGACAGCTGTTTCTCTAAGAAGTGATCGTCAAACTCCGTTCGACGAACTCTTCACGAGGAGTTCACAGGTCGTCGATCTCCATTCGACGAACTGTCAACAAATCGTCGACCACTGACAAAATATAAATTAATTCATCTCCATTGATCATTCATAACTGATTTAAGAAAAATAGAAGTTTCTTCTCATCCAGTGGTTTGGTGAAGATGTCCGCTCTTTGTAAATCAGTGGAAATAAAGACAAGATTAATTTTCTTTTTGTCTACACAATCTCTAATGAAATGATGTCTTATTTATATATGCTTGGTCCTACTATGATGCACTAGATTTTGTGCTATGGATATAGCACTGGTACTATCACAATATATAGTTGAATTATTTAAGTTATATCCATAATCCAGTTGTGGGATTTGTATCCACAAAACTTGTGAGCAACAACTGCCAGCAGCTATATATTCTGCTTCTGCAGTTGATGTGGACACAAAGGTTTGCTTTTTATAGAATTAGGACACTAGCCTATCACCAAGAAACTGGCATGTTCTTGTTGTGCTTTTTCTGTCCACTCTACATCAAACATAGTCAGCATCTGAAAATCCAGTTAAGTCAAATTCTGACTCTGATGGATATAGAAGTCCTAGATTTAGACAACCCTTTATATATATCAAAATCCTTTTTATCAAAATATAGTGAGATTCTTTAGGGTTCACTTGGAACCTAGCACAAATGCATGTAACAAACATGATGTCTGGCCTACTTGCTGTGAGATATAATAGGGACCCAACAATGGCCCTATACAACTTCTGATCAACAGATTTTCCATGCTCATCAGAATCTATCACAGCATTTGTAGCGATGGGTGTCTTCATTGTTGAGGCATCACACGTCCCAAATCTTTTAATAAGCTCCTTAGCATATTTGGATTGGGAGATGAAGATACCATCAGATGATTGCTTCACTTGGAGACCAAGGAAATATGAAAGTTCACTCATGCTACTCATCTCAAACTTTGAATGCATAAGGTTAGAAAACCTTTTGCATAGTTTGGGATCAGTTGAGGCAAAGATAATATCATTTACATAAATTTGTACTAATAAGATTTTATCTTTATGATGCTTAATAAAAAGAGTCCTATCTACAATGCCTCTAGAGAATTTATGCTCTAATAAGAAGCTAGCTAAGGTCTCATACCAAGCTCTTGAAGCTTGCTTTAAACCATAAAGAGCTTCATGCAATCTTAAGACATGAGAGGATATGTTGGAGAGATAAAACCTGGTGGTTGCTCCACATATACTTCTTATTTGAGTTCTCCATTAAAAATGCACTTTTGACATCAATTTGATAGACTTTGAACTTTTTGAATGCAGCATATGCAAGGAAGATTCTTATAGCCTCAAGCCTTGCAACATGAGCAAATGGCTGATCATAGTCAATGCCTTCCTCTTGCCTATTACCTTGAGCCACTAGCCTTGCCTTATTCCTCATAATGTTGCCTTCTGCATCCAACTTATTTCTGAACACCCATTTAGTTCCAATGACTGGGTAGTCTTTGGGTCTAGGAACCAAATCCCAAACTCTACATCTCTCAAATGATTGAGCTCCTCTTGCATTGCAATGATCCTGTGGTGATCCTACTCAGCATCTTTAATGGATTGGGGATCAAGTTGAGAGAGGAAACAAGGAAACATCAAGTCAGGGTTGAGCTGATGCCTTGTTTGCACACCAGCTGAAATATCTCAAATCACTTGACATCTAGGATGATCTCTAAGTGTAACAAAATCAGTGGGAGAAGCTGGTGTGCAACAGCTTGGGGAATAAATTCCTCTTATGTAATTTCATTATCTGTTGGAAAGGGTTCAGTCACTTCTATACTTTCTTCTTCACTTTCTTCTTCAACTTGTGGAGATGGATGTATTGGAACCTCTTGGGTAAGGCTTAGATCATCCACTCTCTCACACAAGTGAGGTACCTACAACGTGCTGTTGGTAGAAATTTCTTTCTCCTTATAAGACATGTTAGCTTCCTCAAAAGTTACATGAACAGATTCCTCAATTTTTAAAGTAGATTTATTAAACACCCTATAAGCTTTGTTAACTTGGGAATATCTTAGAAAATTCCCTCTGCAGCCTTAGCTTCAAACTTTCTAATATATTTCTTGGCATTGTTATGAATATAGCATATACAACCAAATATTTTAAAATAGGTGATTTTAGGTTTTTTCCCTTTAAGCAATTCACATGGAGTCTTATTCTTAAGTTTATGTATTAAGCTTTTGTTCAGTACATTGTTTGTTGTGCTCACATCCTATGCCCAAAAGGATGTGTGCATGTAAGCATCTGCAAGTAATGTGCCTGCAGCTTCAATTAAGGCTCTATTTTTCCTTTCAGCTACCCCATTTTGTTGATGAGTTGTAGGAGAAGAGAAGCAATGTCTGATACTTTCCTTCTCACAGAACTCTTGCATAAGAAGAGACACAAACTCAGTACCATGATCACTTCTGATTAATGCAACTTGATTAGAGTACTCAATCTGTATGGTCTTGAGAAGCTCTGTAAGAACCTTGAATGTATCTGACTTAGATCTCAGAAAGAACACCCAAGTGAATCTTGAGAAGTCATCTACAATAACTAGAGTATAAGATTTCTCTCCTAGGTTTTGTACAACAATAGGTCCAAAAAGGTCCATGTGTAGCAAGTACAAGATCCTAGGTGAATCACCCTTATTAACTGATTTAAAGCTAGATTTAGTTTGCTTGCCTAATAGACAAGCCCTACAGAGGCCTTCCTTCTTGTAGGGACCAGAAGGCAATCCTCTAACAAGGTTGTCTTTAGATAACCTAACAATGTTTTTCAGAGTAATATGACTTAATCTTTTATGTCATAAATCATTCTAATTGCTAATAAGATTAAATAAACAAATATCTGAAGTTGCAGATTAAAAATTAACTATATATATGTTGCCTTGTTTATTTCCAATTAAAACAGTTGGTTTTCTTTAGTAGAAATAATACAAGAGCATGAGTTAAAAGATACCGATAACATTCATCACATAGTTGACTTATCAAGATGGGGTTAAGTTTCAGTCCACTTATATATGCAACCTTTTTGAAAGTAACTACTCCAATCTTTATTTCTGCAAATCCTTCAGTCTGGCCACAATTTGAGTCACCAAAGATTACCTTTGGTCCCAACTTGGACTCGTAGTTTTTTAGGTTGTCCTTTCTTCCAATCATATGCTTGGAGCATCCACTGTCCAGATACCATTGTTGATTAGAAGTTGGATAGCTCTTTACCTGCAATGGGAAAAATTAGTGGTTCTTGACCCAGATTACTTGGGCCCTTTATTTTCCTAATAAGAAAAACTTGATATAACAGAAAATTCAGGTTGAGATTTATATCCTAAGGGATGGTATCTCCTAGGTGGAATTTCCCAATTAGCAAATGGATTAACAAGTTTTCTAGTTTGATTAAAATTTCGGTTAAAGTTATGATTTTTGCTAAGTCTGTCTGGGTTCGATGAAGTGTTGTAAGTTCGTCGATCGGAGTTCGATGAGATGGAATGAGATTGTCGATCTCTGCTCAAAGAATGAATATATTCATTTTCTGTGCCCCAAGTTCGTCGATCTCTACTCGAAGAACCATACAGGATTCGTCGATTACAGTAAGACGAATTATTATGGCTAATGTTGGCGTTCATAGATCATCGATCTGAGTTCGACGAACTAGCCACATTTCGTCGATCTGAGTTTGACGAAATCTATTGAACATTGTTTTTATTTAGATTTTTTTGTTTCTATTCTTTTGATTTTTAGATTTAAGTAAGCCTTCTGTGGGTTGCTTATTGTATATTACTTCTTTTCCTTTAGCTGAGACAAATTTTATGGGAGTTGATAATATATTTTTCTTAAGTATGGGAGGTAGCTTGATGAAGCACCTAAGCCCAGCTTGAAATTCAGTCTGGCATTGACTGTACTTGTGATGTCCATCAGCTTAAGGCTTCTCCCATTAAGAGATTCACTTAGTTGCTTGGCCTCACATAATTCTATTTTCAGAGATGAGTTGTTCAA